>JZKD02S1674526.1:50316-72420 GCA_000966675.3 Picea glauca | reverse complement strand
CATTCGAATGCCAACTCATCTTTCTAGAAGATTCCCTTCTAGAAGGTTCGAGAATTTATCTTTTTCCTTCCTTTAGAAGATGTTCGCACCCTGATAGTTAGGTATAGTGCGAACCTCTCATACCCCAGCTTAATGCATCCTGCGAGAATCATGCATTCTCACAGGCAAGTATATAGGTAGCCTGCAAACCTCCCTTAAAAATATGATTTTTTGGAAGCAGAGAAAGGTAACTTTTCTCAGGAAAGTATTCTAGCAAAGAGCCTGATTTTTCCATCATCATTACTTCATCATGATGACCAAAATTGTGGATAAAAACTAGGCCATATTAGGTACTCATGTACATTGCAACTAATGAAAACTGAATAAAAATGAGGAAAGAGGGAAAACCATGTGGGAGCAAAACACCCCCTCAAAAGACAATGTATCAAAAGAAGAAAATGACAGCCTCTAGGCAATTGTGTTCTTCTCTGCAAGATGATCCCTCAAATTCTGAAACTTTTGCTCACTGAAATTATTCTTGAAGATGTAGAAATATTTATGGATATGATGAAGTCCTTTGGAAACCTATCGAGCCTTATACCTCTTGATCCTGTGGACCCATCTTCATCTAAAAATATTCATTTCTGGTGGAAGTGGATACAGATGTGAAGTTTGATTCTTTTAGAGTGAGTCATACTCCTTATGCATGGTTGCTTGCCATAATGGATTTCCCAAAACCCTATTGTAGGTCTGTGGATTAGTATATTGAACCATATAGCAATGCATGGGCATCATAGGTTCTAAAGATGAAAATACATGAGAAGTTTCCTCATGCTGAGATCGAGTCCTCCTTGAATTCAATGGATTCCCTGCAAGGTTTCCCACTTCCTGAAGTGTGGTATGTTCCTTCTTGGGCATCTGCTAAAGCTTCAACGTTGGCTTCTTATTTGGGTGTACTACCTGCTTATTTCCATGTACAAAATCTAAGTGTATGGAATCATCTCTGATTCCTGAAATTGATGGAAGCACAAGAGTATATGCATGTTGCACTGGAGGTGCATGCAAAGTACTCTCCTTATGTGAATTTATACAACCTTGACTTGTGATCCACCTCACCAATTGCAATGATGGAATTGTCATGCATGTCAATTACTAAAACTGAATCCGATGTAAATTCAACCTTTTTACCTTTCTGAGTGATTTGATAAACTGAGAAAAGATTCATAGAAATATTTGGAACATGTAGAACATTCTCAAAACGACCATTATGGAGTTCCACTCTCCCTTTTCCTGATAATACTACTGGAGTATCATCCCCCATGAGAATAGGGTGTCTTGAGCATGGAATCAAAGAAGACAAAACTTCCTCGTTCGCTGCCATATGATGTGATGAGCCAGAATATAAAATCCATGAATCATATGAGGAATTATTTGCAACCAAATCATGATGATTACCTTTTGTAGGAGCATGATCTTCTTCCTTTTGCTTCTTAACTCCCTCTGGAATGAAGTTTCCAAGGTTGTTCTGTTGAAGTGGATGTGCCATAAGATCGATCTGTTTCTTCATACATGCAGATTATTCATGATTCAATTTATTGCATTAGGTGCACTGCTTTCCCTTCTTCTTCTTCTTCGAATCTAAAGAGTCTTTGGAACCTGAAGAATCATTAAAGGGTTTGGAATATACCTCCTTCTCGTTTTGTTTCTCTTTCCCATTTTGTTTGGATGATCCTTTTCCATCATGCATGGTGATTGCATGTGCTTTGGGATCCTTGATGAGGCCCATCTGTATGAGTTTTGTTTTCTCTTGTGTGAGAGACTCAATGAACCGAGCCATCGTAAGCATTTTCCAATTTTCTCCAAAAAGACATCTGCCGGAATGGAAATTGGAGACATATACATTGTATTTTGGTCCTAGATTGGACAAGATTGTTAGAATACGTTGTTTCTCTTGTGCATACTTGTCAATACCACATCCACCCAAGCTCAATAGAAAATATTAAAATTTAGTAAAAAAATATTGTATATTATCAAAACTTTTAGGGTCTAAGGTATTCATCTCTACCTCAAGCATATGACCTCACATCTCATCCTGATTTCCAAAGAGTCCTTCCAAGGTGGTCCAGATTTCATTTGGATTCTTCCATGCGACAACATGAAACCATAGATCATTGGATATTAACTCAAGAAGTAATCCTATGGCCCCATCCTTACAGTTCGCCCATCTGGTTTTCTCAAGCACTGATGTAGGTTATGTTTATGTCACCATCGTCAAATTATACAGTCCTTTTCTTTTGAGTTGGAATTCAGCCTTTGGCTTCCATTAAAAATAATTGTATGGTGTGACTATTATCATTAGACTTTATTGAATAAGTTTCATTTCCTCCATCCCTACTATTGATACTGAAAAGATCCTGAAAACCCAGATCGTGGATTTTGAGATATGACTGATGGTGCTATGACAACTATATATATGATAAAAAAACTATATCTCCTAAAATATGATGTGTGTTTTGGATATTTTTGGTGAGCATGATAATCCCTATGTTATACATCTCTGGTAAAAACTTCAGCCTGACCGAGATCGTGGATTTTGAGATATTGCAATTTTACTACAGAAAACCAATTTTTGGAGGGTTGTTGAATCGTCGCACCCTAGAGAAGGATAAAGTGCGACGATGATAAATCGTCACACCATAGTGAAGGACACAGTGTGCCAATTGTGAAAAAATGAATCATTTCACCCCAAATGAATAACACAGTGTGACGACGTTGTACCTTTGCTATGTATAAGCTGCGACGATGCCTGGAAAAAGAAAATTTCTTAAGTCTGACAGTGACCGTCGCACACTTTGACAGGGATAGGCCAGGACTATTCCAATCGCCGCACCTTTCGATAGGGATAGGTCGCAATGATTATGGAAACTAGTTTTACTCAAGGACTCTTTCTCTCTTCTTTGGATTTTCTAGGTTTCTCCAAGCAACTTAGCTCTGATACCATGCCAGTGTTTCATGGAAATCATGACAGGAGACCTAGCTAAAGCATACACAAACAAATCTTATCAAGAAAAGGAAGAGAGATACACAATGAAGAATGATAATCAATGTAAATTATGATCTTATCAATGAGTGCGTGATCTTCACTCATATAGGCAATGACATCCTATAATTAGGAATGCATGCATAATAGTGATGGTCTAATATTAGAAAGTCTAAAATAGAACTAGTAAGTTAACTCCCACTGAACTAGTGTTACTCCATTGAACTAGTGTGCCAAAAATAGAAATTTTTCCAACAAGCATAACACAACAACTGATAATCATCACCAAGATCAATATGTGATTCTAATAATATACCAAGACATGTATGCTACATCATCCATAAACCATGTGTCAACAATACTACTAACAAGAACCTCCAACCATGTACCAAGTATGTACCAATCATGCATCAACTACACATCAAATTTGACTCATTAAGATGTAACAACATCATCAAATATACACCTCATGTATGTGCCAACTCATCAACCAATATGATCTGATCACATATACCTCAAACACTATAGCACAAGTTTCTACCTCAAACCATGTGCTAGAACCTCACTGTTATACAACCTCTATCTATACCAATAAATTCAACAACATACCTCAACCAAAATCCCTCAAACATGAACCAATACTAAACTTCAATAGATCTGCCTCAGATCAACTCTACAGCAAGACATAAACTCCCAAGAGGGCTTCCAACATATTTACAAGGAAAACCCTCAACTTGATTCGTAAATTCAACACTACACATATGAGAACCATACCTTTCTTTTCTTCTTGTAGAATTCTGTTGTCGTGTTTTTGCTGCCGCGATTTTTCTGTCGCACATTTTCTGCTGTGATTTTTCTGCCTCACTTTTCCTGCTACAATTTTTTTGCCACACTTTTTCTGCAGCACTTTTCCTGCCACACATTTTCTTCCACATTTTTCCTTCCGCACTTTTTCTGCCGCACTTTTTCTGCTGCAATTTTTCTCTATCAATAATACCTTCCCAAATAATATTTCACAAAAATAGATATTCAATGATATTCAAGTGTGATTTGAATGAGATACCCTTGCCTCTTATTGTTACTAGGAAAATCTCTTTATGGATAGAAGTAAACCACAACAGACATAAATGACTGCAGAAATCAATTCTCTTCTCAAGTATGCTATATAAACAAATATGATAGCAAGACAAGATAAAAGGCCTACCTTGTCCAGACGTTCGATGAAGTCCATCGTTGAGCACTTGACCCAAAGCAATATACTTGCAACTAGTCCTCAAAAAACAAGCAAAGCAAGCATATGGTGATAATATATGATGTTATCACATTCAATAACATAATTCGTTAATATACATAACAAAAACGCCCATGGAATAATAATTCAAATATTTGCAAGATATTAATTGGACGAGAAAAGAGTATTTCTATTAATATATGATCAACAGAAGTGAAAAAGTTACAGACTTCTGTGTCAACATGGTTCAAAACCGAAAAACTAATTTCCTTCCAGCTGGGCCTCCACCACTTCAATCCTCCACCAAAGGAAAGATCATAGAAGAGAGACAAAGAAGTTCTCAATCAATAAGGGAAGATATTTGGGGATGAACATTGTGTTCATACTTAAAGGACAAAGGAATGAAGAATCAATATGAGGTGAATAATTTCTCCAGAGTAACTTTTCTCTCAAAGTTGAATTCTTTCTCCTCCTTTCCATGGCTCGAAATTGCCCCATTTATAGCCTTCAAATGCAACTGAAGGGCCGAGTCGAAATGTTTCCATTATATGGAAGGCCAAGGATCATTGATCTCCTGTCGTGACATGGAAACCTAACATCGTTTTTTCATTTTTGGGAACAAATCCCAATGTACGCAAGATGTAGTGGTGCAGCCTGCATATATGCATGTTGTATAGTAGGCAAGGTGCGTACATGTGGAAAATATGTATTTTTTAGCTATGGGATTTTCAAAAAGGGATGAAAAGTATGCATAGGGAAATGGAAAAAGGACCTCTATGAAAGATTTCATAGGGTGAGGAAAATATTTCTATAACAGATTCCCCCTAATGTGTGAGTTCATTGGAGTATCTGTGATGGCTGAAATACATTATAAAAACCCATAAGTGGAGTGATGGGGAACCAGCTGGAAGAACTAGTTTCTCATTACATTTTGCACTGACTTTGCATACATGGCTTCCAATTGAATTACACTACAGATCCATGTGAAAATATACCAAACAACTGTCTATGGCCATGAATAGGAAAATACAAATGTGGTTACATGCCAAAGGCTGTCATAGTCACAAACAAGGCTCAGTAGAACCAGTCTCAAAATCAATATGAAGATATCTGTATACAATGGAGTACAATATGATCTCCCATGATCAATGAAGTCATATAGGTACTGGTCAAATGAAAAGGAAGCAACAACTTAGGAAAGTTGTAGCCACATACTGATGTCTTCAAGTATTCTACAAAATCTGCCAAAGGTGCAAGTCTACATCATGTGAATAAAGGATTTGAGGTCAAACACAATGATATATCATTTGATTACCGATCATTGACGTATACTGTTAACAAACATGAGATAGCCTACCGATGATGAAAGTAGGTATCAAGGAACCGAGTACATTATTACAAGTGTGAATAAATGATTCGGGGTCAAACACTTGAAGAATTCATCGATCAGGAGACATTGAAGTATTCCCAACTATCAATGGAGAGAGAACCTGCCACTAATGACTGCAAGGCTTAAGGTACTCATAAGACTCTAGGTGTCGTTTCCATAATAGATGAGTTGGATTTGATGGAAGGAGACTCACTGAAAGGAGAGCATTAAGGAATCTCTCATCATTCATCATGAGGTACAAAGTAGGAGCTTCATGATTTGGAGGAAATCAGATGAAGAACATGTTCATGAACCAACGACCCTGTGTGTCTTTCGCGTGTGCCAAGTGAAAGAGGTACAAAAATAATAATCTCTAAATAGAAGCCAATAAGGAAAATTGTTGAAAAAGGAGAGGAAACCACCAATAAGTCTAATGGAATCCAAGACATTGCACGAATCCCAATGTGTGGATAAATGTCTTGTCTTTGAACACAAGGGAAACCACTCAGTCAATGACCAATGATGAAATGTCGATTGCTGGGTTCAAGGTTACCTACCAATTATGAAAGTAGGACCATGGTGCATGATAGGACTACAACATCATGTGATTTCGAGACAAACTAAGGGTATGCCCGACATGCAAAGTCAAGCGTTCCGAGGAATGGCCAACACAGGTTGATAGAATTCCTTTGAACAAAAGCATGAGACATATGGAAGACTCCAACAACATAGAGTAAATGATGAAACCATGAGATGCAGGAGGCATCAATGAAATTATCCATAAGGACTGGAAGAGTAACCAGTCGGTGGAGAAAACTCTTTGTGACGAGCTCAACTTCCTAAGGCCATGCTAAACCCAAAATTATGATGAAAAATGGACTCAATAACTTTGTTCTCTATTCAAAGGTGACACGACTACTTCCAATATAAGATAATACTCCCTTCCCACCTGTCTTTTTTTGTTTTTTCATATACAAATGAATGCTATGATATAAAGGAGGAAACGAGTGTCGCAAGTAAGAAAAACTAGTTCCAACAGTGGAACATACCTATGCTAAATGAAAGGAGATGCATGCGGGAGATGGACACTTGGGGGAATGTTCCCTCCTGGGTATAGGGTGTCAAATTGTGAAAGACATAAACAAGGTTCTACTTGGTTGAGGATGCAAAACTACTGAGGAAAACAATTTATAACGTAAAGTGAGAACCGACTACATGCTCAATACTGCAAGCAAGGGTATGAGATAAAATCACAACTTAATGCCAAAAAATTTCCCTTTTCATGGTGTTAGTCTACTTGATGTGAAAAAGGGATAAAATTGTACCAAACAAACATCCTTTCAAATCCAATTTACGAGTGTGAAAGAGACAAGTTCACTCAACAATATTTTTTCTTTTTGAAGACGAGTTGGAAAAGAGCTTAAATTAAACTCGTTGGGAGTCCTCTAGGTATATGGAAACATGTTTATGAGTGATAAATGAGGCTCAACATAAATTCATGTATTAGCTATAAGGGACTATCGGTCCTACGGAAAAAATATCTGCATGGGCACCAAATGAAGCAGAGGATCTAACTAGGGTACCCAAGTTCGGTAAGTCTCTACCACTTGATAAAAACATGTCTTATAGAAGATGGAAGGTTTTGTTTCATGACAAATGGGTTCATACCTAAGGCATATGAGTGATAGTTATAGGACAATGCAAAAGTGCATGGTGGAATGGATACCTATCCTATATGATGGGTAGTGAAAATACCTTCCCGTGGTTACGAACAGTCAACATAACATTGAAATCCACAAGAATCCCTGGTGAAAACTACAAAAACCAACTCAATCCATTGTTGTAGTAGTCCATTAGGTGAAAAAATGACTCGAAACTATAGAAAGTGGGTAAAAAATTCTATAAATAGTAACAAAACCAAAAATTACTATGTCGTTTTGACTTTTTACCCAAATAGTGAAAATTGGACCAAAATACCTCCAATTTGCAACTGGTGATTGCGGGAGCATCGGGCAAGGAAATTAGAGACCGTCTAGACCAGGTAATTCCTCTTCCCCTCCTCTTCCTTTCTAGTGGATTAGATTTTTAAATTAGGTTTCAAAATTTGAGTAAATTAGGGAAAAAATTGAGTATTTCGGTGTATGTGGGCTATCATTCATTGGGTCATGTATACATGAGGTTATACGTGACTGTGTAGAATACAGGACGTGTGTACTTATCCATATAATTGACTGTGTAGAATAGATGATGCGTGTACTCATCCCTATACGCGACTGTGAATGCAGCAACCCACGTACAAGTCCATAAACAATGTTTTCTATGGTTGCTCACTCAAAAAATTAATTTTTATCTGGCAGGATGGTGCTAGAATGGAGGGAAAGGGAGCAAGAGGAGGTAGATGTTGTTGTGGAAAGCGATCTGGGGGCCCAAATGGCCTTGAAAATATGTGTCTTGTATAAATTTTGGGCACTCAAAGAGATGAGGGCCCAGGTTGGCTTGCTTGAGATGCTCGTGGATTACTGGGATCCTAATAGTGAGAGATTCAACCTCGATGAGAAACCATTGAGGATTGTACCGAGGTGAGGTGGTGAACCTCAAATCTTGGGGAGATGGGAGTGGTATGAATATAGAGGATTACATAGACACTCACTATGTAGCAGGGACCCCGAAGGTCGTGATTCAACTCCCCATCCGAGCGATAAACAATCTCAGCCTCAAGATTGTTGTCCTCATGTTGAATAGGATCACATGATCAACTTTGTTGCACCAGGCATCGAGGCCACTCATGTTCTATTTGGTAGAGTGCTTGAGACCCACATTATATGATTGGAGTACCTCACTATTGGCTAATATGAAGAGCCAATTGACAGAGTGCAAAGAGGGTGGCAACAGGAAATTTGTGTTTTCATCTATCTTATGCAGCTTTTTCTTCTAGCGGGTTCCAGGTTTGGGACCTAGAGTCGAGATCATTTTGAGAGGACCTCGTGATCCATCCATGGCATGGTGGACCAAGGTAATGAGATGACAGGGGGGAGGTAGGGTGCCCACACCCTATAACGAGGATTTCTTCTACTGGTGGAGGCGACAAGTCATTTCTATGGATGACTAAACCTATGCAGGGATCAAATTTAGAGGGACCTTGACATGCCACTGCCACCGGGGATCGTCTACAGGGACATAGGTATGTGAAATGTTTTTAAATATTTTATTTTTTTGTATTTTTGTATAGTAAAACAAAAATATTTTTGGATGATTCTTAAGTAATAACTAGACACTTGTGTGACACAGACATAGGTCCGCGATGGTCGGACAAGATTCCCTGACATCGTCAGAGGCACCGAGGAGATGAGGCAGCAGGAGGAGAAGTAGAGAGAATCCTTCAAAACATGCATGTAAAAATGTCTCGTTTGACTCATAGGATTCCGATGGTTCAGGTAGAGGATCTTTCGGAGGCCATGCAATGGCAAGTGGTTGGTGTGTTGAGAGCTTGGGTGCGACTCTTTCGGTGTCTCGCAAATGTCGTAGTTTGTTATCATGACACATATCTAGCACCATAGGCGTAGATGTCTTGGATCTTATATTATCGGTTGTATATGTGTATTGAGGGTGTTAACCCCAATTTTTTACTATAAACATCATATTTTTTGAAATATATATAAAACAGGGATCTGTTGAGCACTCAACACACCCTAAAAAGTCTATGACCATTTCCTTTTTAGGTACCACTCGATCCTTTGCATTGCCTATTTTCACTTCATTATGAAACTGATGCCTTTTCTTATCTTTTATGTTTCAAGATTGAATCGATTAAATTTTTCTTGAACGTACAACAAAGAACCTTCTTAACTCTGAAATAAAGTTAACAACTACTCAAGGAATCGACGATCTAAAAGTTTTCCCCGACTCTCTTAGGAAGTTTGGCATCGATAGAGGTAAAAGGTGAAGGAAATCACTTGAGATTTCGAAATAGCCAAGCGCCAATATCCATCGGCGTCGGCCAATGAAATCTTTTCTTTTCTATGAATAAGCCTCGATAGGGATTGTGTCAAAGACCAATCTATTCCGCTTCGGCAAATAAATATAACAGCAAGCACTGCACAAATGAAAAGTGACATTGCCAACCCAGGATGCAATTTCGATGTCGGAAAAGTTACAACGTGTTAACCCACAAAGAAAACCATGCATTAATTTTACTTTTCTTGACACCATCCAAGAATTGGAAGCCATTGTACCTAACCCGTTATGTTCTTTCGACGCGTATGAAGTCCCCAAGTGCATTTCCTACCCGCTAGTCGGGTGTTCTCTTTATGTTTAGATATTTTTAATGACCCCCAGTTAATAACGCCATGTTAACATCAAGCGATATCAGAATTTTTAATAGAGAACACAACAACAAATTTACAAGTGCAATGACAACAATTATAAAATCTCGTGATGAGCACGAAGAAATTTAAATAAATAAGACACGTTTAATTCACATCCAAAAGGAGGGATTGGGGTCACGTAAGTATTAAACAACTGAGACTAGCGAGCTACATAGGTACACGTTAGTCTTTTCATTTTGTTTATGTATTATCATAGGTTTCTTAATCGCTAAACTTCCTCTACCTTGATTGTAGGAAAAATCCTCTTGACTACCAAACAAAGCTCGTCCCGTTGCCTCGCTTAATAACTAAAAAGAAACACCGAAGCTGAATTGTTGGAACAATGAAGGATTCTGGGCTCCCTGAGTTCGGCACCCCCAATAAGTTTATCGACCTGAGCGAGGTGGTTAATTTGTACGCCGAACAAGACTCGCTATGGACCGAAGAGTTCGGAAAGATAACCAATGCAAGGCCAAGGCAAGTGCAACAATTCACAAAACATCTGATCAAAGCCCGAACCATGCTTCAGCAATTGAACTTCAGTCTAGAAAAATATTGGGCCCATGCAACAAACATTAGAGGGATATATGCGGATCCAATGGAACAACATAGATTTCCATGGGCCAATACTTGTGAAGAACTCTTTATCAGTTGGTCTGAATATGAAAGAAGTCACCCTTTCCAAGAAATATCTTAGGTGGATTGTTAAAGAACCTGTTTGATGATAACGCCACGTGGCGATTTTTGTTTGGCTCAAATTGTATTTAGCCATTAATTACAATTAAACTTTATATTATAAATAGAGACATCGACCAATGAACAAGGGTCGATGGTTGTTGTAAGAACTCTTGTTTTTTGGTTGTTAAGAATTATTTTGAGACTACTATGAATTGAGAAGTCCTTCTGGACCAAAGATACGCTATTTTCATCAGTTGTATGTGATTGGACTTGGAGAAGAATTACTTTCAATCCCGTTCCATGAATGATGTAGTAATGAGTAAAAGAAATTAATTTTGTTATCAAGTTATCTGGTGCAACGTATTAATGTTCTTTTCTTTAACAATGAAGATAAATCGTTGTGTTATCATGTGATGAATTTTATGGTAGATGAATTATTTTTGGTTTCCATCATCTTGTTACATATGTGTTTTCTTTCTGATAGTTAGTTTCTCAAACAGTAATTGGATGCTCACTTGGTTAATGTATTAGTACTAGGCCTATGGTATAGAAGCACTGTCTGCATGTTTGAGTTGCGGGTTATCCTAAGCTCAGCCTCTTCCCAGTAGTTAAAACTTAATCTTGTTATTTGTCAAGTTGGTTTATACTGGCTTGTATCTTGTAGACCAGTCCCACCTCAAGAGAAAATACAGAGAAGAATAGTCCTAACTAAAGGGAGAGCCTTCACAAGAAAACATAAAGCCCATCAATAAATTGGTCGGATCACAATATTTGGAGAACCATTCCATCTTTAAACGCTACAAATTCTAATTGGGCCTTGGTGGCGGGTTTGGTTCCTATGTTTGAGTCTAGGGACTTAAGTCCCATCAACAAAATTGGCGCTAGAAGGAGGGCCTGAGAATGAATGGCTGAAAAGACATTTCACTTAGCATTTCAAACAGCCTATAGATTTGCAATGACCCACATGCATGGATAGTCCCTCATGAGACATCCCACACACATTGAGCATTATCGAAATGGATAACTCACCCGAGCCCGAGGAAGAACCAATTCACCCCGAAATACCTTATGCTCTTCCTCATGAGGAAGTAAATCAGTTCAGGAGAATCACAAGAGCCTACGCCTAATAGATTGGTGCATTTTCCTTGGCCCCCATACTCCCTCGAAGAAAACAACAAAGAAGACCTATGGTTATCACCCCCGATGAAGTTTTCGCACATTCTGTAGAAGACCTAATAGATTTCATGATTACCGAAATCCAAGAACCTCTTCATTTGATACCTAAGACGCGAGCCGATGACCTCTCTGAACCTAACAAATTTTCGGAAGAAGAGGAGTTCGAATCAGATTCAAAATATATGGAAGGAAATAACAACCATGAGGAGGAAAGGGAAATCCCGCAAGAAAAAAACCATCCTTAGCTAGCCGGAGACATCGTGGCCATCCCTGGACGAGTACATAATCTTCCACGACACTTGGAGAAGTTGCTCCCTAAATATGACCCCGAAACCTTAGGTTTACTTGAAGATCATATCAAGAAGTTCATACTCGCGATAAGGCTTATGAATTTTCAACATGAAGACTTAGTATGTAGGCTCTTTCCCTACACATTTGAGAACTTGGCTTCCACATGGTATTTTAATTTGTCGGTAGGATCCATAACTAGATGGACCAAGTTACAGAAGAAATTTTTAGATAAATTTGCGGAAGAAAATACCATGGGACCTCTGATGGAAGAGATGTTCGTGGCCACCATGAGCCCATAAGAGAGGGTCAAATATTTTAATCAAAGATTCACAAACATCATAAAAAAATTCCATCCCGCGGCGAAACCAACTCAAGAGTTGAAAATAAGGGTTTATGCCAACGCGCTTCGAGCTTCTATTTCTATGTTCGTAAAAAGGGCCGCTAAGCAGACCCTTGTGGAAAATTTTGAGGAGGCCAAGATGATAGAATTCCAGATGAAAGGATGTAAAGAAGGCCAGGCCCCTTTGATGAAAAGAGAAACCTAGTCCCCTCCTAAGAGAGGACTCTTTTTGGCTAGACCGTCGAGGAATCAAATTGAACCAACCCCCGACAAGGGTAATGGAGACATAAAATATCTACAACGCATGGTTAAGAAATTATCAAACAAGATCATAGACATGAAAATAAATGAAGGAGAATGAAACTTGGGCCAAAGGCCCTATAAGACAATCTTTAAAAGAAACCCGTCGTTCAAAGCAATTGAACCTCCCCCAACCAACCTAAATATTGAATTAGGGAATGTCGCATCTGATTCTTTCTGCACTTATGACCAGGAAAACCACTCCAAAAGAAACTTCCTTCAATGGGTACACACCATGAATTTTATGGCCAATCGATTCCTAGATGAAGTCTCCCTAACCGAACAACCAAGTAGTTCGGCTATCAATATTGTCGATCAAAAAGATATTGATCCACCACGAGACACAACCATCTTGATATGGGATCCCGACCTGATCATTCCTTCCAGTGACCTGTTTGAGTCTCAGGAATGACCCGCAGAAGTTTTGGCGATGAAGATGCGTAGTAAGGGTCCACCTGGGTCGAAATATACCGACGTCGCCCAGGTTTCGAAGAGTAAGGAAACTCCCAATCGTCCGAAAACACCTTTCACCTTCGGCGATAAACCTATAAGAATTCATACCCGAGAATATCCCAAACTAGATTATAACATGGTTGAAGATTTGAAAAAGTTAAGGGCCAATATATCCATTATGGACATGTGTAAGATTCCCCAGTAGAAAGACTTTTTGCTGTAGGCTTTGAGCTCCATAGAAAAAATGGCGGCAACAAGTGACCTAGAAATAAATCCGTCTTCCACCGATCCGGTGAGAAAACCAACTGTGAACACCTGTTCGGGAGATAGAAGGGAAAATCCCTCTTTCCCACCTTTTCTCTTGACATTCGAAGTATTCAACAGGAACCTTCACAATTGCTTGGTAGATTCAGGGGCATCCTCCAACGTGATTCCCTTGGCCATTTGTAATAAATTAGGCATTGTCCCTCTCAAACATGATAAGCATGTCATACAATTAGACAGAACTTAGGTCAAGTTCATGGGATAACTCAAAGATGTGATGAATGGGATAGAGACACATCCTAATTTCGTGCAAGTGATTGACATCATTGTGGTAGATATCCCAGAGGCATATGGGCTATTGTTGAGCCGAGATTGGTCTGAAAATATCAATGGATATTTCAGTACATATTGGGCACACCTTTGGATACCACTGAAGGGATACAATAACATGATCATGATCGATAGGGAGAAATATCTGAAGCATACATTCATTGATCTAGAAACCCTGAACAAACCCACATCTACATACTTTCCCATATCGGGCAATTATTCCTGTGATTCCCATTTCAGGAAATTTTCTCCTCTCCTATCCAATGTTTCGTTTACCCAAAACTCTGAAATGATTTTCCAAGAAGAATCACCGATGTCGACAGGAGACTCCCTCTTCTGTCAAAACCCCGTGCTAGGACTTGTGGAAGAAAAGATCTAGGAACAGAACATTAAAGAGGGAAGAGAAAGGAGCTACTGTTGTTCACCAATTTGGGCCCTCTATTTTGATGGATCTAAATCACAATAAGGGTCAGGAGAGAGGTTCATCCTCATCGAACATAAAGGTAAACGTCATTTTCTGTCCTGTAGACTAGAATTCGAATGTACCAACAACACTGCCAAGTATGAAGCTCTAGTACTAGGGTTAAAGAAAGCCATAGATCTGGGTGTCAAAGAATTGAAATTTTTTGAAGACACTAAGATTATTGTTAGACAAGTGAGGAATACTATACATTGAAATTTGTCCCATCTTAAGAACTACCAGCAGGAGGTGAATAGGTTAATAGAGCACTTTGAGGCTTTCAATATTATTGTGATTCCTAGAGCAAAGAATATTATTTCCGAGTACTTAGCCACAACCTCTTCCATACTGTCGACTTTAGAATATTATGAAGCATCCCGATTCACTGTAGAACTTCTCTACAAACCATTGGTACCTAATAACATCTCTAATTGGAAAGTCTTTGAGGGACATGAATAGATCATAAACTTCTTAACCAACCAAGAAAATTTCAAAGATCTCGCTATTGATGATGAAGATTTCCAAGAGAAATCAATGAAAAATGATCCTCGGACATAACAACATATGGCTAAATCAAAGGCTCACACAATCCCTAAGGGGATAGCTAATCTAGAGAATCTGTTTGATTTAAAGGACCAAAAAACGCAAATATTGGTAGATCTTCTCCCCTCCACGAAACTGTAAATTTTGGAACCCCAGAAAACCCAAAGAATGTGAATCTCGATGAAACTATATCTAAGGAAGAAAGGAAAGCCTATCTCAAACTATTAAGACAATACCAGGATTTGAAAATGTATGACACTCGCATTATTCAACACACCATCTCGTTAAAACCCGAAGTGAAACCTTTCCAACAAAAGCTCTGAAAGTATCACCCATCCCTGGAACCTCTCATGTATCAGGAATTAAAGAAGATTTTATATACGAAGATAATTTTCCAAGTTAGGCATTCCGCCTGGGTAGAAAATCTTGTTCCGGTAAGGAAAAAGTCAGGAGAGATCTGACTATGCGTAGATTTTCAGAACCTCCACAGAGATTTAGAAAAATACAATTATCCAGTCCCGCTGATGGAACAACTCCTACAGACCATGTCGGGCTTGGATATTTTCTCTCTACTAGATGGTTTCTCAGGCTAGAACCAAGTATTGGTTTCAGAGGAAGATCGTTTAAAAACCACCTTTTGAACCAAATGGGGAACCTTCTCTTATAAACACATGCCTTTTGGGTTAATCAACGCAAGAGAAACCTTCCAAAGGGCCATGGATGTAGCTTTTCGAGGACTTATCAATATATGTGTAGTAGTGTATTTAGATGACGTAACAGTGTACTCGAAGAATAGAGAATAACACATCCAACACTTAACTCAGATTTTTGAGAGATGCAGAAAATACGGTATATCTTTGAACCCTAAGAAAACTATTTTCGGTGTTGAGGAAGGTAAGATGTTGGGCTATATTATATCTCAAGTAGGAATTTTCATATACCCCGAAAGTATTAAGGCCATATCTCAACTCTCGCTACCCCATAACAAGAAAGCTATGTAGTCCTTTTTTGGGCAAATCAACTTTTTGAGGAAATTCACTCCCGGCTTCGCCGAAATCATCAAACCCTTACAAAAGATGATCTGCAAGGATGCCTAATTTCAGTGGGATGATGAGCAAAAATATTCCTTCAGAAATATCAAATTTTCCATATCCCGGGCCCCAGTGTTGCAAAGTCTCGATTTCAATAGAGACTTTTTGCTATATACTTTCGCCTCCAACCAATCGCTAGTTGTAGTTTTGACTCAGAATAATGATGAAAACAACGAAGCCCCAGTGTTATTTATGAGAACTAATCTTCAAGGAGTTGAGCTTAACTATCCTACTATATACAAACAGGATTACGTGGTGTATAAGGCAGTAAAGCATTTCAGGTCTTACATCCTCAAGAATCATACTAAAGTGATTGTGCCACACCCTACAGTCTGATTCTTGTTTACCCAACAAGAAATGGGGTTAAGAAGAGGGAACTGGATGGAATTAGTCCAGGAATTCGATCTAGATACAAAATTGGCCAAGCTAGTGAAAGGACAAGGGTTATGTAAGCTCACAACCGAAGCACAAGATCAAGTAAATGAAGATTTCGGATGGGAAAACGAGATGGCACTATGGTGTGACGAAGCATCATACACCTCCCTAGGACCATGCTCTTTGTATAAGGATTTAACTTATCTTCAATATCACAGGACTTGTCCCAAAAATCTGAACCCTAGGCAAAGAAGATCCCCCAGGTTGAAATGTTCCCAATATCGCCTCATAAATTCGGTACTCTTCCGGATCAATTGTGATGGGGTACTATTAATATGTCTCAAACACGAGGACGTAGACAAAGTGCTGAAGGAACACCATGATGGCCCCACTGAGGTACATTTCGCTGGAAACAACACCACTCATAAAATCCTGAGAGTCGGCTATTATTGGCCCACCTTGTTCAAAGACGCTCATGCTTACTCTAGGAACTGCAAGACTTGTCAAGTAAGTGATGGAAAAGAGAAAAGAGCAACAGTCCCACTTCAACCCGTGACTGTCTCTAGGCCTTTTGAGCAATGGGGGTTAGATATAATAGTGGAAATTTCCCCGATATCTTCAAAACTACACAAGTATATTCTTACTGTCATCGACTATTTCACAAAATGGGCAGAGGCCATCCCTCTGACTCATGTAAACGAGAAGGTAGTAATCCAATTTATAGAACAACAATTAATCACAAGGTTTGGTGTTCCCTCTGTTCTGGTCTTTGATAATGCAACTTAATTATCTTCTACCCTATTGACAGAGTTTTCTCTGGACAAAGGAATCATAATCAAGTACTCTGCAAATTATTATCCTCAGTGAAACAGTGTGGTGTAATCAACAAATAAAAATCTGGAAAGAATATTAAAGAAGACAATTACAGATAACCAAAGAAATTGGCATAATCTAGTTCATAATTCTCTATGGAACGATAGGGTCACACCAAAAGAAGTTATAGGAAATTCCCCATATTTTCTAGTTTACGTGAAAGAAGGCATCCTCCCAAATGAGCTCTATCTTCCATCTCTTTAACTAGCCCAAGGTTCCAATGAAGAACCCTCATTGTCCATACAACAAAGAATCAACACTTTTCTCATGCTGGAAGAAGAAAGAGAAAAGGCTAAGTCAAAATTCCTAGCCCACCAAAAAATAGTGAAAAKATGGTTTGATAAGCATAAGGCTAAGGAAAAGAACTTTGAAGTAGGAGACTTAGTCCTGAAGTGGGATAGGGAAAGTGAACCAAAAGGGAAACATTCCAAGTTTCAGAGCCTATGGCTTGGGCCTTTCCAAGTGGCCGAGAAAATCAGGGTAGGTACTTATCGGTTTCAAAATCTGAGGGAGGAACCTGATGCCCTCCTAGTAAATGGCCAAGCCCTAAAGAAATACTTCCAATATATATATATATATAATAAAAAATATAATATATGTATATATGAATAAATGTGTGTGCTTTATGTTCTGTGTGGAATTCTTACCCTTAGGGAAATGAAGGGGAGCCAGAGATTCTGCATTCGTCCAATGAATCGCCATTTGTTGAGCACTCAACACACCCTAAAACATCTATGACCATTTCCTTTTTGGGTACCACTCGATCCTCTACATTGCCTATTTTCACTTTAGTATTAAACTAATGCCTTCGCTTATCTTTTATGTTTTAAGATTGAATCGATTAAATTTTTCTTGAACATACAACAAAGAACCTTCTTAACTCTGAAAGAAACTTAAAAACTACTCAAGGAATCGACGATCTAAATTTTTTTCCCAATTTTCTTAGGCAGTTCAACATCAGTTGAGGTAAAAGGTGAAGGAAATCACTTGAGATTTCGAAATAGCCAAGTGCCAATCTCCATCGGCATCGACCAATGAAATATTGTATTTTCTATGAATAAGCCTCGGCATGGATTGTGCCGAAGACTGATCCATTCAACTTCGACAGATAAATATAACAGTAAGAGCCACACAAATGAAAAGTGACATTGTCGACCCTAGATACAATTTTGACGTCGAAAAGGTTACAACGTTTTAACCCGCAAAGAAAACCATGCATTAATTTTACTTTTCCCGACGCCATCCAAGCGTCGACAACCATTGTACCTAACCCATTATGTGCTTTCAATGTGTATGAATTCCCCAAGTGCATTTCCTACCTGCTAACTAAGTTCTCTCTTTATGTTTAGATATTTTTAATGACCCCCGGTTAATAACGCCATGTTAACATCAACCGATATCAGAAGTTTTAATAGAGAACACATCAACAAATTTACAAGTGCAATGATAACAATTATAAAATCCCATGATGATCACGAAGAAATTTAAATAAATAAGACACGTTTAATTCACATTTGAAAGGAGCATGATACATTCAAAACACTTTCAAATTCTTCATACAATCAAAAACTCTAGCAATGATTGGTTTACATATAAGTAGACAATACCGACGACCCAGCTAACTGACCCGGTCATAGTAAGAATATAAAACCCTTACAAAAGAGAGAAAAAATTGTCGAACGACACTTCTAGGGACGCAAGGCAAGAACCCGCCCACTATGTATCTCATGTGCGTTGGTCCTCTCTCAGACCGTCCTTCACACCTTTTAATGTCTTATGATTCTCTTTCGTTGTCATCCTCTGCGCCTCATGTAATTGCATAATTGTATCTTGTGCTTCTCAAATCCATCTCTGGAGACAAACTGTGCTACCTTCGTGACCCTGCAACACTGATACCTCTCGGTTCTTTGCCATGAATTGGATTCGTAACTCTCTATTATCTTGGTAGAGTTTAGCTATTGCAAGTTGGGCCCTCTCTAACTAATGAGAGAGACTCTTGACGAGAGAAACCGATGCTTTTCCCCTTTTATTTTGTCTCCCTTTTCCTCTACTGATAGTCCCAATCGAGTCTGACCAGTTGGTAAGCATTACAGACCCCTCAGGGGCTGGACGTACACTTAGCTCGGCCAAGAGGCGGTCCTCCTCTCCTTTTCCCGTATCTTTCCTAGGCCTTCCTCTTCTTCGTGGTTTTCACTCCTGAGAAGGCATGTTCCCTAGCATACCTCTCTTAGACATACCTTTTTCAACCCCAATCTCCATTGAGAACACCGACACTATCTCCAAGAAATATCCTATACCTTATGTTGGAGTTTCAAGGATGCAGGAAGCTAATAAGAAAGATTCCTACGCATGTCGGGGCTCGGGCCTGACACTCTAGATACCTTGTAGACCCCACCCTGTGTTTGAAGGGGATATCATAGTGAAACAACATAGGGACTCAGGTGTCTGTAGGTGATGAAGGACTACTACGTGGGACTTCGCCAAGATAAACTCGCCAAGCCAAATTTCTAGAGAATATAAGCTCGGCATATGCGTAAAATTCCCCACATAACTCATGGAATTTATAGAGAAATGAAGGAGAGGAATAGAGCATGCCAATAAAACACTCACGCCTCACGACATGATGTTTTGAAGGCTCGACGTGCCACATCTTCTCGACAGATGCAATCCAGAACATGTAAACGCTGTCGATTAGAGTTGCAGGGAACGTACAGTATGATCTTTCTGATCCTTTTAAACTTCCAAACATTTGTTATTGATGAATGATGTTTGACACACTTGATGATACAGATTTTGGAGGAATTTAACGACTTTATTTTTATGGTATCCGACCTTTTGGGAGCATACACGTGCATGCTCATCTCTGACGTCTCCTTTCGGCCCCAAGGGTCAAGTGATCACTATGATGATTTAGATGCTCATGTCTGTCATACTTGATTTTCCACTCTACAACACACTGACATAATTCATTTAAACCAAAGAGGAGTGGCGGCTTCGGCTAGGTCATCACAGGTCATTCGAAGGAGCGTTGGGGTCACGTAAGTATTAAACGACTGAAACTAGCAAGCTACACAGGTACGGGTTAGTATTTTTGGTTTGTTTATGTCTTATGATAGATTGCTTAATTGTTAAACTTACTCTACCTTGATTGCAGGAAAAATCCCCCCGACTACCGAACATGGCTCATCCTGTGGCCTTGCCTAAGAACTTGAAAGAAACATCGAAGATGAATCGTCGAAACAATGAAGGATTTTGGGCTCCTCGAGTTCGGCACCCCCAATAAGTTTATTGACCTGAGCGAGGTGGTCAAGTTGTATGTCGAACAAGACTCTCTATGGACCGAATAGTTCGATAAGATAACCGATGCAAGGCCAGGGCAAGTGTAACAATTCACAGAACATCCGATCAGAGCCCAAACCATGCTTCAACAATTGAACTTTAGTATAGAAAAATACTAGGCCCATGCAGCGGACATCAGAGGGATATATGCGGTTCCAATGGAACAATACAGATTTCCATGGGCTGATACTTGTGAAGAACTCTTTATCAGTTGGTCTGAATATGAAAGAAGTCACCCTTTCCAAGAAATATCTTGGGTGGATTGTTAAAGAAACTGTATGATGATAATTCCACGTGGCGATTTTTGTTTGGATCAAATTATATTTAGCCGTTAATTACAGTTAAAATTTATATTATAAATAGAGACATAGACCAATGAACAAGGGTCTATGGTTGTTGTAAGAAATCTTTGTTTTTGGTTGTTAAGAATTATTTTGAGATTGCTATGAATTGAGAAGTCCTTCTGGACCAAAGACAAGTTATTTTCATCATATGTATGTGATTGGACTTGGAGAAGAATTAATTCCAATCATGTTCCATGAATGATGCAGTAATGAGTAAGAGTAATTAATTATGTTGTCAAGTTATCTGGTGCAATGTCTTAATGTTCTTTGCTTTAATGATGAAGATAAATCGTTGTGTTATGATGTGATGAATTTTATGGTAGATGAATTATTTTTTCTTGCCATCATCTTGTTACATTTGTGTTTTCTTTCTGATAGTTAGTTTCTCAAACAATAATTGGATGCTCATTTGGTTAATGTACTAGTACTAGGCCTATGGTATAGAATCACTGTCTGCATGTTTGAGTAGCGGGTTATCCCAAGCTCAACCTCTTCCCAGTAGTTAAAAATTAATCTTGTTATTTGCCAAGTTGGTTTATACTGGATTGCATCTCTCAGACCAGTCCCACCTCAAGAGAAAATACAGAGAAGAACATTCCTAACTGAAGGGAGAACCTTCAGAAGAAAACATTGTAGGGGCCGAATAGAGTAAAAACATCAATTTATTTATTTTACTTCATAACAGATTAATATTCTTCATAATAATTACTTTGTTAACTTAAATTTAACAACATATAATAAATTTAATAACAGATTAAAACAATGCATAATATTAAATACATGAACCCGATGCTAATAGCCCTCCATTGTCCAAATTCCTTCTTGACCATTGTTGCACCATAAAACATTGTCCAAAATATAATTCTTCCCTGCCAACTAGGTAACTCCCTAGATCTAGGATATCAATGGATATCCTGGCCTCCGTGCCCAAAACTCCAGCAACCCCGGTGCACTAATACAATCCCACTCCCAAAATTTCACCTCTCTCTACAAATCCCCGAGCTCCCAAAATCCATCCCCAACCTCCCGTAGAATCCTCTTCCGTCAACCTCCTTCTCTTCCTTATCCCCCCTTCACCAACTTCCCCCCGCCTCCTTTACTCCCTACCTAACTCATTTATTATATTCTTATCCTTTCCTGTTAATTCCGCTTATCCCCTTTATTTAATATCTTATCCTCCCGCAATTAATAAGTTATCCCTTGTTGTGTACGTAACCTTTCAATTTAACTATATAACTTATTAATTTATTAAATTTAATACTCA
>JZKD02S1674526.1:8674-32939 GCA_000966675.3 Picea glauca | reverse complement strand
GGTTTCCACGTAAAACACTGGTGTACTGTGTATGTGTGTGATTGTTTATTTCTTACTGCTCATTATTGGATAAAAATTCTACATTGATATAACATTTGAAGAAAAAGGATTATAATTATGCTATTACTGATTCACCCCCCCTCTCAATAATCCAACACAATTCACCCTCAACGTACAACTGAGGAAAAACATACTTATCATACTAGACCTTGAGACATCTTTTGTTCTCCTCGGTAGCCATGGAGGCATCTCGACGTTGCTCATCAAGACTCTCTAGGTGTACATGACGTCGGTCGAGATCGAAAGTGTCAGGAAGGAGCGCGACTACCAAATTAAAATAAGGGATCTCGCATTTAATAGGTAATATCGACTCCACACCGTGTAATAACTGGAAAGGGGAAAATCTGGTGGCAGTCTTGACCGAGGTTTGGTATGCCCAGAGTGAGAAATATAGCATAATGTGCTAGTTGGACTTACTCTGACTGACAATTTTCTGCAAAATGGTCTTGAGAGACTTGTTGACGGCCTCTACCTATCCATTTTCCTAGGGGTATTAAGGGGAATAATGACCATACTTAAACCCCATCTTGGATGCTATCTCTTCCATCATTTTGCTCTGAAAGTGACTGCCATGATTAGTGACAATCTCACTCGGGATACCGAATCAGGAGATAATTTGATTGAATATGAATAAGGTGGCAGTATTCCCTCATATTTAACTGTAGGCATGGCTTCGGCCCACTTAGTAAAGTAGTCGATGGCCACGATAATTTGTTGATTCCCCCCAATCGAAGTTGGGTTGCAATCCATGAAGCCCACCACCCACTTGGTGAAGGGACCAACGGTAATGACTGGGTGAAGAGGGGATGGATGCAAGCACATTTTCCGAGTGAACACTTTGCAGGGCTAACACTTATTAACCACTTCAACACAATCTTTAAATATAGATGGCCAGAAATAACCGGCTCGCAATTTTTTTGGGGTTGTCGCAAGCCCGGATAGATGACCACCACAAGACCCACTGTGGAAATCATTTAGGACTGACTCGACTTCCTCGTGATTTAAACAATGATGCAAGATATTGTTTATTCCTTGGCGATACAAAGTGTCACCGATGATAGTGTAATTCTTAGCTTGGTATCGTACACATCGTTGGACATCTCGTGAGATATGTTGAGGGAACTTCAAGGTTTGAAGATAGAGAACGATGTCTCCATACCAGGGTTTGAACGATGAGATAAGGAAAATGTGTTCATCCATAAATGAATCAACATGGATAACATCTTCATCTAATCGTGGAAAGTTGGATATTAACTCTGCGAAGACTAGTGATTTCTTGGATTTCACAGAAGAGAAATCGAGATCAAATTCTTGTAAAATGACAATCCATTTATTATATTTTCCCCCTATGATACACTTGGTAAGGACGTATTGAAATGGATTGACATAGGCAACCACAATAGTCTCCAAATAAATACATAATTGCGTAAACGTTGGACTACGTGAGCGACAACCAAAGCTATCTTTTCAATGTGAGAATAATTAAGCTCGGGACCAACTAAGTTTTCACTAAGATAGTAGATGACATACTCGTAGAGCTCATCATCCTCCTGAACCAAAACCATAACAACGTCTCCTCGGATGTGGCGATATAAAGCAGGTAATCCCTACTGTAGTCAGGAGACTTCAATAGAGGTGCTGATACCAAGGCTTTCTTCAAAGAATCAAAGGACTCATGGGATTTCTCATCCTAGATAAAAGGGTTGTCCTTATTCAAAAGATGCATGAAACCCTTAGTGATATTGGTATAGTTTACTATAAACCGACATAAAAAGTTAGCTTTCCCCTGTAAAACTTGAAGTTGTTGAATAGTGCGTGGGGGAGGTAATCAAAGTATTGCCTCAACCTTTAACGGATCTACCATGATCCCAGTCTCAGAAAATAGAAATCCCAAAAGACGACCATACCTAACGCAAAAGATACACTTATAAGGGTTCAACCGTATTCTATAGTAACAAAATATTTTAAAAACTCGCTGAAGGTGCTTATCGTGATCCGGTCTCTTACGAGAGTGAGCAGTAAGATCATCAAGGTAAGATTTGACTAGATTCTTAAGATCGTGGAATGCGAAGGTCATAGCACGTTGGAAGGTTGCTCTGACATTTTTAAGGTCGAAAGACATCTTCTGGTATGAGAAAGTACCCCAAGGAAAAATAAGTGTCATATTGTGTTGATCCTCAAGTTTAATTTGAATTTGGTTATACCCTAAAAATCCATCCATAAAAGAAAATTCTTCGCTTCCCGCACTCTCGTCGAGAATCTAATTGATGAAATGTGTCGGGAAGTTGTATTTAGGACAATATTTATCTAGGTCACGAAATTCCATGCATACACGGATGGTTCCTTTATTTTTATTCACAGGAACAGGATTGGATACCCATTCAGTCAAAGGAACCGGGTAGATAAATCCAACATTAAGTAGTTTCTCTACCTCTACCTTAATAGCAGGGGCCTTCTGGGGATTGACAGCTCTAAGACGTTGTCGAACAAGTTTAGCATCCGGATAAGTTCTAATGTCATGATCGAAAATACGAGGGTATATTCCTGGCATCTCTTCATATGACCAAGAAAATAAATCTTAGAATTCCTTGAATAGTTCAATGTAGATCATGATTTCTTCTGGTGAAAAATCCACATCGATATGTACGTTTTTAATCTTTCCAGGGGTACAAGAGATATCGATCATGATGGTAGGAGAGATACTCGCATATTTCCTTCAGAATAAATGTTGTGGGTATCAAGTGGAACTACGGCATGACCGACTATCTCACTCAAAGTAGATTGAAAGTCATCTTTCTCAATTCTAGCAAGATCTGGGAGAAAATAAGAGCGATGATGCATATCATATCAAGGTTTGTTAGAACCATTCATGGCTTCGATGATGTATTCATCCGAGGGATAAGTCTCATCGAGGAAATCATGTGAAAAAGACAACGAAGTGGCCCACAAGGGCTTAAGAACAAGATCCTCCTCATCCGTCGGCAAGGTAACAGGATCGGGATCGGTGGAAGAGTCAAGAACAACTTGATACACAATATATGTTGCCGATAGTGGCATGGAAATTCCAACATGAGAATGAACTTCAAAATACAAATTCGATGAAGGTAGGGTCCAAGGATCATTAAAATAGGAAGTGCGGAAAGGAACATACCTCTCTCACAAAACGGGCCTACTCGACATGGCGTAAAATGGTGAATCAGTGCCATGAATTTTAAAGTACCCATAAGGGATGAATACATTCTGACACCGATATTCTCAGTTTCCAGCTGAGAATTTTCGACCACAAGGATCGACGGTCCAACATACGAATTGGGGCTAGCATACACAAAGGATAATTGGTCGATCATCATGATCTTCCCATCAAGTGGAAAACAAAGAGTGTGGAAGATAGACGATACAATAACAATCATAGAATAGGTCCAATTGTGTCCTAGTAATAAGTTATAATCAAGAGGTGCATCAACTACCTCAAAATCCACCTCTACCATCTTCCCACCTAAATGGAATGGAAAAGCAGGAAGAATACTATGATTGTGGAAGGAACGACCGTCAAAATCAGTCAACATGGTCGACAATTGAGAAATATTTATAGAGTCGAGAGCTTTCCAACAAATCAGGGACATCACACATGTAGCAGTGCCTTCATAAAAAACCACAAGTTTTATGGTATACTTTGAGTACCCCACGTGGATTTGGAATGCCACATGGTAAGGCAAGAGAGGCTTCACATCTGTGACCTCAAACTTGATAAATTTTGATCCACTAGGATCTAGAGCTCCTAACGTAGATAGCAAGGCATTCCTCTATGAAGGACACATATGGAGTACCTCCAGAGCCAACATCGTACAAGGGGTTTGACCCAGGTCCTCAGTAATAGAGTAATTTTGGGCGGCTCTAGCATTTGGATTGTGGGTAGAGCGCTTGAGTACTCCTTTTGGAATACGAGGTGGTGGCTCTATTTTTTTTATCTATAAAGTCGTCTCTGAAGGAGGAGGAGAAGATTCTAGATTAGGTATAGCCTATGAAGAACTATAATCTCGAGATCGGGTGGCTACATGAACCTTAGCATCGACCATATTTATACACAAATGGTCACCGTCTTGCGACGACAAGTTTTGACTCCCACCAACTGCATTTTCAACATTTGAGGAGCTCGAGACCATGTGTTGGTGTTATTGGATAAATTAGTGAATGCAGACATAAACTGATCTCCCTAGATCCACCTAGATATACAACAAAACGAGACAGGACATGGCACTTTCCTTAAGCTCTAATCATTGAATTTACTATCAGATAAGAGATGAATGACATACCTTTGAATATCTCTTCCTTATGTCTTTGTTATCCCTACTTCACTTTGGTGCTCTTGTGATATCGGTCCTGCAATGAAACAGACCAACCAAAGTGAAAGAAACAATAGTATGTTCAATGAAAACTTATACATGTGATCAAGGAGTCATGTAATAAAATGAGAATGATTTTATGGGAAAGAAACATGCCACTGTATTATATTAAGTAAAAGTGGAAGATACAACCAAACAACCTTGATGTTGTAAGGTTCCCTTTCGGTGGCCCTTTGCTCCAACACACAAACTTGCTCCAAACTTGCATGAAAAGGATCCACAATAACTTGATAGACAAATGAATACCTCAAGCATCAACTAAGATAGAATCCCTCACACAATTCTCAGCCTATTCCTTCATTAATTCCTTGCTTAACCTTTTCCATGAGAAATCCATCATTATATAGGAGAAAGAGAGATGGTTAAAGAGATTAGGATGATCCCACCAAATCAAAGAAGCGAGTAGGATACCAACCATATGGATTCCACCTCATATTATAGAATATTCCCTTCTAATACCTTCGTGAACTTCGACCTTTTCCTAGTCTTTCAACATTGTCGCACCCTAGCTATAGTGCAGCCTACGCAAACGTCACAAACCAGATTCAGGGAAGACTGCGATGATCAGACATCACCGCACTATATCTTATTATTGGCCTATCACGTCCTTTCTTAACAATGTTTTAAAGAAGAGGAAACCAATCACTTTTCTCATGAAGAAAGGTTCTTTTGGGAGCTTGAACACATGCTATAGAAACATCATCAGGGTGACTAAAATAATGTGTAACAGAATGCCCCCCAAAGTATGAGTCTGGAACTCGTGAGAGCCGAAATAATTTGTAGAATATGTGTGTGTGTCGGAAACAAGGAGAACACCAATCAAAAACATGCAAACAACCAAGCATATGCACAATATTATACCATTTCTGAGGTAGGCATTCCCATGCTCAGACTACAAATAACTTAAATCATAAATGTCAGTCATGCCCACCAATCATACACTTTGGATCCATGTCACTAAGATTCTACATAGCCTCTAGGAATACATTGTGGATCTATGCTCTAGAAAACTCAAATTCGGACATAGCCACGAGACATACAAAGTGGATCTATGTGTCAATACAAATCATAAATACTACTTCACAACCTGGACCAAAACAAAGATCCAGGGTCTTCAATCCTGTCATCCGTAAGTACAAATCTAGCCATGCAATTACAGGTGTTGAAGTCGAACATGGTAGAAACCACTCGATTATCGGTCATTGATGAAAACCATTAAAAAGTGTGAGGGAAATCACCATTTATGTCAATCAATCCCAAGGTACCTTATTACAATCCAACGAATGAGAATAAATGAGATGAAGTCGAGAACTAGATAGAATCTCTCAATCAGGGGTCAATGATGTGAACCCATTGTCGAAAGGGAAGAAACATGTCGTTAAGGCATGCAGGTTCTAAGGTACTAATTGATTTCTAAGTCTTGTTCCTTGATAATGATTCGAAGTCGACAAGAAAAGACTCGTCACAGGAGGGCCTTGATGTATCCCCCATCAATGAAATGAAATAAGTAACAGATTTAAGGTAGATCAAAGTATAAGAATGATTTGAAACTGACACGGAGAAGGCCGACATGGTGGGAATTGATAATTGCAGATGGCCGACTCAATAAAAGGCTTGTGTAAGGTTGTACTTCTCTTGAACATATGAACGAAACGACAATGGTCTTGGCAGCATTGACTCAGAGACGACCCGAGATATGAACTTGCAAAAGGTCAAACGAGAGACAAATGAATTTCCCAACCCATATTCAATGATGAAGGGGGTGTCGTGTTCAAGATCGATTGTTACTGCCACTAAAATAGATATAGAGACACATTTCTTTCCCAAAATTTTCCCCAACATTTCTGGCGAGTACCTCTTTATTTTTATGCAAGCTTGAGGAGGATAACATATGCTTGTTGATGTAAGCTCATCCTTCAGATGAGTCCCTCAGAGTATGTTTAATGAACCCTAAGAAGGAGTGGTTCAGTTCCATATAGGTCTTTCGATGTTTGTTTAACGAGTCCAAAGAGAGAAAACTCGGGGGGTTTTCATATTTAGAGAGTCTGAAAAACACTTAAAGAGAAATCTCTCAATTCCTTTTTTGTAAATTAGTTTGATGAGACCGAAAAAGTGATAACCTACTTCCCATCAAACATTTTCTTCAAATACTTTTACGAGCATGAAAAGAACAAGGTTGCTCGATAATCTTTTTCGTTTTTACGGAGCGTGAAAAGAGCTTAAAGGATACTCCATAAGTTTCATTTTTTTCGTGTTACCATGACAAGTACGAAAAGACGAAAAAAGTATACTCAGTTGTGTTCTCATTGATTTGCGAGTACGAGAACGAACAAAGACTAAGCTTGAGGTTTTTCTTGAAAAACCTAAAAAGTATTTGTACATGTGACAAACGTAAAAACAAACCAAGAAATGTATCTGTGTTCCATCAGTTAGGCTCCTAGATTCTTCATCTGTGAAAAATCAAAACACTTACAATATCATTAGAACGTTAGGTCTTAGGTAAAAATTAATAAAATAATATAAAATATCAATCGAAAAAGTAAAAAGTGAATAAGTATAGGTAAAAACTCTTTTTTACCATTCCGTCATTTTACCCAAAACTTTTCCAAAAAACCCTATTTCACCTCAAACTTCCACTACGAATTGTGGGAGGCACGGGAAACCATTCGACGAACAAATTCCACTAAAAAGGTAATCTTATTGTCCTCTTCATGTTCCATGGATTAATTTATGCTTTTTATTGGTTAAAAGTGGTTTTTGAGTTAGATTTTATGAGGGTAGGTGCACGCAGGGATCTCCATAGGTGGCTTATACTGTGCCCTGCGAAAACCATAGGTTTCTGCAGGTGGCCTTATGGATGACCTACGATGATTCCACACTATGTATAAACCTCACCTGTGTCATGTGCAACTCAAAAACATTCCATGTATGTTTGGCCAATAAAAATTCCAAATAAAGAAAAATGAAGATGATGATTTTTTCTTGTGGCTTCAATGCAGGTTTTTTACTGTCAGAATGTTGGAGTGGAGGGAGAGAGAACATGAGGATGAAAATTACTTCATCAGGAATGACCCAAGAATGATTAATTCCCTCAGACAATGTGGCCTACTGAAGTTATTTAAGATCCATGGCATGAGGGCCCAATTGAGGTTGCTTGAGTATTTAGTCCACACGTGGGATGCAGATCAATAGGTATTCCATGTGGGAGCCCACATACTCTCTCTATGTATCGAGCATATCTATTTTTTGATGGGATTATCTCACCATGGATCTTGTGTGAAATTGACAGGCAACAAAGGTGGCGGTCTACCGATGAGTGAGTATATTCACCGGGATTGTGAACCAGACATCGAGAGATGTAGTGGAAAGGTTTCCATTAGGGATGTCCATGATTTACCCCTTTGGATGATCCTTTTCACTATCTCACGGATGGTGGGGATTGCATCCCCTCATATGGCTCTCCAGAGTTACTTCTAGTATGCAGTGGAGTGCATGGAGCCCCAGGTATTTAACTGGTGTGATGGGGTTCTTCGGAGCATGAAGAAAGAATTGACAAAGTGCAATAAAGGTGACTTGAAATAGTTCGGGTACAGGTCCATTTTAGTGTCCTTCTTCCTAGAGAGGGTTCCATACTTGCGCTTATAGGTAGAGTGGGGCATACCAGCTCCATAAGATCTAAGAATGAAGAGGTGGTGTGACCTCATGGCTCGACATGCAATTGACCCCATCGTCAAATCTAATGACATGTTCTTTGATTGGTTGAGGCCTCAACTACTGATGGTATATGATCATGCGTATATCAGTTTTTTCTTTAGAGGTGATCGAGACTTGGTTCTGTCTAAAGGTTCTCAGTGGGGGAACTTAGGTAAGAAGCACATTTTTTTTTTATAATGTTTTTGTAAATTTTGAAATATGATTTTTTTTTATGTTTCTAATCTGATGACTAATCAAAAACTATTTGAAAATGCAGATGTGGGACCTCACCAACCTCCAGGTACATTCCCCATCCAGAGATGAGGGGAGGAAGTCGAGGTAGTAGGATTGGATGTCGTTGATTAAGAGGTGATCGAGCAAAACCTGGAGGGGTTGACAGTAGATGTCCTAGATATCTCTATCGATGAGATCCCGAGACGTTATCAACACCATACCATGGGTGTATTTGGTTCTCCTAGTCGACTGATCCATAGGGTAGCACAAGAATTCAAGTGTTATCGTGAGCAACATCTTTGATGTTGTTTTTGTATATGAAGCCATCTGCTTCACATTTTTGATGTTTTGGTCTTCAGACAAAAACACTTTTTTGTAAAAATTGTATCGTTATATATACATGAGGCTTCTACCAGATTACTTGCTTTATATACAAAATGTGATTAGATTTATAAATGTCTCAAATGTCTGTCTAACACATAATTAGCTAATGCATTTGTTAATGTATTTAAACATCTAGGAATGTGCTGATATTCAATGTAATCCAAATAACATTCCAAGAGGCGAATTCATAAATATACCCTTAATAAAGTAGAACTTTGGATAGCATAGACATTACTCAATTGTAGTACTACTAACTGCGAATCAAGTCGTACAACAATATGACAGCTTCCAAGTGAAACAACGTCGGTCAACAAGTCGATGACTGCATTGTATTCCGCGATATTGTTAGTTACATGATCGAGGCAAACACCGTGTAGACTGATTAATTCGTTCATGGGTGCGTAGATTTCCCAAGTAGAAGATGATAGGTTCTGAGTAATACAACTGGCGCCATCAACAAAGCCAATGTAGGGTAGTGAAGACACCGACATTTGGAAACCAAGCACAACACAAGGTAAGCAGTTGAGGGTTGAAAACCAAACAACGAAAAACACACAAAAGTAACACAGAAGAGTATGATACAGTAAAAATACAAGTACTCATGCAAAGACAACCTAAGCATAGTACTTCTTCAAATAAATCCCATTTCGGGGCTCACTCAAAGGAATGACATCATAATCCACTAACTCATAAGATCCCTTCTCCAACACTCATTTGAAAATATAAGGGTCTCGCCACATAGCCTCGAATTTTCTGGCCCCTAGTAAATCACGATCTTGTTCGTAGAGGAGAAATAGATCACCCTAAGAGAAAACACATGGCTTGAAATGCTTGTCGTATTTGGATTTGGCACATTTTTTCTGAGCTTCAATAACCAGGGTGACATCACGATGTGTTTCATCTAATTGCATTAGGTACAATAGACATTCCTCTTCAGCGAACGTTTTTGGAAGAAGTTCAATTTCTATTTTCAAATATGGTATCTCACATTCAATCGGCAGAACAACTTCGATAACATAAACTAATTGGAAAGGTGTGAACCCAGTGGAAAACTTGATGGATGTCTAGTAGGCCCACAATGCTGAAAACAACATCGTGTGCCAACTTGTCTTATGAATTCCTATCATCCGTCGAAGCATAGTAATGAGAACTTTATTTATTGCTTCAACCTGGCCATTGTCCTATGGGTAATAGGGGGTTGTGTTTTCATGTCGAATACCCAAATTTTCAGTAAGCTCGGACATCATGAAATTTTTAAAATGGCTACCGTGATCAGTAACGATAGCTTGGGGAACACCAAACTGAGTAATGATATGATTGAATATGAACAATGCTGCAGTTTTCTCGGTGTTATCGAATGTAGGCATCGCCTCGGCCCATTTAGTGAATTAATCCATAGCTACGATGATGTATTCATGCCCCCCATCCAAGTGAGGGTTACATGTCATGAAGTCAATGCCCCATTTTGCGAAGGTACCAATGGAAACTACAGGGTGTAAAGGAGCAGGATGAGATCTTATCTTGTTATTATACGTTTGACAAGCATGAAATTTCTGGACAAAAGTGATACAATATTTAAACAAAGAAGGCCATAAGTATCCTTCTCATAATATCTTTTGGGCAGTGGCATACCCAAACATATGACCTCCACATGCTCTGGAGTGGCAGTCATTCAAATATTTCTTAGCCTCATCGTAGGTGAGACATCATCAAAAAATCGAGTCAACACCACGACGATAAAGAGTGTCACCGAGAATTATGTATTGATGGGCTTGATACTGTATATGATGATGGTCCGTACTAGAAAGGTCAGGCTGAACATTTTGATTATGGAGATAAATGATAATATCTCCATACCAAACATCATCAGAACTGATCAGAAAAAGGGATTCATTAGGTAAGGAATCCTCTGCCACGTTTTTTGTCTCAGTTGTGGGAAGGTCACATATCAATTTGGAAAATACCAAAGATTTATTAGAATTAGCGCGTTTAAACTCTAAGTCAAACTCCTGGAGAATCACTATCCATTTGGAGTACTTGCCCCCTAGCAATTGGTGCGTAAGGATATGTTGCATGGGGTTGCAATCGGAAATAACAATGGTCTTTCTTAATAGGATATAATGAAAAAAATGTTGGACATCTTGAATAGTTTCTAAGGCCAGTTTCTCCACATGTAGGTATTTGGCTTCAGTAGTCATGAGACTTAGACTCAAACATTAAATTACATGTTCGTCGTGTGAATCATCTTCTTGGACTAAAACCATGGAAATGGTAGAGTCCGAAGAGGTGAGGTAGAGGAAGTAGTCTCGACTATAATTGGGTGGGAAAATAAGTGGTGTACGGGTTAAGGAAAGTTTTAAAGATTCAAAGGATTTATTGGTGGTATCGTCCCATGCAAACTTGTAACCTTTCTTCAACAGTCGAGTAAAACCCTGTGTTAACTCTGCGTAATTTGGAATCAATCGACGCAAAATTTTTGCCTTCCCTTGCAACTTTTAAGCTAGCGTAGTGTGGAAGGAGGAGGTAGATTAAGGATAGCCTCAACCTTCAAAGGGTCTACCATAATTCCATGAAGTGACACAATAAAACCCAGAAGTCAGCCAGACTCTACACAAAAAACACATTTTTGTGGGTTCAAACGTATATGATAGTAATGACAATGAAGGAAAATGGCTAAGAGATAGGTCGGGTCATCTTGGCGATGCATGGAATGCGCCAGTAGATCATCGAGATATGGTTGTACGATGTGCTTGATATCATGAAAATCATAAGATATGGCACATTGAAAAGTCGCACCAGCATTCTTCAAACCAAAAGGCGGTTTCCGGTAGGCAAAAGTACCCCAAGGACAAATGAAATAAATATTGTGTTGATCCATGGAAAAATATTAATTTGATTATAGACGGAGAAATCATCCATTAAGGAGAATATTTCACTCCTGACGCAATCATCGACGATCTGGTCAATGAAGGGGGTTGGATAATTTTCCTTAGGACAAGATTTATTGATATCCCTATAATCTACACATACACAGATCGTGCCTTGTTTCTTATTGATCGGAACTAGATTGGATACCCAATAGGTTAAAGCCACAGGATAGATAAAGCCAGCCTTAAGAATTTTTTCAACTTCGAGCTTGATAGCAGTAGATTTACGAGGGTGGACTGGGTGAAGTCTCTTTCATACATGTTTAACACCCGGGTAGGTCTTAGTTTCATGCACAACAATATCGAGGTCAATACCCGACATCTCTTCGTAGATCCAAGCGAAAACGTCACGAAATTATTGAAAAACATCTTTATAAGTGATGACCTCATCGATGAAACATGAGGCTCCGATGTGAACATTTTCGACGACTCCAGATTTAATGGATATGTCGAGAGGAATGGTGGGTGATATATTACTTAGGTTCCCTTCATATATCACGTCGTGGAATGATTCGAGAATAGAGGAAATGACAACAATGGTCGACAGAGTCAAAATCTGTTGGTAACTCTCTATGTTGTGTTGTTCTAGGAAGAGAATGGAACAATGATGTCCATCATTCCATGGGGTGTCTTCCATGGACATGACTGACATGATCATCTTGTTGGTAGGAAAAATCACACGAAATGGATTGGGAGATGAATCATAGAGAGAGGGAGTAGAAGGGGTTGCCAATTGAATGGCTTCATAAGTGGATTCAACTAGACTTAAGGGCATTTGTTCGCCATAGCAAATATAATCACCAGGATTAGGTACTATCCACAGATCATGAGACGCGGGGGTTTCATAGATAGAGGTGTAAATCATGTTGATTGAGGTGAAAAAAGGAGGCGTAACATCAAGTGGTGGTATTGGGAAGGTACCCATTAAAGTGGAATCTTTCAGAATACCCACACTGAAATTCTCGTACCCAGGAGGTGTCTTCGAGATAAATGGTACGCTACTAGTATGAGAATCAGAATTAAAAAAGGCCAGTTGGTCCACCGTAATGACCTTTCCTTGATGTGGGAAACGTAACACACAGAAACGGGTAGACACAACTACATGCATGGAATCAATCCAACTACGACCAAGTAAGAGGTTATAGTCAAGAGGTGCATCAAAGACCTCGACCTTGACATTGACCAATTTGCCTTCCAACGTAATAGACAACAAGGGTTTTGGCTCTTGACCAAGTTTTGGGAGATTCTTGGTCATGTTGACCTATTTTGGGACTTCGATAGCCTGTCAAAGATGGAGCGCAAGACATATCATAGATCGTGGGATCTCGACCCATTTTTGGTTCCTTTTGGGGATTTTGGAATATGTAACAGGAATGGGATGTTGGCCCATGGGTTTACCCATGTTTAGGCCTATTTTGTATGTATAAATAGAAGGCTAGGCATTGTAAGAAGTAGTTGAATAATGAACAAGTGTTGTGCAAGTTGGATAAGTGCTAAGAGTGGGATCTATGTGATCAATATTTGTAAGGCTTCGTTCATACTGTATGAGACTTGCAGAGCTAAGTGCAAATCATTGTAAGAGACTGTGAAGGCTTTATGTTGCAACGCAAGGAAGGAGGATCTAGTGAGATGCACAGATCTCTTGTCTTATGCGGAGTAAGGGTTTTTGGCTTTGTGCATGTAGATGACTTATTGAAGATAATAAAGAAGAAGAGTTGGTGGACGTAGCCCCAGGGTGGGGGTGAACCATGTAAATACTGTGTTATTCTGCTCTGTGCAATGTTATGATGTGTTTATGTGTTATGTGCTAAGTTATTTGATATAGATAGATAGATCTATTTATTCTTTTTGCTTATGATGAATCTAGATGCTATATCTGAAATCTATGAACTTGCTTAGTGCTTGAATCTACTAGATATGATCTAATTCCTTTGCTAAGTACTTATATACATTAGAGCAGGGTGAATGTTGCGATGCTCTGTTTTCTCTACGGAGTAGATATTGGTTAGATAATGATGAACTAATGGTGATAATTTCTCTATTAAGTGCTATAATCATAGATCTGTGTCCTAGCTAATGTTGCAGACACCTGAGTCCTGCAACCACCCCTGCCTCTACCTCGGGTGAGACTTCATATGCTTCGCAGGTGTTTCTGAAAGGGTGGGTAGTTAGGGTTTTGTTGGTGTGTTGTTGTAGTGCTGAATCCTGGGTCTACCCCTATGCCAAAAAATGGTTCTGTTGTTGAGACATGAAATGATGATTGCTAGGAATTGAGGAAGAAGAATCTTTGTACAAAGATCCGATCTGAAATTGTGCAAGCTCTGTGCTAAGAAAAAGAAGTCTGATCTGAAGAAAAGAGGTAAGATCCAGAAGCTTTGTGCCCTAAGAAAGGTAAAAGTGAGAATTATTGATTAAAAGAGGTAATATCTGAAAGCTCTGTGCTCTGATAAAGGTAAGAATACTGAAGAATTTCTAGATCTGAAAGCTTTGTGCTTTGTAGAAGTAAGATTAGTGGAAATTTTTGTTTCAAAAGTATGAATCTAGGTATGTTTGATAGATTCTATCCTAGCTTGAAAACGAGGGTATTAATAGATGAAAGAAGATTTGATATGAGTAGATCTGATAAGAATAGTAAAAAATATGTTATACCTATGCATAAAAAGAATATTTGGACTAATAAGTGTATGCGTGATCCTAGAATTTTTTTTTTGCAGGTTATCTACCATGATCCTAGTGAACAGTATAGGAAAGGATAGGGATCATTTAAAAGAAAGAGAGGATTAACCCTCTATTACATTTTTAGAAAACCTGAACATCTTGCTAAGGAATGCCCTGGACGAAGACCTAGTTGTCTTTCTTGTAAATCTATGTCCCATGAAGTTTTGGATTTCCCTAGAATGATTGATAAGGTTGAAAAATGAATATGAATCAAGAAATCCCTAAGGCAGATCCAAAAACTAAGATTATAACAGAATCTCAAAGAGAATCAGAGAGAGTATTGCTACAGATAATAGAAACCCTGAATGACCATCAACATGTCAACTTATCAGATATCTTCAAAGAAAAAGAATGCCTTGAAGAAAGAATAGGAGACTTTGACGTTGACTGTGTTCTGGGTGAGGAAACATAGGTGAATATTATGACATAAAGCACTTGGGAACTTTTAGGAAAGCCTGTTATGATTCCCTCATTGGGAGGAATAGGATTATTCAGAGGAAATTAATAACCTTCCGTGGGAGACTTTCCAAGCTACCCTTGACTATCAATAGAGCTTCGACAGAGGAAGATTTTGAGATTTTTAAATTCAATAAGAACAATGCCCCATTTACCATGCTACTAAGAAAACCTTGGATTGAAAGAGATCAGGCTAGAAGGAAAGAAGAAGAAGTTTTAGAACAGAAGAAGGAAGAGTTAAAATAATTCATGACTAGAAGGATCGCACACTTGATTGAAGAACAAAAGAACATACCAAAGCCATTTAACACCAGAAACATGGATGTTGAATTTGAAAGAACACTATAAGAACCACTGAAGATTGAGGTACCTATTCCATATGAAGAAGAAGGGTTACCCTTGAATATTAAGAAAGAATATCAACAATGTGAAGTAACTATGCCAAAAGAAGCTAAGGATCAAAATGGAAAAAGGAACACCGAGATGAAGCTCACTGGGAAGAAGGATAGGAAGCTAAGTAAGAAGTGAGATAAGATAAACAAGTTGCAGAAGGTTCCAGAGGAAACCGCGCAGAAGAAAAAATTGCAAAATTGGAGCTTCATCGAGATATCAGAACAACGACACATGGAACTTTGCCATGATGAAGCAATATAGTCGTTGGGGACCTTATAACCATTATAAAAATACCTTGAATGGATAGAAAGACATTTATGGATAGACATCTTGCCATCCGACCATTGGGACCACGCCATAACGCAAAGAACAGAGTTAATGAAGCCTTCATACCCATTGTCGAGTTACCTATTTATCCCAATTGCGCCATGCACTGAGAACACTTTTTCCAATTGATAATTTGAGCCTGCAGACTAAGTTGAGTTTATACAGTGATCATCGCTCTCTTTCTCTCTATCTCATTATTGTGTCTGATTTACCCCCCGAACCTGAGATTGTTAACCCTGAGCGTGTATGTCGGACAAGTTAAGTGCTGCAAAGAAAATTGTTGAAGAAGTTTTGATAGACCTCATGACTGAAAGATTCATTTTTATGTCCATAGGTATACAAGCATCATCCATGAGAGGACTTCTAGCCTCTCCGTCCACTGCTTGGGGAGCCAAACCATCCCGACCATTCGATGAAAAACAAACCAAGCACAGGGATGATATAGCAAAATCTAAATTGATCCCGACCATATTACCCACCTATCTACCACCTCTGAGTGGTGCAATCAATCGATACAGTGTGCCCAGATATTTCGACTACACTTTGGTCACTGTGTACCTCTCGAAGGGGATACGCATAGCCCGAGCAGACCAAGATAAGATTGCGGCGTTGAAGTTTAGTGACTTCAACCTTAGAGATCACAAAGTTTACAACATGATCGCCCCACATAAGTACTTGACCCAGACTAAGAGGAAGAATTTGAAGATAATCCCCCAGTCGTGGACCCATAACCTCGCACAGTCCACCCTTCTCAATGTCATGAAGATTCCTCACTTTAGACGACACCAGGAGGTGAATGCATGTGTCAAACTATTGTTGTCTTGTTACCATATAGGTTATTTGTGGTTAAATTGTCATATAACAATTGATTCGACACTGATCAATCAAATCATGGGGTTAAGTATGCAAGGACCTAATCCACAAGATTTTTATCCAGGAAAATCCATGGATTGCGCTCTAGCATAGCAGATCAAGGAAACTTATGGCGATGTCGAGAAGGAAACGCGAAGCTACAAGGTAGTATCTATCCAGAGTGACACAGTGCGCCTCACCTGCCAATTGATTGCAGGTAAGTTAGTATGGAAAAAAAAACCTACCCAAGTCACTGGTTTTGTAGTCGACCTCGTAGGGAAGTGCGCAGAAGGACTTCAAATGAACTGGGTGAAGTACCTAGTGAACCATTTTGAACTCGATTGTAGAGAAGCCCATGATCAAGGGTAAAAATTTAATTTTAGCTGGCTATTAATCCCGATCGCTTTTATTTCTTGGGAGATGCCGGAAGGTGAGACCTTCCTGGACATCGAGCCTTTCTAACCATTGGTCGCGAAGTTCAGTACACTATGGTACTCAAGCGATATGAATAAACAATGGAAATCCAATGTTGTTTTTCATACCTATTACAACCAACTGAAGACAACCATCCATTTCGAGCCTCACATCACGCCAAACACTCTACATCGGTTCAAGCCCTTGATGAAGTACAACGCAGACCAAAATTTTATTTACATCACAACGCGCACTGACAAACAAAAGAAACAACTCCAATCCTACTATAAGCTAACAGAGGAGGACTTGGAGGATATCACCAAGGACTGGTCGACGGACCTCCTGATTCCAGCAGACCCTATGGAGATATCCGACATCGACAACCCAAAAACTGCGTAGGATACACCTAGACCTAGCAGGACAAAGAAAACTAAAGAGTTTCAGGATTTAGACAGTGCATTCATGAAGAATACTTCCATCTCACCAGAGCAAGGAGGTGATGGTGAAGATTTGAATGACAAAGAGGTCGAATAGTAGCAAGGTGATGAGGTTGATCCCCTGAAGAAAAGGAAAGGATCACCTCTGAAACTTTCCTCCCAGAAGAAAGTGAAGGCCACCATGACCACGATGCAGACCATCCTCACCTCTGATGACTTTGACTTCTTCATAGTAGACCTACAATATGCTTCGCTGGAAATAGCAGAGAAACAAGAAGAAAAGCAAGAGGAGTTGTATGATCGAATCAAGACTGAAATTCGAGGGGTACAACAAGCCATACAGTCTAGCCGTGCATTCCCCATTGCATCGGGAGATCCAGAATTGGGAGATGAGCCAGCTCAAATCCACTGCTTAGTCGATACAGTCGAAGCTCACCTTCGACAAGCACATGAAGAAACAACACAAGCCACCCAGGCTTTGACACAAGTATTGTTAGGTGTTTTATATGTACTAAAAAGACACTAAAATACCCTCAATTAAATTTTCAACCCGGGGTAAGTAAAGTTAGAGTTGTAGCAAAATATATGCCAGAGGTAAAAGGTTGGTAGGATTATAATCTAACTAATGAAAGCAGCTATCTAAGACTAATATATTCAAGAAAACCTATCTAATGAGAAAACCCTACTAAGCAACTTGGAACTAGGTAACCTAAGTACTTTTGGGCCAAGGTTCAATGGATAGTTCCTAAGAAAGCAAGTAAAAACCCTATGTAAAGCAAACTAGTTCAACAATAAGCAAAGGGAAACTACTAAGCATAATAAGCAAATGACGAAAGCAACTATTTTAACTTGCCAACCTACATTCAATGAGAAACTACCCTATGAAAGCAATTAAATAAGCAATTAAGAAAAAGCACTATCTAACCTATTAAAGAAAATAGACAAGTAAGCAAAGACACCTAACTAATCTACTAAAGAAAAAGACAAGTAAGAAAAGACAACTATCTATCCTACTAAAGCAAATGGACAAGTAAGCAAAGACTTCTCATTGAACAACTATCTAGCCTAAGAGGCAAGTGGACTAAATGCCTAATGCAAAACTATTTCTAATGCGTGAAAGGAAATCTAAATGCTCAATGCAATGCATGAAAGGAAAACTATTTTATTGAAAGCAAGAAAGGCTACCAACTAATTCTTAACTTATAAAAACAAGAAACTATCTTTAATCTATGAAACACTCAAATGTAATGCTGGTGGTTGTGTGAATGCCTTTAGTGGTGATGGATGATATCTCGATGATATTTGACAACAAAGGACAATTCCAACGATATAAACTCAACACTAATCTCAATGGCAAAATGAAAGGTATGTATCAAACAATCCAACGAGAATTTAGCCATGACAATAACAATGTTTAAATACCCTGCATCATGTATAAACCATCAACAACATAATGAGATCATCATTCTATATCTATACTATGTAAGAAAAACTAGATTCAACCATTAACTAAGAAATGTAATTGCATTTTAATTCTAGGAAAGGAAATTGCGTGAAAGGAAACTACACTATGTCTATTCTAACCATTCAAACTAAAATAAAGAAATAATCAAAAAGAGAAATTTAAAGCATGATATTAAAAAGTAAATTGACAATCTAATTTAACCAACAACTAATTAAATGAAATCTATATAAACTGAAGTAAGCAAGCTATGACTAGAAACTAGAACTAATTCTATCTATCCATCAATCCTTGTCAAAGAAACCCAAATTAAAACTCTGTTCTATCTAATTAAAATTCTATTTTAAACTTATTTATAAAATTATAAAAGAAAGCATAATTTAACATCTAAATGCACATGAGGGTTAGTAAAGATACTTTCAAGTCTTTTCCTACTCTACAAAATCACTGCATGTTAATATATATCATCATCTAACCTACAAAACAATTAAAACAATTAAGCTACAACAAACTAGTTAACAAAATATGCATGTACAAAAAATTAAAGCAAACTAATTAAATTATGAAATGCATAAAAGAACACAAAGATAGTCACCATACTATTGGTGGCCCCCCAACAAGTCGTGGCTACTTCCTACAAGCACACCACGAACTTCAGCAGGCCGAATTCACCATGAAAACATGAAAACACAGTTCTGACACAATTTTAGCAATGTAAAATACCAAAATAGAGAAAAATGAATTTGTCTCTAATCTAATGGCTCTTCTACTTGGGTAAAAATATGTTGAGCATACTTTCAGTATTTATAAGCTTACAACCCAAGTGGTCGACCTCAGAAGGGTTGAACCACTTCTAATTTCGGCAAATTACAATAAATGATGCCCTAACTAACAAAACGAAGCAAGCCAATAATTGCCCTCTTTAGACAACTGAAACTGAGTTGTCTTGAGCTTAGTAGCTGGAGGGGGCAAGGATAAACAAAACCCATGTGCCTAATTTGTCCATCACTGGCTTCCAATGCCATAACCGCCAACTCGCCTTGCATTTTTGTGCAATACTGGGTGCTGGAACGAGTGTCGGATCAAGTGCCGGAACAAGTGCTGGAATGAGTGCCGGATCAAGTGCCAAAATTGGAAACATGGTGCATTTTGCCCTGTAATAGCAGAAAAACATGAATTAACTCTTGGAAATCATAGAACATGATGAATTAAACTTGATTTAGTCATTAAACATGAATTACACGTACCTTATGCAGATTATACCATTTTATCATAAAATTCTTCAAAAAGCTCCTTTAAAATATGACAAACACACATGTACATGCGTCAAAAAGTGTATAATAATTACTATAAAGTGATCATATCTTGGGCCCAACAAGTACAAGGGGTACTACTAGAGCAACATAGTGCTGCAGAACAGGAAAAGATTGTTCTCCAAGCAAAGTTTGATGCAGAAGAAGCACAACTACAACAAGAAAGGGAATAGTTGCTCGCAAAGAAAATCGAAGTTAAGAAAGTATTCAACAGAGAACTTCGCTCTGTGATAGTCGTAGAATTAAATACCGAAGAGTGAGTTCCACAACAAGTAGCACAACTTGAAGAAGTGATCCAACAACTACAACAACGCATAACATATTTGGAGCTACGCGCAGTACCCGAGACCCCTCAATATGTAAGAGACACAAGGGAAGCAACCGCCAGGAGCGTAGTTGAAAGGCTCAATGCTCTTACCCTGGAATGTAAGAAGCTCACTGATCGCAGTGCCCTAATATATGAACGACTCACTAAGAGTCTAGAATTAAGAGCACTGGAGTCGTAGCTCCAAGAGGTGAAGTATCAAGCCGAAAAGATACAAGCACAACTGAAGTCCCTGTCAGTTGTGGAAAAAATGAAGCGTTCCCAAGAGAAACGCACTGCATAATAGAAAATCTATACTATCTAGAGCAGAGTTATGGAGATAACTGAGAAACTCTAACTTGTACAAGACAAGACCTATCAATTGTTTATAGAGGTAGAAGGCAAAGGAGCAAAGTTAGAGCAGGTTGTCACTACAACAGAACAACGTCTAGAGGGACCTAATAATGATGAAGTCATCCATGAGTTCGTTGAAAAGGAGGCCATAGCACAACAACATGTCAAAATAGCTAGAGCCAAGCTCAAGGCGTTCGAAGAAGAACTAGTAAGACCAGAGTGATTCAGGATGAGTCATAAGTGAGTGTTGGGTGCCTGTTGGCCCTTGAATAAGTTTTGGGAGATTCTTGGTCATGTTGACCTATTTTGGGACTTCGACAGCCTGTAGAAGATGGAGCGCAATATGAAGAAAATATCGTGGGATCTCAGCCCCTTTTTGGGTCCTTTTGGGGATTTGGGAATATGTAACAAGAATGGGATGTCGGCCCATGGGTTTACTCATGTTTAGGCCTATTTTGTATGTATAAATAGAAGGCTAGGAAATGTAAGAAGTAGTTGAATAGTGCGCAAGTGTTGTGCAAGTTGGCTAAGTGCTAAGAGTGGGATCTATGTGATCAAGATTTGTAAGGCTTCGTGCATATTGTATGAGACTTGCAGAGCTAAGTGAAAGTCATTGTAAGAGACTGTGAAGTCTTTGTGTTGCAATGCAAGGAAGGAGGATCTAGCGAGCTGCACAGATCTCCTATCTTATGCAAAGTAAGGGTTTTTGTCTTTGTGCATGTAGATGACTTATTGAGGCTAATAAATAATAATATTTGGTTGACGTAGCCCCACGGTGGGGGTGAATCACGTAAATACTGTGTTATTCTGCTTTGTGCAATGTTCTGATGTTTTTATGTGTTATTTTCTAAGTGATTTGATATAGATAGATAGATTTGTTTATGATTTGTGCTTATGATGAATTTGGATGCTAGATTTGACATCTATGAACTTTCTTAGTGCTTGAATCTACTAGATCTGATCTAATTCCTTTGCTAAGTGCTTATATACATTAGATTAGGGTGAGTGTTGCGATGCTCTGTTTTCTCTACAGAGTAGATATTGGTTAGATAATGATGAACTAATGGTGCTAAGTGCTCTATTAAGTGTTATAATCACAAATATGTGTCCCAGCTAAGGTTGAAGACACCTGAGTCCTACAACCACACCCACCTCTACCTCGGGTGAGACTTCATCTGCTTCGTAGGTGTTTCCAAAGGGCCAGTAGTTAGGGCTTTTTTGGTGCGCTATTGTAGCGTTGAACCCTGGGTCTACCCCTGTGCCAATAGAGGGAAGAAAACCATAGGGTTTAAAACTAGAACCATTGAAATCCTTAAGTGTATTGTGTGATTTGGTGAAGGGAGGAGAGCCAATGGATTTCCAATAAGTAAATGACATAACGCACGTTGAGGCACCATCATCAATAACGGTTCTACAGATATTCTTGTTCTCGGAAACAACTTGAATTTGAAACGGTAACTGAGGATGTAGCCTTGGAATGTGGTATTCCAGGTCAAATATTATCAAATTCATATCTGTGGGATCAATTCCACCAATGGCCTTTAACAGTGCCTTTCGTTGAGCGAGACAACTTTGAAGGACTTTGAGAGCTGACATTGCAGAGGGTGCTTGCACAAGATCTTCTACAATACTATAGTTTTGAGCAGCACACGCATGAGGATTGAGGGAAGACTTCTGAACAACGCCCTTTGGAGGAGGGCGAAGAATTGTATTGGACCCAGTCGTTCAAGATGAAGAAGACTGTTGGGAGGTGAAGTTGAGGGAGGCGGTTGAACCAACAAAGGTGGTAAATCGTCAACTTTATTCTTTGAAGGAGAATAATCTCTGGCCCAAGTGGTGATTTCAATGTCATTCTTCCTAGAATCACCAGTACACATAAGTACATACGAAGTGTTGGAAGGAGAGGGTTGATCATGAATGACCACTTGGGCCTGTTGTTGAGAAGGGAAAGGTTGTGACAAAATGGCAGGTGTGGGAAGTTTCCTAGTTCCTTGAAGGAATTTAGTGACCTTGGAATCTCTTGGACAATCTTTCGTGTAGTGATCATCACCACAGATAAGGAAAGGATATCAAGGTTTAGGCTTATCCTTATCATTAGCAGGTTGCGTTTTGGGTTTTTCGGACTGAGGGTTATTATTTTTATCCTCTTTGTTCTTACCTTTTCCTTTTATAGATTTATTTTTTCCTGTAGCGGTAGATTGAACTAAATTATCCTTAGAAGTTTTGTCGGTGGAAGTAGTAGGAGTCTAAGCACTTTGAACATTAGAAGCAATAGATTTGGGATTGGTCTGAGTGGCCGACATGGATTTAGCATCAGCATGGAAGGTGCCAATAACACCATCAACAACATGAGAAGTTGTTGGGGTTGTTGAGGTAGCGGTGGTAGAAGGATGAGGAGAATCAGGGATTAAGTCATAAAGAATGTATGTTTGTGAAGAAACGAGATCTAGGTACTGAGCATGACTAATCGCCTTCTCTTCAGTGACAACTCCACCTAAGGAAATATCATGGGCAATTTTATTGATGAATGATTTGGTGAACCATTCAGCCAATAACTGATCAAGGAGGTTGATTTTGATCAAGCGTCTCCTCCATCTCCACTCATGAATGTGACTAGAAATGTGAGTGAAAATTATTTCTTAAAGGAACTCAAAATCTTGGTTCCTATCTCATAGCAGATTGGCAGTTGGTAATGTGTGAAAAACGCTATGGAAAGGGTGTTGAATTTGTTAGATAAACCTCGTGGTAATTCTATGTACCACTTTGTGGTTGAACCCGTGAGAGTTCGTTGGAAGAGTCATAACTAAATGGAGTCGTCCATCAAAGATTTGGATGAACACCAAAGGTGAAAAGTCATAACATGATTGTTTGGGTCTTCTCTCGGTCAACTGTCAAACTTGGGAATGTCGTACGATAATTTGGATGGTATAACATGCCAATGGGGAGAATGTAAGATAGGATCATTCAATATTCTAGACGAGTTGGATAAATCCAAAGTGGCTAGAAAAGGTAATTGTCTATTCACGTGAGGATACTAGTGACTTTGGGGAGGAAGTCTCGTTGGTATACTAGTAGGACCGTAAGCAGTATGCATGTAAGTAGAGAGTCCTGACAGATTCTGCCATGGAGGATTTGGAGGCATATAGCCCATATGGTTGGGTTGGTTGGAAATGTTCCCTTGAAAAGGTACACTATATTGAATGTGAAGACCCCAAGCGGGATTTAAAGAACCTGGATATGGCTGGCCTGAGTGAGGGGCTACAAAAGAGTTGATTTGAGGCTATTTCCCCCCAGATGATTGTGGATTTCCTTGGGCAAGGAGGTTCCAAAGTTGGGATAGTGATCTTGGTGTGTTTTGTCCATACAGTGGGTTATATAGTCCAACCTGAGGTTTTCCTCCAAGCAGAGGTTTTCCCCCAACGTGTGGTGGTGCCCCAATTTGAGGTTGACCCCCAAATTGAGGTTTCCCCCCAGTGTGATATTTCCCTCCAACGGGAATCTGGTAACCAGAAGCGAACATATGTTATTGTTGAT
>JZKD02S1674524.1:543845-560150 GCA_000966675.3 Picea glauca | reverse complement strand
AATCTAATTTTAAGGTCACAGCCAAGCCAAACACCAAATTGTTGTATGATACCCCCTTGTTTGTGGGACAAGGGACCCCCTCTACACAACGATTTGACTACTAAAGTTTACATAGGTGTACATACCCTACCCCCCTTTGGATTTGAACTTGTAACCTCCTAGGAGGAAACACATGTTCTTAATCATTAGGCCTATTCAAGATATACTATATCATCCACATTTATCAATTTATTATGAAATACAAAAAGATTCTCCTCGGTAAGGTTCTCCTCACCAAGGATCAAGACAAACAAGTGTTTCCTCCCATAGATGCAGCTCCATCTTCACTCCACTCCAGCATATATTACTACAGTTACCTTGTTTCACAAATGTTTTGTTGAAAATACAACTTACATCCAACTTATTTGCCTAAGTTTAGAATGTGATAAATTTGTTTGAGTCAATAATTGTTGGAGATATGCTTTGCATGTATGGATAAGAATGAAAATGCAACTAAACTAAACTAAACTAAAATGCATGTATGGATAAGAATGAGATTATTGCAAGGGTTTTTGTGATGAAATATGAATTTCTTGAGGCCCATTCCTAGTGGCAACAATGCAGACTTCTAGAGATATTATTTCACATGTTTTACTCATGGCAAGGTACAACCTTCAAGGAGAAGCTGATTGTTTTATCTAAAAAACAAGGGTGATACTTGGAGATAATGAAACAATAGAGAGGGTGAAATATTCATGCATGATTTATGTTGTAATGGGTAGTAGAAGGGGCACCACCCTTTAGGTTATTTTTGGATCTGATTTATGTAATAGAAATATCCCACTCAAGGGGATATGATAACTGGCATCCAACACAATTCACTAGTGGTTAGTGGTGCACTTTACTGGGATTTCAATAGTCCTTCAAATTCATCATCACTACTATCTATTATGATACCATTTTTTGTTGACATGGAGTTTCCTACCATGTTTGTCCACTTCCAGTGTCATAAGAAAACATAACAATGAGATCCTTGACAAACACAACCCCTGATGCTTGCAACGTTGTCTAGAGGATGGAAAAATTATATTTCTTTTTCCAAATATGTAAAATGAGTATATTACAGTTTAATGAATACATTTTCCTATTATTATATATGGTTTTGTAATTTATAAAAAAATCGCCAAGACTTTATAAGGTTTTATAATTTATAAGGTTTTATAATTCAATGAAAGATTCACCAAGATTTTACAAGATTTTATAATTCAGTGAAAGATTCACCAAGATTTTACAAGATTATATAATTGACTAAAAGATTTGCTAAAAAATTATATATACATATTATGTTATTGATAAAATAGCCTTCAATTTTTCCTATGTATCATGGGGATTCGCCCATTTATTATATATATAAATTTAGGGGGGGGTGGGGGGGGGTTCTTAAAATCACCCATGGTTATGTCCCTCACATCCCCAACATTGAACAGGTTGTTGCCTTGGCCTTTTCCCAAATGAATCTGCATTATTTTTCTCATTTTGGGTTGTATGGCCTTGTTGGTTTGCTTGGGAGTTGTTTCTAAAAAAGGGTGGCTTAAAACCTTTCCTTTTTTTTGTTTCATCTTGTCATACCAAGCCTTTTGAAAAACTGGCCTTCCTTTGCTTTACTCATAAAGGTGCCTTTCTCTCCTTATGGTTTCTTCCAAGGTATTGGGGTTATCATATTGAATCTTTTCATTATAGGAGGGTAACCCACTTATAAACCTTTGGATTTTGACTTTCTCATCCTTGATGAAGTCAACATACTTCAACAATTCAAAGAACCACTTCTCATATTCCTCCATTATCATGGTTCCCAACTTGAGTTCAAAGAACTCTTTCATCTTTCTCTCATAGTAATGCTCAGAAAAATATTTCTCTTGGAAATATCCTTTGAACTACCTCCATGAGATCCTTTTCTCATCGAGGTTCTTGGATTACTTAAGTTTATCCCACCACATGGTTGCATTTCCTTGCAAGTGGTAGGTGGAAATTATAGCTTCTACCGAAGAGGGGTAATCATGCAGCTGGAAATATTTCTTCATTTCCAACAACCAATCCTCTACCTCTTCTCCTTTCTTATTTTCACCATTGAAAGCAGGTGGCTTCATTTTCCTGAGTTCACCTTGCAATATGTCTACCTCGTTCCTTCTTCTTTACCTACAAACAAGAGACACACTTGGGCTGCTTCCTGATCCTGAAATTGCATGATTTCTTCTAGTGGACTGCCTTGGAGAATGAAGGTGCCTTCTCATGCTTCTTGACTGCCTATGATTTCCATGATCATCCATTTTTCTATGGGATCTAGATGTTGATACTTCTCTAGAACTAGCTTCTTGCTCGGTGCTAGAATCCTTGTTGACTTGATTATGCAACATGTTCAATATCTGAAGTATCTCTTCCCAATCCTTCATAATCCTTTCATTATCAACTATGTAGCTCTGCACTTCCCTATGCAGACTTCTCATAGTGGCATGCTCTTTCCTATCTCTTCTTCCATTTGACTATGTCTCAACATTCCCCATGATGACATGCAAACCTATGATATCTTCCTCGTGGATGTAATATCCTTGAGCATCTTCCATGGCTCCAATCCTCATATAAGAACTAAAGCTTCTTTATGTACCTCTAATTTTGCAAGAAATTTGCATATAATAATTACTATTAGAAATATGCACAGCATAAAACATTTCATCATATATAATATTGGTTATTTCTTCATCAATTTATGAAGGACACATTTCACCAATTCAAATTTGATTTTTTTGATGCATTCCTCCTCAAAACAGCTTCCCAACGAATGTATTCATGCCTCAATTTGACTTACGAGTGAAAAGTTACAACAACTACATGTTACGATTCCACTCTTTTTACTGTTGTAGAAATCTATTTATTAATTTCTGAGAAATTTAATTTCCCAAATCAAAATTCTGGGTTAACATTTGTCTTCTACTCCTCAGGACCTTTCCAATGACTATTTTTTTACTCAAATCCAAGCTCTGAGATGAAAGTTATGGTCCAGAGAAGTTTAGGTTGTTTTACTCAATTTACTCATGTATGCTACATGTATCTTACTTCTCTTCCTGCACGTTTTTAGGTACCCATAACCAAAATATGACTCCACCTCTATTTTCTATGGGTCTTAATCTTTGCATGGACTGCTCCTTTCCCCTAACGGACTTATGAGCATAGAGTTATGCCCTATGGAAGTAATATCAAAGCCAAAATTTTACCCTCACCGTTTTGATTGTAACTTTCTCATACGAGCTCCGTTTCGCGAACCATTTATCTTGTTGGATAGATCTCTTCGAGTTATTTTATTTGAGCTATAGTGACAGAGTTTACCTTGATACAATTTTTTCTTGTGGGTTTTGACTTGCTAAAAATGTCGTTCAGGGCCTCAAAAATGGCCTGCAAGTTAATGACCTTCAAAGATATGAAAATTTTAGAAAGTTTCACATAAAATTCATTGTTTACTATCGTAACAGTTCGTTAAATCTTAATCGTTGATCTCAAATCATGATACACAACAACCGTTGATCTGACCTTGTTGGCCATCGACGATTGGTATCATCCTTTGGATACTCAAAACATTTTTCCAAAGCTACCGATCTGACCATCGGTCGTTAGTCCATTTCCCCAACACTTGGTTTTCAAAAAACTCTTAAATTGACCGTCAACAATATTTGTTGGAAAATGAAAAAATCTTTGTTGAATCTGTCGATTCCCGACCACCAACCCATTAGTGATCAACGATCCCCGATGATTGTCGAATGCTTTCCTTAATTGGTCAATTTGACCATCAACCATCGGCGACTTCTGTTTGGCTGATGTGGCATGACACGTGGATGTTGTCGTGGCTTGACAAGTCATCCTGAGGTGTCAACTTGGGTGACGTGGAATGACATGTGGATGCTGATGTGGAACGACACGTGGATGATGATGTCATCATCCTCTTTTCCCCATCAGTCATCAACCAATTCTTTTGGACAACCCAGATACCTCGCCGACTTCGGTTGACACTGAACCATCGATGCATCGGCCATCGACGAGTTCTCTTTCTTAATTATAATGCTTCATTGAATTGACCAACGCTCGACCACTGACCCATCGGCCATAGGTGATGTTTGTCGGTGACTAGAAATGCTTCGTTGGATTCGACTAACCCCCGACCATTGGCCATCGACAGTCAAAGATTTCTTATGGCCGACCTAACTCTTTGTCACTTCAATTGATTCATCCATCGACCATCGAAAATTTCTCTTGGCGAATTTCCAACACTTTGCCAAACTGACTGATCTGACCATCAATCGTTGGTGGATTCTATTGTTGAACCTCACACATAGAAAAAAATAAATAAATGACTTTTCTATGATTGATCTCTACCGTCGATTTGATCCCTTTCACAACCCCTGATTTAATCTCGGATGTTGATCCTATCAACCTTTCAAATGGTCAAATCCTTAGGAATTTTTAAATTTATCATGACGAATCCCAGCCGTCGATTTCAAGTTCAAAAGAGATCTGGGTCGTCGATCCACCAAACTTCTTGTAACTCTTAATGCGGTCATTCAAACTCAAATTTTGACCATTGCACATCGAATTTAAATCTACAACTTCACTTCTCTACTCTATTAACTCCCTTAAACTGTCCAAATTCATTACAACTCATATTTCACTTGCAAAATTGGGGATTTCCCTCTAAAAATCTTTGGTTTTCCCCAAATTGGTCATAGAAAAAATATGCAACAATGATTTTCACCAATTCACTATGGTTCAAGCCCATACAAGCCTGGTGTTTGAACCAAAATCCATGATACCATTATGTATCTTCCCCCATCCCAACCGAGGGACATTACAGTGCATAATATACATAAAAACGATATTTACAACCAAATAATTTAATTCTTTTACAGTTGGCCAGTTTCCTGTAGATTTCAGCTACGAATTAAAACACATTTAGATACTGTCTACAACCATAAAATAGAAGCATCTACAACATGCTAATAATTGACATGAAATTCAACTAAACAACTCACTACAACAACATATAAATCATTCTCATTTACACATAATTCATGCACAACAATTAAACACGTAATTTAACACAACAACAAGATAAAACACTTACATTTTCACAACAGTTGTGAAACCATCTGCTTGGGATGGACGTTCCACCCAACCATAGACTAATTGTTCCAAATCTCAACATCCAGTCAGCCCCGAGGCGACGCTAGTAATCCACAAAAGAGGGTGGTCTCTCACAGTCCACTCACAACTCATAAAACTCTCAACCCAACTAATATTCTCCTACAACTATCCTGATTTTCCACCAACTATCTTCCTCTTCACCTGTCCAACCCAAGGAATGTACTCCTTCACTAATTTTAGTCCCTCAGGCATCCCATTCATTTATCACAGACTCTCTAGCATAGGCAGCTAGGAATCTCTCAGTTGGGAACCCAAGGGAAATTGCTTCTAGGAAACTATCAACAAACCAACAACAAACACTTGTTGTTTTAATGAAACTCACACAAGATTTCACTCTTCGGGCCTAAAAAACTGTCTCTTCATTTTTCCAACTCCAAATCAATCCAATTATGCTCCAACATGCTCTAGAATTCTCCCTCCATGGATGCATCATCTTCCAGCTCTGTTTCTTGCTCTCTACTTGTTTCCCATGCACAAACTTGACTAACTAAAAACTGTTGTCCCCAACCCATACACATTTCCTCTCTTTGGATTTCCTTTCTTGACTCACACTCTTCCCCAAGATGATTGTACTCATCCCCCATGTTCCCAATAACTTTAGGATGTGACTACTCACACACTCCCTCTTACATGTATTCAATGATTGGATTTGGGAGAACTCAACTAGAAATGAGAATGTTCATATACAATTAGCAAATTTAGGAAAATGGGTTGAATTAATATACATGGGTATTTCCCCCTTGGACCCCTCTTGGCCATTATCCTAGACACTACCCCCTCTTGTGGATTAATTCAGCCGCCATCTCTTGTCCAAGTCCCCTTAGCAATTGACATCACATTTTTATTAATAAAAAAAGGAAATACAATTCGCATATTACATCGCTTTGGCTGTAGCCACACATTATATCTACACAAGCATTAATTAAATTGGGGATTATAGTGGGGATGTTACAATATCGATATCGAAGTTGTAGATGCTCCACTAGATTACATCATCCTTCTCAGGTGTAAATATATGTATGTTATAAAAGTGGTCGCATCCTCAATCTTCCACATAATGATGTTTCCTCATAATGGGAAGGTTGTTCCCTTAGATCAATTAAATGAATATGAGCCGTGACCACCCATCAATCTAGAAAATGTCTTACTCCTCATAGGGGCTAGTCAACAAACCCCATCTTACATTGATATGGGCTCGACTATTTTCGAGGACTCCATGTCACTTAGGGTATACCATGGTGCACCACCCCAAGTACTACCTTCTCGTTGGAATATGTACCATCTACTACCTCCTCTACATCAAGCTCATCATTCACACTTGACAATTTTTCTATGTCATATGAGAAAAGCAGCCAAGCCCCTCATCTCATAATACCCATTACCCAATACCCTTTCTTATTTGCACCACCTGACGTGCTTGGGAATCTAGTGATGGTTACACTTACCCTTCCAAGGATTAACTTAGGGATACTAGTGTGGTATCTTTCACCTCCATCATTAGGTCCCTTTATGGCACCCTCCCATCACTTAGTATTAAACCTAGTAGAATATTTGAATATATCAACATAGGTAGCCACAAATCCCATAATACCACTTGTAACCCTGACTATGCCACGAGTTGACAAAATTGGCGGGGGAGTGCAAGAAAGAAGGGGGCACCAATACCCCTAGTTTATTCTTGCCACCCAAACTATTGTTCATGTTTGAATTCCACCTCCATGTAGCCTTTTTGACATCAACAATGATGCCACTAAGCTTCTTCATCCACCAGTGATGGTTTCATTATTGTCAACCCAAGCTAAAGGGGGAACTACCCCAATCCCCTCTCATGGACCTGCTAAGATACATAATACAATATTGAGTTCAAGAAATCCTTGCAACTCATGCTACACATTCGTCCATTACACTCACAATTGTCTGGATCTCCCACAATTTTTAACCACTCTAGCTATGGTTCACTAGATTCCCAAAAATAGAGATTAATTAGTAAGCTATGCTACCACCATCAACAAATACTAATGATTCTACCACTACCTATTACATATCCACATTAGTTGGGTCTATGACCTATGATGACTCTTCTTCATCCTTAGGTACTGACATTTTTTTACCAACCAAGGGTGATATGAAAAATTCACTATGGTCAAAGTCCCACTCTGTTTCCATTGTCTCCACATTGGTAGACCCTTCCCCATGTGTATATTACCACATACATTTATCATAGAGAGTAGTTAAAAAAATCTGTAACCCTCCATAGCATCCCATGATGCTCCCACCTATACTACTCACATTTTCCATTTTGATAAGGATATACTAGAGGCCGTGAATGCTCCTAACCAACCTTAGGATGATATCGATCATCATTCCTTCTTTATCCATGAGGACACATTCACCCCTCCAACATCTTCCATCCTATGCGTCATTGAAGCCCGAGATTTTATCCCATTCGGTCATGTTAATTGGTTCAAACATTGTGTACTTTCCCCTTACATGTTTCAGGAAGGAAATATGACCAACATCTTGTCCACCATCAAGGTGTACATTTTACTACACCTATTGTTACCAAAAACATACTCCTTAGAGATGCATGTTCCCTTGAAGATGTGGTTTCCTTCAAATCCATTTTCAAAGAGTTTCACAGGGTTTTCACATGGTCCTATTCATAAATTATTGGACTATATCCGTCCATTTTTGACATCAGATTAACACATGAACTGATGTGCCCCACATTCCATCCATCAAAATCCATAGCCAAGTTCATTTAAAAAGTCTGGAAGGCCAAGTTCATTTACCCAATTGCATATAACAAAAATTAAATCAATAAAATTGAAGAGAAGGAAGAGATATTTCATTTAGTGGGTTCAAAACTAAAATTTCTTAGTCCAATTTGACACGGTGAGCTCAGGAAGGTTTAGGGAATCAATAAATTTCTCAAATTGCAAAAGTAAAAATGATTTTTTATTTGTGGGTCCCACCTTGTCAATAGGTTCAATCCTAAAATTATTTTCACCCATATGGGAGCATATGAACTTTGTTTCCTACATTTTTTACATTGTGGGATTCCTCATCTCAAATCCTTTCATATTGTGGACCTTTTTTTTTGTGCCTAGGGGCTTCCCTCAGAAGTTGTTTTCTCCACCACCCTATTTTTTATATCATTTGTTTTTCGCAAGTACCTTCACACCATGGTTCCTATTCCATGTGTGTAGGTGTTTCATCAAGAAGCCATGTTTTTTCCATTTCATTTAAGGCCCATTGCCACCCCTTCATGTATACTTCTTCAATTTGGCATTTAGACCATGTATTCCCTCTGCTTATGATTCATTTTCCATCTTGGGTCCCCCACGAATATACCTCTAGGTTCCACCCCATCTTGACAAGTAGCCCCACCTATTCCATTTGCATCCAACTCTTGTTGGCCAGTAGTACTCCACCTTCATGGGTTGCCTAGTTTAGCACCCCATTGCATGTTGGGACCCATGTCACTTATTCTACCTTTAGGATTGGGAGTTCATATAACCAACATCATAGAAACAACCTCATACTTTCCTCTCATAATTTTCTTTCCAATTCCCCTTAACTCTGGGGTGGTTTAGATTCTTTATAATTTATTATGCTCAATGCTTTATCGCATCCTTGGCCTCTCATTTCACGCATGAGCCATCATTAGAGGAGTTTTGAGGTAAAAAATGGACCTTAAAACAAAAAATGTTTGATCAAAATCAACTTTAAAAAAACCAATAGGATTTAAGATGATGATCTCAACCATAAGGGTAAATAGTCTAGGAGGTAAAGAAAACAAACTATTTTTTTTATCATATTTTCAACTTATCTCCTTATACTGAAATTTCAAGCATATGCACTCATTGGGTGTGGAATTAAATTTCAGATCCAACAAGTACTCATTTTTCATACTTTTGATAGACTCGTAGTGAGATCAATTCTAAATACATGAAAAACCATGTTTCTTTTCAATAAACACATTTTTTCCCATGTATTTCTAGTTTATCTCACTGTGGGTGTATCAAAGGTATGCAGAGATGGTACTTATAAGATATTGGTTATGAAATTTAATTCCACGTCCAAGAAGTGCCTACACTTGAAATTTTAGTGAACCTATAAGGAGATAAGTTGAAAATACGATAAAAAAAAGTAGTTTCGTCTCTTTCTCTTTGAAAATTGAAAACTCTTATTCTATTATTTTAATTATTATTTTATTATTTTCCTTAGGAGGCCCATTTTAGATCTCAAAATTTCTCTAATGCAACTATTTTCATTTTACACCATCATTCATCATCCCATTAAGAAGACCTACTATTGGGGCCCTACCCATAGTTGCTTCCATATATCATTTCTCTTTCCACTCATCCATGNGTCACAATTTTAGGGCACTCGTCTCCTTGTTTGTAATGTATCTAGATTCTTTATTTTTGATATAACAAAAAATATGAAAGCATCTAAAAAGATTCAAAAAACCAAAACAAGGGAAACATCAATACTCATCATATTTCATCATCAAACATCATCTCTTTTCATGGAAACAATCATTGTCACCCTTGGTTGGAGCATTCATACTGAGCCCCCATGTTTACACTGACTATAGTGGTCTAGATCTGGCCCCAAGTGCCTATTTCTCCTATTGTATTTTAATTTAATAGTTTCACGAGCATGGGAATGCTTACCTCATTTTTAGAGATAATCTTCACCATATTTGTGTTTGTCTTGCAGGTAATCTTCACCACTATGCTCTCTATATTTGTGTTTGTCTTGCAGGTAGTCTTCACCATATTTATGTTTGTCTTGTAGGTAGTCTTCACCACTAGTCTTCACCACGAGTAGTCCTCCCTCCTTTGTATGCTCTCTCTTTCTAGTTTTTAACACACAAGCAAGTGGAAAATAAACAATGATGTATTTCAATTATAAAGGATGCTCCTAACCTCACACATTAGGGGGGAAATATGATTTACTTATGATTGAATCAATTTCATTCCCATCAGATATTCAAGTGGCTATTATTGAAGACATCACTAATTGACAATAAAACAACATAATCATGATACCTCATGACTATTTATCACCCTAGAAAGTAAAAGTAAAGTCAAAACATTTAATTAACTTGTTATTTAATCACACAACCAACTTTTGATTAAAACGCATGAGTTGCATGGGAAATCCTTAGATACCTACATAACCATGCTCAAAAGTGAAACTTAACTACTTCCATAATGAGATGGGAACCAATTCTTTTGGAATCCAAAGTTTAGCTTTAAAGGCTTGTAGTCACCACCTCCAAAGAATGACCCACCTCTTGGCTTAAGTTCAATAGTTGTTATCGTATGACTTGCTACTTACATGTTCTACCCAACTAATCCATCTTGGAGTTGATTTGGTAGGCTCTAAAACATTTTTATACTATGTAAGACATTTTGTTAATTTCCTAAGCTATTATTATTTTCGAACTCTATACTTGTGATGATTGCACACACTTATTTTTTATTTAAAGGTTAAAAGAAACCATTAATCCTCACAAAACTATATATGAGAATCGACCTCTTATGGAAGGAAGAACTTATTTCATTTTCATAGTTTCAAAAGTTGAATTAGATGCATTACATATATATCAGGTTGATGAAGGTTCTAACTTTATTGATAAAAACACTCTTTGATGAAGATTCTATATTAGTTTTACTAAGGAGAATTGACCTCTTATGTAAGGGAGGACCTATTCCAATCACATAGCCTCAAAAGTTGAATTTGGCGCATTAAATATATATCCAGTTGATGAAGGTTCTAGTCTTATTATAAAAACACTATATGATAATGATTTTAGTCTTATTAGTCCCCGCCCTTGGGGTTGAGGGGCTATTATTAATCGATTTTCAGGGTTTCTATTTAATTGGAACGAAAACCAATAAATTTTCACTTTTTAATCAACATCTTGAAAATTCATACAATTTAAGATTGGAAATTCATATCTTTTAACCAAAGTTTTGCTTTCAACCTCTTATTTGGGATTTTCCCGAGGCAGACGGAGAAGATAGCTTAGTTTATCTAATACATTTGCATACTCATTTTTTCCAAAAGAAGTAATGCTGGGAATGAGTCTATCATTACTTCTTAACATTAAATGTTATGATGTAATGCATGGACCATAATATCTTGTCGAAAATTTGGTGCCACCTAAACCAACATGAAAAGGTGCATGCAAATCTACACGAACATGTAATATTTGCGGGTCATGAAACTCCCTGTAATCTTTGCTCAAAGCCGCGAGATGTAGTAATAGTTTCCTAGCATGTACCGAAGTCCCTCCTGCATCTTCACTTCACTCCCTCTCGCTTGTTCAGTGCACGGGAGAGTTTTCTTCATAGTTGAAGGTCTCGTTCAACAAGCAAACTCAAAATTCAACATTGGCCCGTCCCGTGTGGTCATCGTAAGAAAATTGGCACAAACACTCCAACTTGTGTGCCTTCACCCTCCCACCAGAGATGCAAGAAGGAAGGGTGGGCCAATGCTTAGGGTCAGCGAGCCTAGCTTACAGAATAGCCTTTTCGGGTAAACATGGAAGAAATCTACAGATTCTAAGCTGGGCTTATCTGGAGGAAGAAGCTTTAATGAACGCAAGACAGTTAGAGGTGACTTAGGCGAGACAAAGAGCATAGAGGGAGCCCATATCTAATATAGTGAATCTGTAAAAGCAAAATATGTAATTTAAACGCTCCATGATATGGAGAAATTGATATTAAACATGAATCAAATATGTTGTTATAGGAATTGCAGAGTTAATGTTTGAATAAAAGGTTGTAATTTAGTAATGCCATTTTCATGTTAAACATATTTCACTGCAAATTTACAAACCTTTGTTTGAATTTTTGAAATACTTTTGGTTATTTCCATTCACTTGACTAAAATAATGGCTGCAAAAGAACATTATATATTGGTATTAGTCTTTATTTGAAACACTTGAGCATCTAAAAATAATATACATAATTTTATAGTGTGACAAATGTGGCATCCCAAGATGCCTTCAACACTACCTACAATGTTAATTAACCTCATTAAGATTTTATGAGGTTGAATTTAACCTCTAATAAGAGTATATTACAGAATTTGTATACAAATATAAAAAAGTAGTGGAATTAACATTACATGCTTAGAATTCGTTCATTACTATATAATTCAATACATTAGAAAAACAAAAAGGAATTTCACAAAAAGACAACGATGGATACTTCTCTACAATTAAATCCATGTCCACCAAATTGGCTGCTAAGAAGCAATTTTCCATCTAGCCATAGGAATAAACAATGGATTCCACCACCAAGCTAGATCATGATACCACCAGGGTAAAGGAATCTCCTATGGGGCTCAAAACTCACTTCCTCTTCCCCTCTTGTAGTATCATAGTCCCTTGTTGCTACCTCAAACAACCATTTTGGTGGATATTACATATTTTCCTTTTATACATTATTTTATATGTACATGAGCATATTATGGAAAATATACTTATCACATTGTAAACCTAGCCCACCATTGGGACTCCTATGCAATCATCAATCGAACCTTGACCTTGATCTCCACACTAGGAATGTTTACAATGCATTTCACATATTTACAACATGGAATTATTATATCTCAATCCATGGCTTGATTCCCATCACATAAACCACACCATATAAATAGTACATGAAATTTTTCATTTTATATTCTAGGGGTCAAAATCAAGATATTATATTCCCCTCCCCCTTAGAATAGCATCGTCCTTGGTGTTCTTTTCCTCNCTAGGGTTGGAATAATGGAATTTGAAGTTTCATAATTGTCCATATCCACTGCAACAGAGATGCCTAACACTGGAGAAAAGTGGTTCAAGGCTATGACATTAAATTCCTCTTTCTCTAAGGATTTCCTCAAACTAGAATACCAGGAAGAAAATTTGTCCAAAGGTGTACCCATAAATCATATGCATGCAGGTTTTGATAAAATGTTGAAGGTGATTCGGAGGTATTTCACCTGTGAAGGAAGATTTAACATGGTATATCAATACCACATCAAATTGCTGCTACACTTCACAGGGAAAGAATCTATAAACATCCCTTTTTATTTGTTCAGAAGTATTGGTAAGATGGCTGACAGAGTTTAGGCCAAATCCAAGCAAGTGGACACTATTTTTTTCCACTCGGTTCTTATCAAAATGCTAGTGATGGAAGAATTGAGAAAGACAAACACATATTGGGAAATATTAATCACTTCTTCACAGTTTTAGCTTAATTTTCCCCCACTCCACAGTCCAAACTTCAAAGCCTTGTTCTTGATGAGAAGAATATGTATTCAGAGGTGAGCAAGAAGAGAAAGAGTACTATGACTGCTAAAGATGATAGAGCCAAAAAGAGAGATGAAGAAGGAGGACCTTCACATTCTTCACAGAGGGAATATTCACCCATGACAAATCAATTTCCAATGAAGGTTCCTTCAAGCAAATCCGCAGGCCTAAGAGGAAGAAAGTTGTTGTTTCCTTCACCTAGTGAAACTGAAAAGGTCAAAGCTAGTACACCTCTTACCAGAGAAAAAACCAAGAAAGGAATCCCTTTGAAGAATTATGCAGTAGGAGTTTCATCCCAGAGGAAAGGTAAATCCATAGCTGTTGAAAATCTTGTTGAAATTATTGACATCACTACTCCTCAAGAAGAGAGAAATCCCACTTTTAAGAGGCTCAAAAGACAACTTAAAGAGGCAAGGGTTGAAGTTGATCAACTAAAGAAAGAGGAGTTGGTTTCAACGAGGAAGCTTAAGGGACTCATGGAAATTTATAATGAAACTATTGATAAAGCCATATTTATAGCCAAAAGGGTTATTCCCCTCCATAGGAAGCTCATAAACCTCTATAGACAGAACATAGCTCACCAGACACAAATCAGAGAGCTAAAGGCATAGCTATAGCCTTTTAAAGAAGAGTTGGCCAAGAGAAATATGGATATTTTGGCTAAAGTTGCTACCAAGAGGAGATCCAAATTTAGAAAATGAAGAAGTTGAACACCTTAACCCATATCAGTTTTGACAAGTTTCCTTCTTTTTGCATTTTTGCAATTTTGAGGATGGTTATGGTTGATAAATCATGTTTAGCTACTGGGGTGTTATCTTCTAAGTCATATATCATGATCATAAGTTATTACAATAGTTTTTGGCACTGGATATAGTTTTGGAATACTTTTAAGGCATTATCAAATGAAATAAGCTACTACAGGAAAGTTCACAGCTCCTGGCACTACGAACTCAGGTTTTGGAGTTTTGAAGGCAGGAATAGTTTCCAGGTATCATATATCGATGAAAGATAGTTGTATGATGATCAATTACGAGCTGGGAGGGCACCTACCAAAGGGAGAAGTGCTCAAAGGGACACTTCATCAGCCATAAAGAAGATGTTCAAGACGTTTCCAACATCAACCTAAATTTTAGCATTTTGTTGTTTTCTATTATCCACCTGTTGCCACGCCACTTTGAGGGCACATGGATCCTATGATAAGATTGTTATTCAAATTATAGTGTCGTCATTGACACTCTAGGATATAAAAACACTATTGTAAGTCTGATAGAGGGTTCAAATGGTCTAAGAGGGGACTCACTTTTGATACTCTGTGTATCACAGATAGACCTTCTATTTTATGTATCAGACTTAAGATTCTTTGGATAATGAAAATCAATTCTTTTTCCTATCATATTTTTGTCTTCTAATTCTAATCACAGTCCAATGAAAGATTCATTGACTGATTTATAGCTTGTTGCAATAGAGGATCTGTTGTAATGTTGTTTATAGATATATCAAAATTCATCACGATTATAATAATTTCTTGTTTCAGAGAGTTCTACTTAATATGTTTGTCATACTGCCTGATGTAGATGATAAGAATTTAACTTTCTTCTTATTAAGTCTTCCACCAACTCATCCTTTTTCTAAAACCATGATCAAAGTTATTTAGAGCCTTATCTGTTGGTGCAAATTGTGTAAAGTAAGTTGTGATTTACACTATTTTCCTGAGTTTTCATCCATTTGATACCTTATCATAAAACATATCTTTAACCTACTGATTGGTGTTGAGCTTACACTTTAGCATTCAAAGTGTAACTTTCAGTGCTAACATTCTTGGTGTCGTTGCCAGGGAATGGATTGAAGACTTTTCCCTGGGTTGTATGACAGAGAAAATATTTATTTTGAGGTGCACAATGACCAGTAAAATGAAGACTGTAGATTGCACCCGACAACTTCATTGTTTTAGTTGTGGCTCCCAAAGGTAGACACACAAGGTCTACTCCACATTTACCTTTGGTTGCACCTGAAGCTGACCCAGAAAAGATCATCAAGAAAGGAAAGGCTTTACAAGGAACCTCCTCATATATTTTCTCAGGTACTGTTGGGGACTTACCTGACTTTACTTTTCAAACACCACTAGTTGTATCTAGAATTTATAAATTATCTACTGTTGAAGCTTCTGAATATTTAAAACTAGGATAATTTCCTGTTAAATATTCATCTTTTTCTCCTCAGTTGAAATAAGAAAGTCTTCATAATTTTTATGTTCTTGCATCCCCTGAGATTGTAAATTGGTTTAAGCTTGAGACTCTAGAGGACTTTCCCCTCCTAGGTTATCCCTCTCCTCATTCTTTCAAATTTGTTGTGACCAAAGAAGAAGGAACCCCTGTCCCTCTTGAGTTTTTCTCATCCACCTCCAAGACCCAACCACTTTTTGTTAAACCTAAAACTCCTCCATCTTATATTATCCCTTTTCCTAAGATACCTGGTATTCAGTTTCTATATTTGCCTATCAAATCACCTCCCACTTCCCCTAGGACTCAGAATCTTCCTCTTCCTAATCCAATGGTAGGTGCAAACCCTCCTCATAATAGGATGGATGCCATTGTGGTTGCTTGGTATGCCCCTCTAGTGCTTCCTCAGCCTATGAATGCCCTCCCAATATGTAAGGTAGCTAGAGAGGTAGTGGGGGGGCCCAAAGGGCCCATAGTGATAATAGTGGAGGTCATTCAATGTAAGGTGGACTAGGTCCACTATATTATTAAATAAGGCCC
>JZKD02S1674524.1:518588-541285 GCA_000966675.3 Picea glauca | reverse complement strand
AATGTTCTTAGGTGATGGTAGCACTATATAAAGGGATTCAAGCAATGTAATGAGACATGAAGATAAATATTGTATTTGGAGCTGAAGCTCATTAGGAGGTTGCCCCCTCGAAGAGGCAAATGAACAGGAAAGGATCCCTTCCATAATAGGATCCATTGTATGGTATTGCCCTACCTCAAGGGTTTCTATAATAAAGTTGTGATTTTCTATATGGTTTCATATATCTTGAGTGGTGATTGTATTCAGATATCTTTGGATCTATTATGATATTTTGTATTTAGCTATTTGGTTCTTAACAGAACATTTCTAGAAGGATACTAGAAAGAGTTAGCTCATTTACCCTACAATATAGGATTGGATGGGACTGCTTTAGCACTAGGAAAACCCCATTGAAGAGTTAAGAGAGAGATTAAATAGCTCAACAATGAGGCTCGAGCACTCAATCATCCTTTGGAGAAGAGAGATAAGTTTTAGGAGATTTAGGTTATGGATGATAAAATCATTGAGCTACATGATGCAACCTTAGTAGATAGAAATTCTCTCTAAGAGTTTAGACCAGGCTACCCAAGACACTTAGATTTTTAGTAGTTGGAAGCATTTGTAGATACAGAATGGGAAGAAATGATGTAGATGCAACTAGTAGAACTAGATTAAGAGAAATATCAATATTTCATTGTTGGTGTTTCAATTGTGTTAAGTGGACCAAGTAGTTAGATGTATTCAAGCAATTTTTGGCTCATTCTCTTACCTTTATTCAAGAATTGGCCGCTTCATTTCAAGGGGAACTAGAAGATCATTTAACATCAAAGCAATAACATTGACTCAAGTGTGATTCAATGGGTGTGGTAGAGGCTTGTTGGCCTTCACTTTCTTTGGGATTTTTGTGAAAGAAATAAGAATGATGGGAATTATGATATTTGGATAGCTTTGACCATTTCAAATGGACCCTCAACTTTAGCTAAAGAACAAGTGGGAAAAAACGTTTTTGTAGGTTAAGTTGGGTAGTATTTATTATGTAAGCATAGTGTTGTGAAAGGCAACCATTGTTAGTTAAGCCCAAAATTGGCATGTCAGGGATGCCCTGAAATTTCTTGTCAAATGCAAAGAAAAGGGATGGATCCTAGTTTGGTCATTGTTATAGTCAAACTTATACAACATATAAACATAATTCCCAACAAAAATTCAATGACTTTCTTAAATAACCCTCTTCATTGCATCTTGCTTCAAAATAAAAGTATCATTCCACAATGTTTACTAATGCATGCTCAACATCTCCCGAAGCTTAATCTACCTGCATCAACTGAGGGGTATTTCTGCCTATACCTAGCTTATACTACAAATCATTGTTGTTGTTTCCATTACATAATCATTTTCATTTAAATCAAATGGAAACTCATTACAGAGACCTTTCTGCAAGATTTACAACATTTTATAGTGTCTCTGGGTCTTATAGGACTTCCTCAGCTTGCTTTTGAAAACCAAAGACAGTCTTCACATTCCTTCAAAGTGAAGTGTGACATAGTTTCCTAAAGATTCAGACATATTTTCAGCACCAACTGTTACAAAGCCATTATGAATCCAGTAAGGAACACTGTTGTCATTACAAGCAGTGGATCTCTGAGCTATCTCATTTTCATGATGGGAAATATAAGATCCACCCCTCCACCATGAACATGAAAAACATTAACCCAAATGTGCATCACTCATTGTACTGTAGTCAATATTCCATCCTGGCTCATCAACTACTGTTATTTTCCTTTCCAAATCTTCTTGGTGAATTCCAGACTTGCCTAAAATGTTGTCTGCTATCATCTCCATTTTCTTAGGATTCAATCCACTAGTTTCCAAGTGATCATGGAAAAGGATATCATCTACAGAAAAACCCATACTTGATGGTAAACAACTGATTATAGATGCACCACTTAGCTCTTTTGATGCAAAATTTGACTCTGCAACAACTTGAATCTTGGCCTTTTCTGAAACATAAAAATGACCTTTTTGCAGTGGAGAGATATTTATTGTACATAGAAGTGTGATATGTCTATTTGTCTCCAATGTCCAACCATCAGGAAACACATCCTTCTCTTTTCTATTTTTATCTTTCATAGTGGAGCTTTCAACTACATAATTTTCATGAGAAGGTATTTGAGACCTTTTGCATGCACAATTAACATAAGAAGAAACACATTTATTACATCTAAACCCAAAGTCTAAATATTCCACACTAATGTAGTTGTCCCTGGAAAATGTCACTGGAATGGTCTCTTCTATCAAGTTGTCCACAAAATCATCCATCCTTGTGCATGAAGATTGTCACATTACATCCAAACAATTAGTACAACTAGAGATGTTTAAATCAAGTCCATTGTTTCTTTCACAATCCCTTACTTGAACTTCTAAGATGTTTTCTTTCTGATAAGCGCAAAGAATACCAATTTTGTTGTCTCTCTCATAATATTTTTCTAGAATTTTTATTTTCGGAGCAAATTGCCTCGAAAAAGAAAAAACCCTAGAAATTTGTTGCTCATTCCAGCATTTTTGCTGCGCTTTCAACAAGTTTGTTGTGTTTTTCCATTTTGTACTCCTTCCCCTCACTCATTTCCTGATATTCCACTTTCCCTTACTCCTTAAAATTACCCCCTACCCCCCTAAATTTTCTCAAGAATTTAGGAAACCCCTAACCCATCATTCCACTTCATTTTCCAAAAATCTTTGAAGCCACATTTTCCAGAAATGACCTTTTTAGTCAACTATTTGCAGAGAATATTGTGGCCCATCAGAGATGAATATTGAGAACCTGGAGGATCTTTTTTTTCTAAGAGGAAAAATTAAAATAACCTATATCATTTTTTACATAGGTGTTACAGGGTGATATATACATTCACATCTTCACACCCTATTTTTATGATTGTGCAAAGTCTTGTTTTAGACATCTTTTTGCAGAGAATATAGTGAACAAATGGGAAAGTATTTTTGAAAACGGGAGGAGGTTTTTGTTCAAAACATAACAAAGAACAAAAACCTCTCTCATTTTTCTAAAATTTCTTATGGTTATAGATATAGTTTTCCATATTTGAGACCAATTTGTGCAGAAAACCCATAATTTTTGGCAATTTATGAAACTGTCATACAACAGAAAACGTAGTGTGGGGCACGCTACGATTTTCATGGAGGATTAAAAATGAAAAATGGTTTGTATTTTCAAACTCATCATGACTTTTACATCACTTTGGACTATCCGGAGGAAAATTTTGGTCAACTCTAGCATGCATGAAGAGCAAAACACCACTTGAAAATGACCTTTCTGCCACATTTTGGAGCAGCAAGCTACACTTTCTAAGTACTTTTGGGAGAAGAAGAGTTTGAAGGGAAATATAATGTCAATTTTTATTCTTAATCATTTCATCAGTTAGTAGACATCCCCATATTTCTAGAACACTTTTCATATCTGTATTTGGACCTCGGGAATGCCTCCAAAACTCCATTTTGCCTAGCACACTACGCTTTCTATTAGTTTCACTACGCTTTGTACTGGAAGTGGTTTTTTCAGATATTTTTTGCCAGATTCGACTTCTATGATGTAAAATGTTACTTTTTGATGTGGTAATGATGCAATAGGATGTAAATGAATTAATTATAGTGATTTTGAGGTAGATTCATGCTTGGACATCAATTTTTGGTCAAATGTATTGGTTGAGGAAAAATAGGGATTGGTTGTAACCTCCCTAGATATATCACACTACCTCCTAAAACATGAAAAATTTAACACTCTATCGTCATTCTCATCTGATTCATGTATTCATATTTCACTTACCATTATAGCATGGATGTATGCTACTCTCTTCCATCATTAATATATCATTCCATGTTTTCCCTATGAAACTACAATAACTTTATGTATAATTTCCTATATATATTCATTTTTTTAATTGAATCATAATCCATGTGTTTCCACATGTTTCCTAGTCTTTTTTCTCAAGATCCAAGTGTTTTAGTGTTTATCCCTATGTGGACCATGGAAACATGGAGGAGGAAATGAGGACCATGGGTGATGTGGTGATAAAAAGGAGCTTCCTACCGGGTCCACTCAAAGATTGGCCTAGGGTCATTTGCAGGGTTGGTCGATTCTTGGCTTGTTATCATGTCGCTCGGTAGCACATGGGTGGTAAGTGTAGTGGAAAAACATCTTGGGTGGCGCTTTGAAAGAGCACTCTTCTCCACTCATTGTGGATTTTGGGCGATCGTTGTGGCTCCCTTGCAAGGCTTTGCATTTTTATTCCTTGGGAAAATTCTTGGTAACATGAGAGTTGTGTTGTGGGCTCTTCGGATGGCTACAGGATCTAGTTTATATAGGTTGGCTTTGAGTCACTGAGATCCTTTGTGGATGATGTGATTTCTTGTGCTTTTCATTTTTCCAATATCATTGTGTTGTTGGCTCCATGAAGCTAATGTGATGTATTGTGTTTTATTTGTTGACGGTGGAGGTTTTCCATTCGTGCGAAAGGTGGTGTGGGAAACGAGCTGGTTGTTGGATCTGCCTGAAGATTGGCTTTGGGTCATTTGTAGGGTGGTCGACATCCATATTTTTTCCATCTCTGCTCGGTAACACATGAGTGGTAATGTTGGCAATGATCAATGTGGGAGGCACTTGTAAGCAAAACCCCTTTCCATTCTATGTACGTAGACTTTGAGGTATTGTTGTGGCTCCCCGAGAGGGCTTTTCCTTTTCATTGATTGGCACTCTAGGGTGCCAATTTATTGTGTTTGTACTCTTTCCATGTTGGCATTGTTGAAGGAGATGCATACATTCAAGAGTGCACACAATAGGAAAGTTTTTTGGGTTGGGAACATTTACCCTCCCGAAGTCTTTTCCCGTGCTCACTTTTTTGTCGAGCAGTGTGAGGAATGCCTCCTTTTGGGGTTAAATATTATGGGTGTGCACTCCATTAATGTGCATGTCCCATTCAACTACGTCGGCTTTGAGGATTATTATTAATGTGTCCTGTTTTTGTGGGAGTCATTGGTTTTTCCCTTGCATCTAGTATGGAAAAAAGGGGATGGAGGTTTTGGGGATGTTTCTACCTTGTTTGGGCCATGCATTGTCTATGGGATGTTTTCACCCTCTTTAATTATTTTCCCAGCTCTAATTTTTTCTGACATTCTTCCCCACAAACTTATACTGAAACAAATACCTATTTTTTGTTTGCCAAGAAGATCTGCAAACCCTTTTTGAAGTGTCTTTATTATAGAAAACTTTTCGCAACATCCGTCAAATGCAACATATTTATAGATTTTATAATGTCGCAATTACGAAGTTATAAAAACCTAAGTGACCATTAGTATTTTGACTTGGTCAACATACTAAGGTGATCGTTGGAGGGGGGAAACCTAGTTTCCACAACGTCGCAGTTGCGACAACAATCTTCACAAACGTGGAAAGAGAGACGACTAGGTGGAAAACGTGGAAAGAGCGACCAGAACATGGCAAGAGAGACGTCAACGTGGAAAGAGAGACGTCAACATGGCAATACCGTTGTTATCGGGAAATATGATTTTTTTTTTTTTTTAATTTCCTCTATTTTTCGACAGTATGGAGAATTGTTTCCATAACGCAACAAATAGAACATCAGAATTTTTACAATATGTACTAGTGATTTCACACGTTTAACATAGATTGTAGCTAAAAAACACCATCACCCTTCATAGCATCCCATGATGTCCCAACTCTACTACTCACCCATTTTGATAAGTACATCCTAGAGGCCATGAATGCTCTTGGCCACCCTTGGGACAATATGTGATCTAAAAATGAAGAAGACTTGTATTCTTAAAAATATTTGCAAGTTAAAATTTTATGTGTTAAAATAAAAATGGATCAACTTTGCAACACAAATTTAATAGGATTTACTCATTCAATATGCATATAAACAACAAAAAAATCAGTGAACAAAAAACACATAACACATTAAATGATAAAGGAGTTCACCCCTCTCTTGGGCTACATCTCCTGGTCCAGCTTCCAATGGATCATTTGTATTATTTGCTCAAAGTGATCAAAAATGTGCTTTACAATGTTCAAAATTCCAAATAGACTGCTCCAATGGCTTCAGAACATCCAAAAACCCCTAGCTGGGCTTTTTCGGCACCTCGTTTGGCCAAAAATTGAAGAAGATAGGCTTCCTGGAAGTCCCCCCTTCAAACTTGTTGTCTCTGCATCTACAAAACGCACCCTTGTTGGCTCAACCTATCCCACATGCATATTTAAGCGTAAAAACTTAGCACCGGGTGAAACCACGCGAACCGTGCAAACTGTAGGACGGTTATGGGCGCACCTAGCCCCTAACCGTCAAGGGAAAGGTCATATGACCCATGTGACCATGCGTTTAAAAATAAGGGCCAAGAGTTTACATAACCGTTTGAACCGAATTTAAATCCAAACAAATGCATACCCGCGCGCACGTCACGATATAACAATGGTCATATGGCAACAAATATGTGACCGCGGGCTATATTAAAGGGGCTATGTTAAAACACATACGTGCGCCCGTGGTCATATTACAACACATACGACCGGGGTTTAGTTTTGAATGTGTGCGCAAAGGTTTAAACCGTGGCCATATTACAATATAACATAACCACGGGCTGGGGCTAGGCCCCAGCCCGACCCCCCGCCCAAACTTACAACATTTGAATTCAAATAAAATCTGCACCATATAGTGTTAAGAAACACTATGGTGGTGTGTTGGTTGGTGGTCTTTGCCAAAGCTTTGCACGCAGGTGGAGGTCACGGGGTTGAATCCGGTGGACTCCAAATAAATTTTAAACCAATATATAGGGGACACGTGGCAGCCATTGATTGGGACATGTGTCGCCATTCCATTCGCTGCAAACAAGCCATGTCACCTACCAACTATCCAAATAGCTGTCTGCCACGTGTCGTATGGCTTGCCACGTCAGTGTCCGTACGGACTGTACAGACTGTACAGTCAACACCCCTTTTTTTGCCTGTTTTTCATTTTGAACAGAACGCGATATCTCTCGCTCCTGACGTCCGTTTGAACCTAAACGAGTTGTGTTGGGTTCATAACGACGAGTCCTACACTCCCATTCGATTTGAAGTGATTCCGAGCACTTTGAATTTTTGAGCAAAATTTGATCCCCTGATCAATATGCATCATCATTCCTTCTTTCTCCCTAAGGACACATTCACCCCTATCACTTCCTCCATCCAATGCATTGTTGAGCCCAAATATTTTATTCCCCATGTTCATGTTGATTGGTTCAAACATCCCATACTTTCCCCTCACATGTTTGAGGAAGGAATCATGGCCAACATTTTTCCCATTGTCAAGGTGGAAATTTCTGCTACACCTAGCATTACCAAAAACATACTCCTTAGAGCTGCATGTTCTACTAAAGAGGTGTTTTCCTACAAATCCCTTTTCAAAGGGTTTTGTGACATCTTCACATGGTCTTACTTAGAAATGTTTGGACCAGATCCAACCATTTTCGAACATCAGATCTATAAAAAATCCATGGCCATCAAAGTAGACATCGAGAAAGTCTAAAAAGGTGAAGTTCATTTACCCAATCACATATAGAAAAAAATGAAATTAATAAAATTGAAAGAAGGAAGAGATCTCTCACCTGATGGTTTCAAACTTAATTTGTTAATCTAGTGTGACACAGTGAGCTCATGAAGGTTTATGGCATCAATGAATTTCTCAAATTTCAACAGTACAATTGATTTTCGGCACCCCACCCTATTTATAGGGTTCAATCCTAAAATTATTTTCACCCATACAAGAGATTAGGAACTTCGTTTCCTATATTGTTTACATTATTTGATTCCTAATATCAAATCCTTTCATACTACAGGCCCTATTTTTTGTGCGTAAGGGCTTCCCCTATAGGTTTTTTTCTCCACCATGTTCTCATGGAAAGTACGCACGCTCATGAACCCTATTTTTTATATTATTTTTTCCATTGGATTTTTTTTCACAAGTAATTTCACACCATGGTTTATGTTTCATGTGTGTAGTTGTTTCAATAGGAAGCCATTTTTTTCTTTCATTTGTTTAAGGCCCATTTCCACCCGTTCATGTATAATTCTTCAAATTGGCATTTAGACATATTCCCTATGCTTGTGCTTCAATTTCCATCTTCAGTCCCCCACATATATACCTCTAGGTTCCACTCCCTCTCGACAAGTAGCCCACCTAATATAGTTGCATCTAACTCTTGTTGGATGATAACACACCACCTTCTTGGGTTGTCCTAGTTTAGTACCCCATTGCATGTTGACTCCCATGCCAGTTAATCTACCTTTAAGATTGGGAGTCTCTATATTCCACATCACAGAATTAGCCTCGGAATTTCCTCTCATCATTTTGCATGCTAATTCCCCTGAGCTCCTTAGTGGTTCAAATTATTTATGATTTATTATGCTAAATGATTTTCCACATTCCCTTGGCCTCTTGTTTCACCCATGACCCATAGACCATATTTATTTTACACCATCATTCATCATCCCATCAAGAAGACCTACTATTTGGGCCCTATTCCTCGTTTCTTCCATCTCTCATTTCTCTTTCCACTCATGCAAGTCAAAACTAGTTGGTCATATTTTTAAGGCATCCATATTCTTGTTTGTAACGTATCTATATTCTTTATTTTTTACATAACAAAAAAATATAAAAATATCCAGAAATATTCAAAAAAAAAAACAAGGAAAACATCAATACTCATCTTATTTAATCATCAATCATCATCTCTTTTCATGGTAGCAATCCTTGTCACCCTTCATCGAATCATTTGTACTGAGCCCCCCATGTTTACACTAATTATAATGGTCTATATAATCTCCCTTATCTCAATCAACTCCATAATGTTGATTTCCCAAAGTTGTTGTCACCAATTATTGACCTCGACATTCTAAGACATGATAATAAACTTTTTGGATAAGAACTGTATTGGAGTTTAGAAATGCCCAAGGCATCCTCTTAGTGTTCCTTTGTTCACATGGTCCTCACTCCCCCTTTTGCATAAGTCTTCACCATAGTTTTTAACAACTTCACACCAAGTTGTGTTATGTTAGATCAATTGTCATTATTGTCCAGGTCACTTATCATCAATACTCCATCCAATGGAATCCTTGAGTCTCATACTCATTGGACAAACTAGCTTGTCCTTATCAAAGTCACACTCCATTGAAATTGGCTACTTTTCAATCCTTATTTATTTGAGGGACCCTTTCGTCCCTCTCTTGCACACTCACTCCCATCAGCATCAACTCATTTTATTCTAGGTGTGCATAAATAGGTTTCTTACACCTTGGTCCCCATTTCCATAATCAATGATTGACCTCAAATCAAGCATAGAGTCATAATTTCTCTCTAACTCGATATTTTCTCCTATGTTCAATGTCAACTCATTATCACATTAAGAAGAGTCATACACAATGGTGATTATAGTGTTCCAATTTTAATCAAAGACCCTTAGATACATATGTCTTTATTCCAACATTTGTTTAGATCCCTCAAGTAGGAGCCAAACGTCAAGTGACTCCCTACAAGGTCTTCCACCCACCCCCTCACCCCTTCTAGTGGGTCATCCTTTATTGTCATTTCTTTCCCCCTTAGGCATCAATGTTTCAATACATGGATCGTTAATTGATGACACCCTTTCCTAGTAATTGAAGCTATTTTCATATAGACCAATCATGGTGTTTAGATATGGCCACAAGTGCACATTTCACCTATTGCATTTTACTTTGATAGTTTCACGAGCATGGGAATGCCTGCCTCATTTGTAATAGAGATGATCTTCACCATATTTCTGTTTGTCTTGGAGGTACTCTTCATCACTCCTCCATTGGTAGTCCAACCTCCTCCTCCTCCTCCTCCTCTCTCCCTCTCTCTCTCTCTCTCTCTCTCTCTCCCTCTCTCTCTCCCTCTCTCTCGCTCTCAACATATTTCAGCTATACATGGTGTTCCTAACCTCACACACTAGGGGGGAATTGTGATTGCCTCATTTCACTCCCATGATATATTTAGGTGATTATTATTGAAGACATCACTATTTCATGTTAAAACAACACAATAATGCTACCTCGTAACTATTTATTACCCTAACAAGTGATATCAAAACATTCGGTTAACTGCTTTTATAATTGCACGAACAATATTTCATTAAAATGCATGAGTTGCATATAAATTCCTTCAATACCCATATAACCCTGCTAAAAGTGGAACTTAGCTACTTCCATAGTTAGATGGGAACCAATTAATTTGGATCCAAAGTTTAGCTCTAAATTTTGGGAGTCAAACAGCTTCCAAAGATGAACCACCTCTTAGTTTAAGTTTGGTAGTTATTTTCATATAACTTGCTATTTCGACATTCTTCCCAACTAATGGAAATAATTTGGTGTAACTTTGGTATGCTCCAAAGCATTTTATACTATGTAAGACACTTTTTTAATTTCCTAGGCTTTCATTATTTTTCGAACTCTATACTCACCATCATTACATGCTACTCTCTCTATATGATATTATGTACTTATGTCAAAGAAAAATTTAACCCTCACAAAAATATATTAGTTTTATTAAGGGGAATTGACCTCTTCTGGAAGGATAGACTTATTCCGATTTTATATCTTGAAGAGTTTAATTGGATGCATTGATGAAGGTTCTAGCCTTATTAGTCCCTGCCGAAGGCGTAGAGGGACTATAGCGATCGATAATTCATTGACTTTATATTAGTTTGTCGTTTGACTACAATTTTTTGCATACTTTCTAATGTTTGAACTACAGAACTAAAAGCATTTTTTTTTATATAATAAAAAAACCCATATATGTCATGATCTGATTGGATGATAGATTTGAGGTCTTATTGCCAGCTTTGCTATTCCCAATGAATTATATGTTTCCATATCCAAAGTTTTATCATGTACGACACTTTTGTTTATTTGTACTATTCATATTGAAATGTTTAGATATCCAAAGTTTATAGTGATCGATAATTCGTTGACTTTATATTAGTTTTTTGTTTGACTACAAATTTTTGCATAGTTTTTATTGTTCGAACTACAAAAGTAAAAACATTATTTATTTATTATAAAAAAACCATATATGTCATGATCTCGTTGGATAATAGATTCGAGGTCTTATTTCCAGGTTATTATTATTATTATTATTATTATTATTATTATTAATGTATTTGTCCTATTATTATTAGTCCTTTGTATTTGTATTGAAATGTTTGCATACCGAAGGTTTAGATCAATGGCATCTTTTTTGAGGTGCTTGAATAGGCTTGACAACTTAAATGTTTACATGGCACGAGGTCCTGAAAAAATCCTGACAGCTTAAATGTTTGCATACTGCAAGGCCCTTAGACAACCTGATAGCCTTAAATGTTTATCTAAATAGGCTTCTTGGAGTACATTTTTCCTCGAAATTTAACATACAATGTTGCAATGAATTTGGACAATATTGTTGTCCACCGCCAGTTGAATAGGCATTGTATGTTTCATACTTCTTCTAGGCTTAGAATTCAATTTTGTCATCATTGAAGCTACATACATTCTTTATTGGTTCAATGGGTGCTTCTTCTTCATTGGTTCGTCGGTTGCTGCTTGTTGTTGTTTGGTTCACAATTTGACCTGCGCTTCTTTCATCGTTTTGGAATAATTTTCCATGCCATAATTTCATTTTATATTCCTTCTTTGTTGTTCAGTGTTTGTAGTTTGCAAGTAAGAATGTTGGCTTATTTCTATTGGCATGCTCGTCATATGTTTCTAGTTCCTTCTGTGCTTCGACTGCAGTTTGGTCATGATTGGAGATACATATGTTGTTTACTGGTTCGGTGGTTGTTGGTTGTTTGCTTGTTCGTTGGTTTTTCGGTTGTTGGTTATTTTTGTTTGGCTCAAGTTTACGAGTTTGGTGTCATGGGGCTGTAGTTGGGCCTGTTCGTGCTTTCTCACTGGTTTGGTGCTTGTTGTTTTCTCTTGTTTACTTCGACTTTGCAGGGTTGGGGTCCTGCGATGGCAGTTGGAGCTATTTTTATTTTATTTTTTTTTTTGGGGGGGGGGCTTTGCAGTGTTCAGACCCTGCACCAGCGAGTGGACCTTCGGTTGTGTTATTTGTCGTGTCTGGCGAAGATGAGATCTAGCGCCTGTTTCGTGCGTGCATGTTCTGCTGTAAAATTTTGCTGATACTTCAGTGTTGACATGATAGAAAATAGTGGCATAAGAAATAATCGGACAACTACATGTGTAATTGCAATATCTGTTGTTTTTTTGTTAAAATAAAACATATGCAAACCGCACTTATTAACCATATATGTTAGAATGTGCCCATATCACAATACATGTTCTTTATCCTCTACACAGACTGGTGTGACCACGATACAATTTGTCTTGTACTTGAGATATGATATGTACACCAAAGATACTGCAAAATTATATTTCCATGTCTGGATACTTTTCCATAGAAAACAAAAATCATTTAGCTATGGCCATGCAATTTCTTGATATTTTGTGGCTTGTAATATATTTTTGGCAAGGAAAAAATTTATATATTTACAACCATGGATGGAGAAAAGAAAAGGTTCATGTTTTTGACTATCTTTTATTCTATTCCTTAATTCTCATTTACTGTATGTACATATTACTTGTTCTCCGATGCATACCAGCTTTCATTCATGTTCATTTTATTTTGTGCGTTCCCACATTCAAACAAACATAATAGATGGAGAAAACGACGAAGTCTTGACTGCATCGGTGGAAGAGGAGATACAAAGGTACATGTTTGTACTATTATTTCATATTTCGTTTTTTTGTATTTCATTTATTGTCTGTATATGTGTTCACCTAGTTTATTGTATGTAGATATCGTGTACCTTCCTACATAATAACTTATCTTCATTACATGTCTTCCTGCATACTAACTTCCTTCAGGTCCATTGTGTTTTTCCTGCATTGCTACACTTAAACAAGCATAATGGTTGGAGAGGACGATGGACTCTTTGGCATGAATGTAGACGAGGAGTTACAAAGGTGCATACCTATACTCTTATTTCATATTCCAGTGTTGAGTATTTCATTTATTGTATGTGTATTTGTTCTACCTGTTCTACTTCTTTGCACCTTTTTTGTTGTATGTATATACTATGTATCTTTCTTCTTATTCTCATGTGAATCGTATTCTCTTTTCTTTTACATTGAAATAAATAGAACTGTATTTCTTTCTTTTACATGTCTTTATTCATACTAACTTTCCTTCATGTCCATTGTATATTCGATGTTGCTACCTTGGAAGAAACAGATTGGTTGGACAGGAAGATGAATTCTTGTATGCAACAACAAAGGGGTCTATGGTACAATCTTCAAAAAGGTATATCAATTGTGCTAGTAAATTAAATATACAAAGTGGGTGGGGGCATATAATATTGGACTAGAAAATGATGATTTGGCAACCATGGACCTTTGTGCCCTCCCCCTTTCTAATTTTTCCATTTTCTATTATCTCTTTTTCTTTCTAATTGCTCTGCTTAGTCATCTTTCCAAAAATGCCTTGGTGAGCGGGTTGGCAGACTCATGGGTTCACATTTATGGTCACGCTTCTACCGTATTCCATACTTACCCACTTTTTCGATTGTGGGTGCCAGCTTGGCGGGTTCAAGATTGCACCTCTGGCTTCCGAGGTTCCGCGATATACAAATTGGTCGGCGTGCCCCTCCATTATGCCTTATTTAATGTTACACATTTTTTCAGTCAAAAATCCAAGGAATACAATTTGACCCTCGATTCCTCATGTTTCCTGAGTATCCCTTGACACCCTATTCCGTATTCCATCTCCTTCGACCCTACATGTGACATTAAGAACAATTATGGACAATATACAATGCATATTCTTGTTTAGTCCTTCTGATGTTCATCTACACATGCTTGCATCAGAAAAAGTTGGACTAGTGACATGGCCATGAGTAGTCAGTCATCCCAAACATCAACAAACTGACAAGGCCAAAGGTAAATATGCATACATTATATTCCTAGTATGTTTACCAAACAAATATCCTCGGCTATTTATTCATCTATGGCATGGTGAATATGTTGATGTCATCTGAAACACATACTTTGCAGTTCACAAGAAGTATCAACAAGTACAATCGAGACATCGAACATAGTGCAGGTTCCAGACTAAGAGGTCTAGTTGTAAAACTCTAGCTCCATAGTTCATCCAAGCTATGCGTCTACTTGTACATTTATGCCAGAAAAAAAATAAAAAAATAATGCACACTACCATTCACTTTACTTTTCCTATTCAAAAATTGTCACTAGGTCTAAACTTATAACACCCAAAATACTATCAATAGAGGGCTTGAACAACTGCCGAACTGGAAAAGTGTTCATCGGGGACATAATGATTGTTTATAGCACCTACTTGGACAAGACAAATAAAAATAGATCCATTATGCATGCTGACATGACAGACAAGGACGTCGTGATGACAGTCACACTGACTATTCCTACATAACTTGTCCAGAAACATGCAGAAAAGATATTTCCAAGTATTGGGATATCCATTACAAATTTTAATATATTTCCCAAAACAACATATGACCATGGTGATTGTGATCAGATTATTTTTCTCAACAAAACAAGTATTGTGGAAAAAATTCTCGCTATTTGTTCAGAATATCGTTTCGTCTCGGACATAATTATCAGCCAACTTGCACAAAGCAATGACATTTACCCCATCGGAACCATTGGCGCAACTGTCACACTGGTGAGAAAACTTGGCTCGCAACACATTCTCCATATAAAATATGGAGAGTCAGACATCGACAAGGCAATGGTACCATTCTCCATATCCAGTTTTGTCCTTTACTTTCACATGTCCATGTATCTCGGTTAAGTTACACAAATATAGCATTGTTCCATGTTGCAGCTGCAATTGTTCAATGCCTATTCAAATTTATTTTCGTCAATGGAACAACAATTTCATAAAGTGAAATTTCCACTTATTCTCTTCAAAAATATAACAAAGAAAATGGATGTTAAAGAAAGGATCTTTAGCACAAGCCAAGTAACATTTGTAATAGAATTGCAAGCAGACATAGTACAGGATCTCAAGAAACTAACTAGCTCTACAACTGTTGTGTGTATACATCTACAGATTCATCCTCACGTTGCTCATACAAATATCCTTCACCAAATTTCTACGGTTTTTTTATTTTTTTATTTTTTTGGGGTGCAGTTGTATATTATATTGTTCAATATATTAATTGTTATACTCACATTTCCAGGTTGAAGGTGTTTTGGTTGCAATGAATGTGTACTCGAACCCCTTTGAGCATGTATGTGTGAAATGAAACTCTTGTGCTTCTGCTTCTGCTTTGATAAGTGATGATACAATTGATTTTCTGCGATGTAGTAAAAAATGTCCATACATATATGGACATTGCCTCAATGTTGCCATCCAAATCATGGGCAACACAACTGTGCATTGTACAATTAGATAGCCTATGTTACAATATGTGCTTCCTGGGTTAGCAGAATTGTCATATGAAGCATACCTATAGAAAAAGGCAAACAATGTCTACATGTTGCGCGACTTTTGGATACACAACAAATGAGGACAATGCAATATTGCATATCGACTGAAAAAAAATTAAAAAAATCATATCAAGCTTTGGTAGGAAATGAAAATATCTCATGTGTCTTTGTAATATTTCTTCAACACCCAGATGAATGTTCATCGGACTCGAGTTCTTTGTAGTTTACATTTATAGCTGTAAAAAAAAATTCCAGAGATTTTGTCTCTTCTTTTGCACTTGAAACGACAAGAAGAATCTAATTACAAATGTAATCGATGTTGTTAATTTGATTTTTTTTTGCATCTCCCAGTAAGAATTTTTCATATTTGTTTCGGTGTGCAAATAAAAAAAAAATGGTAGTTGGTTGTGGCTTCGATGGAGGATCCTGCACGTTTTTTGGGTGCCTAAGTTGGACAATTGTTTTCCAACTATATATCCATGACAATATTTCTGCATTTTTTTTGGGTACCCGAATAAAATAAAAATTTGTCTCCAACTATATATTTATGGTATTTTATCTGCATTTTCTCGATGCCCTAATTGAAAAAAAAAAGGACTCGACATGGATTGAAACATCAACTTGAGATTTTCAGATATCACTATAGAGATTGCATGCGTATAAGATTTTCCAGTCCATAAATGGGAAGCATGAGAGAAAACCCCATAAAAAGTATCCAATTGTAAATAACTCGGGCCCGTCCTTTGAAATGTCGAAATAGCTTTCTCATCTGGGCAAAATCATCAGGAATTTCCAATAATATTGAAAATTTGGCATTGTTAAAACTGGTAGTGATAGACCATGGCACTATCAGAAGAAAATGTCCATAGATATCTTTCTTAATGGTAAAATAGTAATCAACAACTTTCTTGTTCCCCATTTTGAGATCTGGTTATAGCTAGCGTGCAGTGGTGAAGCTCCGCTGGTTTTGTGTTGTCTTGTGTTTGGTAGACTTTTGTTCATATCCTATGGCCCCAGTTATTTTCTCGTGGGAACATATACCATATGTAAGAGAAAACCAATGCCAGGACATGTTTTTTTTATATATCAAATTGTTTGATGCAAAGGTCAATGCGTACTTCTCTATGGAACCTTGTGGGATCTTGCTTGAGGCATGTTTGGTGTTTACTTGGTTCTTGGTTGTATGCTTCATTTTGGAAAATTAATAATACATTCAATATCTTCGCAGTTTTTCTTTGATCTTAAAGACTATAGAGGACATTCTTTTCCCTTTAATATAAGCTCTTTGATGCAAATGTAGTATGTTATCACTTTTCCTTGATCGATGAACTTAGCAAAATTAATCTCTTGGAATAATTTGAAATAAAAGAATATATATTGTGCGAAGTCCAATGGAACTATCATATCAACGACAGGACATTAAAATTCAAATTCGTCATTGTTATACTTGTGGTGAAGCTGACAGTACAATAACTTTACTTAGACATCCCAAAATTGATTTTCTTGTAGCTTTTTGAGGCTTCTCTTATACAAGAAGATCCTGGAAACTATAAGCATGGATCGTTGTATCTATTCCTTCATTGAAGAAACTGTTCACATGTTTAATGCACTTCACAGTTTTTGTTAAAACCATCAATGGGTCTTTCTTAAGCCAATTCTCGCTTTCAAAAATTGCCATCCCCTTTCTTTTTTCCCTGTGCTTTCCATTTCTGGTTACTTACTCATTTTTTGGAAAATGTCTAGGTGCGAAAGCTGGCGGATTCACGTCTTCAGATTTCCACTTACTTTTACATCACTAGCCCGACTGACCACTTCCCAATTTCATATTGAACAAACTTTTTGGATCGCAAGTTCCCGGATAGGTGGGTTCAACATTGCGTTGCCATTGTCCCGCCGCCTGCAAACAACACTCAGACTTCCACGATCTACAAATTAGCAAACAAATTCCCCTTTATCTCATTTTTATCACTTTTCCTTGATCGATGAACCTAGCAAAATTAATCTACTGGAATAATTTGAAATAAAATAATATATACTATGCGAAGTCCAATGGAACTATCATATCAACGAGAGGACATTAAAATTAAAATTTGTCGTTGTTATACTTGTGGTGAAGCTGACAATACAATAACTTTACTTACACATCCCAAAATTAATTTCCTTGTAGCTTTTTTATGCTTCTCTTATACAAACAGATCCTGGAAACTATAAGTATGGATCGTTGTATCTATTCTTGATTGAAGAACCTATTCACATGTTTAATGCACTTCATAGTTACTATTAAGACCATCAATGGGGATTTCTTACACCAATTCCCACTTCCAAAAATTTCCATCCCCTTTATTTTTTCCATCTGCTTTCCATTTATGGTTATTTACTCTTTTTTTCAGAAAATGTCTAGGTGCGGGAGTTGGTGGATTCACGTCTTCAGATTTCAACTTACTTTTATATCACTAGCCCGACCGACCACTTCCCTGTTTCATATTGAACAAAATTTTTGGATCGCGGGTTCCCGAATAGGCGGGTTACCAGATAGGCAGGCTCAACATTGTGTTTCCATTGGTCTGCCACTTGAAAACAACACCCAGACTTCCACAATCTACAAATTAGCAAACAAATTCCCCTTTATCTCGTTTTTATCACTTTTCCTTGATCGATGAACTTAGCAAAACTAATTCCTTGGAATAATTTGAAATAAAATAATATATACTATGTGAATTCTAATGGAACTATCATATGAATGATAGGACATTAAGATTCAAATTTGTCGTTGTTATACTTGTGGTGAAGCTAACAATACAAAAACTTTACTTAAACATCCCAAAATTGATTTTCTTGTAACTTTTCGACGCTTCTCTTATACAAACAGATCCTGGAAACTATAAACATCGCATGCTGTATCTATTCCTTGATTGAAGAACCTGTTAACATGTTTAATGCACTTCATAGTTACTATTAAGACAATCAATGGGGCTTTCTTACACCAATTCCCACTTCCAAAAATTGCCATCCCCTTTCTTTTTGCCCTCTTCTTTCCCTTTATGGTTACTTACTCATTTTTCGGAAAATGTCTAGGTGTGGGAGTTGGCATATTCACGTCTTCATATTCCCATTATTACTTTTATATCACCAGCCCGACCGACCTCTTCCCCGTTTCATATTAAACAAACTTTTTGAATCGTGGGTTTCCGGATAGGCGGGTTCAACATTGTGTTTCCATTGTTCTGACACCTGCATTTTCATTGTTCTACCACCTACAAAAAGCACCTGGACTTCCGCGATCTACAAATTAGCAAACAAATTCCCCTTCATCTTGTTTTCTTTCACTTTATGTTTACTTGTTCCTTTTTCCAAATGTGCCCTTTTTTTGAATGTCTCCTTCTTTTATATACAACACCCGAAGTTCCGCAATATATAAATTGCTTGCTCAACATTGTGCTTCCACTGTTCCCCTTCGTACAAACAACACCCGAAATTACGTGATATACAAATTGATGGCCAAAATCTGTCATTGTGACATACAATTTGACCATCGGCCCCTCATGTCTCCTAGATATATCTTGTGACCCTTTTTTTTGTAACCCACCCGACCACTTTCCATACTTGGGCATTTCTTGGAATCTATTTCACAGGTTGGCGGGTGGACGAATGTACAATGCTTAGTCACTCTTCGCCATCGCCGCTACCTTCGTACTTCTTTATAGATATGAAATTATTAATCTTTAATGCTAGTAGTTCATCGTGCAGGAACCATTAAGATTTTCATTAATGTCTGGAAGGTCGGAGAAGATTTGTCATTAATATGAATTAAACCAAGATTTGCGGAGAAGAATGTTATCCTTTCCAAGTATTCATTTCAAATATGATGCAATCTCTTTCGTGCATCGGTCAGTTGGCACCTTTAAGAAATATCTAATTCTTAATCGTTCTTCATCGTCACCGCCACCTTCACACTTTTTTCTAAATATGTAATTAGTAATATTTAATGGTAACAACTCATTATGCATGAACCCTGGAGATTGTCATTGATCAGCGAAAGGCTCGAGGAGATCTTTCATTGATACACATTAAACCAAGATTTGCAGAGGGTTATATTATCCCTCCCCAATTTTCATTTCAAACATCATCTGGACAAAACGGAAATTCTCGTTAACTTATGGCAGCAGTTTTGTTCAGATACAGTAAACACCTTTGGGCATGATGGCCAGAGGTTCCAGTATTCCAAGGAATATTCTTACTACTCATCTCCCTCTGCCCAGGATAAAAAATGGAGATGGTTCGTTGGTGCACCGAGAGATATATTTCAAGCCAAATAATTCCAAGGCAACCCTGCCTACTCAGACAACCTACCCAGTTGCATTGATGGTTGGTGCAGAGGTTGATGCGATGGATTCCAAGCCAGAAGAAGATGATCTAATGGACGATGATACGACAATGAATGATGGCAATGCGGAGATTGTCCCCACTCCTGCGCCCAAATTGAAATCAACCATAATGGGTGGTACTTCCCGGCTCGACGATGGTGGTCCTAACAACACCAAAAGAAGGATTTTTAGAAAAGAAATCGACGTTGAACGCAATATCCACTTTGCAGATTGAAAGTAGGAATTCCAAAGGTCCAAATTGGTTTGTTATGGGTGGAAGTCTTTCACTGTAAGGAAATGATCTGTTGATGCTCCCAGAGATATACTTCAAGCCAAAAAATTATTCAATTGCGGGACCACTATCATGTTCTCTAGATATACAATCAACATATTAGGGAATGGGGACCAAAACTCCCATTGGTGCAAGGCATATTCCTACTAGTCATCTCCTTCCACCCAGAATAGACTAATTTGGGCCTCTAGAATTGCACATGCAACCTGTGTCGCTTAAGTTTTTGAATGTCATGGGGAGGTGGTTTCTTGGTGTGTCATAACTTTCAGTTGAGGGATATTTTTTTTTTCCTGCAAAGTTTTTCATATTCTTCCTCATGGGAAGCTTCTGAGAACTATCAATTTTACCGCAAGATGATCCATCAAGGAGAAGACTGCAAGGATTTCCTAAAAAAAAAATCATGGTAATCAGTTTTGTATGCATGTTGAAGAGCATCCCAATGGCTCCTGCATGTTGTCGATCCTATGCCTGTGTTTATGGAAGATATGTTCAATGTTTTGGCCCAAATAATTCGGTCCAATTTCTAAGGATAGATATACAGTGCTCAATATTCTTTTTTTTAATGGATTTACTATTAAAAAAAAATTCCTTGGAGTCTTGGTTGTTGCTTCTTTTCTGGATTTAATGCCTCTTCTCATTGGCATGGTTCGGTAGTCTCATATTTCTTCGATATTGTATTTGCTTAGGTAATTTGTTCTAAAATGGAGCATCTAACAATTATATGAAAATGCACTGTGTCGATCCATCGAGATTTTATGGAAACAAAAAATGAATTTTAGACAGTTTCAAACCAACGTCAATTCTATTCGTAATGCAGATAAAACATAGCAATACCAAATCACAATGTTGCAGCAAGATCATCATTCTTGTTTCTAGACATGCAATTATTAAGCTTTAATGCTAACAACCCATAATGAAAGAAGTTTAATACTTAAGTTAATATGTTACAGTCATGGAGAATGTATCAAGAACACACTTACTCCCACAAGTTGCAATAAAATCTAATCTTCAACAAAGCATTTGTTGACAATTACTAGAAAATGATGGTTTTGCAACAATGGGGCTTGCTTGAAACCAATTCCCACTTACGAAAATTTCCCTCCGACTTTCTATTTTCCCACTCTTTTATCCCCTGTAGTTTCTCTTTCTTGTTACTTAGTCATTTTTTTCAAAAATGTCTTGCTGCGCAGGTTGGCGGATTCACGCATTTCGACCAAGCACTTACCCTTTTTCTAAATTGCACTTTCTATTGTTTCATGACCTGCAAAAAAAACTATGGCTTCTGCGAAATGCAGATTTACTTCTGGACTCCCACATCATCCCCTCTTATGTGTTACACATTTTTCACCAAAATGTTCCGTTATATACAATTTGACAGTCGGGGCCTTACGGCTCCTCGGGAACCCATCACCCTATTTTGAAGCTCGTCCAACCGCTTTCCACACTTGACCATTTCTTGACATCTCTTTGGCGGATCATCGAGTTCGTGGGTTTAGGAAATTTCAAATTTCTAGTTGTTGTTTCTTGTGCCCGCTACCTTCATATTTATAATTGTATACATATTGCATATACTTGGAAATAAATATGAAGGTATTCAAGATCTTTTATACATAAATTTGTATATCGCGGAGGTCCGGGTGTTGTTAGCAGGCCACGAAAAAATGGAAGTGCAATATAGAGCCCGTATGCCCGGGAATTTCCGGTCTGAAAAGTGCCTAGGCATCGAATGGCTAGTGGTTGGTTGGAGTCGCATTTTCAGAAAAATGACTAAGTAACGAGAAAGAGAGAGTAGAGGGGAAAAAGAAACAACAATTTGATCAAGTATAGAAGAGGGAAAAGAAGGTCCAATATATTCAAATCTGTAATAGATATTCCATTTCCTGGCAAGATCTTTTACAAATTTGAATATATAAAAGATCTTGAATACATAAAAGATCTTTCCAGGAAATGGAATATCTATTACAGATTTGAATATATTGGACCTTCTTTTCCCTCTTCTATACTTGATCAAATTGTTGTTTCTTTTTCCCCTCTACTCTCTCTTTCTCGTTACTTAGTCATTTTTCTGAAAATGCGACTCCAACCAACCACTAGCCATTCGATGCCTAGGCACTTTTCAGACCGCAAATTCCCAAGCAGGCGGGCTCTATATTGCACTTCCATTTTTTCCTGGCCTGCAAACAGCACCCGGACCTCCGCGATATACAAATTTATTGTCGCACTCCCACATCATACCCTCTTTCGTGATACACAGTATGCACACGAAAGTTCTGAGACCTGCAATTTGACCTTCGGGTCCTCACGTCTCCTAGTGAACTATTGTCACCTCGTTTTGAAGCCCCTGCGTCCGCTTTCCATATTTCACCATTTCTTGGAATCTCTTTCGCACCTCCAATTCCATACTTATCCAAAAATTTTCGCTTACAGATTCCTGGACATGCGGACTACACTTCCAGTGTTCCTTGACTTGCAAATAGCCCCC
>JZKD02S1674524.1:485829-506984 GCA_000966675.3 Picea glauca | reverse complement strand
GGAGACTAGGAGGTATAATTACAACTAATGGCCTAAATATGACATAAATAAAATAACATTACTAATATAATATGCCCCAATTAAGGGGTAATGAGCCAATATTAGGGCTTAACATCTTACTTTTAAGGCACTGTTTCTACAAAAGAAAAGACATGTGTGCCACTTTGTCTATTTTCTAGTCTTGAGCCTATTCGAGAGATCCTCCTAATTTGATGGAACTTTGAACCTTATCTGACCAATTCCTGTGAAATGGCATTCTACAGCCAGTTTTCAGCGCACATAGTGTAATTTTCTTGTTTTGCACTGAAAGCTTAGTTGTATACTCTGTTTTTTCCTTTCTTGCATGCTTGATTTATTTCTGGAAGTCTTAGCAGTTGAAGAAGAGTTGGAGAAACCTTCCCTAAACATCATTGTCAGATGAGTTGTGGTTACTTTACCAAACCATCATCTAAACTAATTGCTTGAGTCTTAGATGCCCTTTTTATTTGTTCTTTCTATCCTCCATAGTTTATTTCCTTCATAAATCTCCCAACAAGATTTTCACATTTATCTCTCGGATGAATGGCATGTCTGGAGGATGAACACTGCATTTGAATTGGCCAAGAGAATTTCTAGCTTTCAAGATCACACTTCTTTCCTGGCTTGTTAAAGGCTCTTCCCATTAGATATTTATCAACATTTGATGCTTCTCCCTTAAAACTAAGCATCGAATACTTGACTTGCTATGACCAGCAACACAATTAATATGCTTACAAGACTGTGCTAATGGAAAGGGTTTGTTTCACCCATATCCGATGTTTTATTGATTTCAAGCAGCACACTCAAATTTCTACAAGAATATACACAACAATGAGGGTGCTTTGAGTAATTGTTGTAACAACAGATCAAAGCATTTTTTAGGTTTCCTTGTGACATGGAAAGTTGATATATTCTAGAAATCTCATTGGTTTTTCGATCTACACAAAGAAATCTATGCCAAGTTTTAAAGCTACAAGAAAATCGAGATTTGGGCCAATAACTAGCAGTTCCCTTGTTTACAATAGTTTACATATTACCCATTGAAAGATTCTACACCAAATATCAAGGAGTATTTCCAAATCTTTGATCTTGAATACCCTTGTTAGAAAAAGGCATTAAGCACTCAACAACATGACTCGGACACTTGTAGTAGCAACTATGTCCATATTCAATTAGTGACACTCATTATGATGTGGACACATAAAATTGTAGAGAAACAGAGCAAGATGAGTTGGTGGATGAGCAACATTTTGAAGGGACAATGTGGCAAAAGGACAATTCCATTTCTAGTTCCATGAAGAAGGTGAGCAATAATGCCTCTTTTTTGGAATATAGGAATAGACCCAATGAATATTTTGAACTCCAAACTTATGATGATATTTTTGTTACCCCTATTGATGCTCCCAATCACCAGATGTATGGTAGAACATGGTTTCATCAAGATGACATCAATTTTGAATTGTTTCCTAGGGAAGAAGAAGCTTGTGTTGATGATTGTAGAAAATGTGACATTTGCGATTATAAAGAACAACTACATGATGAGCATGACAAAAAAATCGATATCCATTGGTTATATTGTGAGAACAGTAAGGCGAATGATATGTTGGACTATGATTATAATAATGGTTTTACAACAAAATTCCCTTTGGAGGTGCACACAGAGGCCTTTGAAGACCAACTAGGCATAAACGAGGATATATTCTACTGTACATGTAGACTTATTTGTCAAAGGAATATATCAGCAACACAATATCTGTGCATTGGTCATTCTCTTTCAGAAAAGTAAAAATTTTCCTCGGTTTATATTATTCTCACACTCCTTCCCATTGGAAACTTGATCCTCAGTGGTACTGCTCTAATTCAACTTATGAATATGGTAAACAACCAAGGGATGTCCATAGGAATGAACCAGGCTTAAAGGAGGACAATTCATTATGTAAATGTCCATTTAAAGGTTAGAAGAGCATATTGGTGACACATATGTATGGTGTTAAACTATATGGGATTCATTTGACTGGAATGAAACTATAATAGATATGAGATTTACTTTTGGGAAAGCTAAATTTCCATTGATTGATGATTCAATAATGGAGGGAGAGCTCATTGAAGGAAGTTACAATTATGAGTCATAAGTGTCAATGGAGCGGGTTATGCCTTTTGATGAACAAAAGGAAGTGATGTGGTGGCTTGAAGATAATTTTATCAGGTATAAACAACATGAAAGGACTGTTGGTCTTGGAGAAGGAATAACTCATTAATAGGATTATATTGATGCAATGTTCGGGTTTTATGATGAAAGAAAACCAAAAATAGTGTTTTTCCCTTCCACATAATAATTGAAAATATTTCCTAGTGTTGCTATTAATGACAATGCAATGGAGGATGAATATGGTGATGGTGATATCATGGCATTTTTGTAGGAAGTTGAGGTTGAACATGAACTAACAACAAACAATTATGTCCCTGGTTAGGGTTGTAGTACTAAAGTAAGAGGAAGTTTTAAATGAAAGGGGGCGATGAATGTTACTCTCAAGATTCCTATGCTTACTAATTTGTGCTTACACAAACTGTCAAACATAGGTGAGAGGCACCTTGCACAGGAGTTGAGATATGTGGGGTTTATTGCTTATGATGTCCCTGATTGGAAGAAGTATTTTTGGTGTTGTTCATTGGTGTACTAACTATCTTGTCAACTGTTGCATAAACTAGATTATTTATGCTTGAAACGGAAGTACGCATTTATTTTTGTCCAATAAATTGTGCCCTAATGTAGTGTAAGATAGGCATAGTAGTGATCAATCCCTTGAGTAAGGTGGATAGTCAACTGAAAAAAGTTTGGATTAATTGCGCATTTCTTGTTTCCCACACCCTTGGATTCTTTAATAAAACTTAGTGAAGTTGTGATACACTTTTCTTTACTAGTTGCAAGGAAAATAAAATTGAAAAACTTCTATATAATCATTCTATAAGATTACCTTCAACATCTACAATGGAAATTTCCTTATGAATATTTTCAAATGATAAATTCATAAGTGCATTACTTTTTTTTCTTTTTAGATCTTGAACCTAGAATTTTTCAATAATGGTTTAGTAGCTTTCCTTGAAGCATTTTTACGTTTAATATTTTCAATGTCAAAATTTCCTTAACAAGCCCTAGCTACATTATATCTATCTCCTTTGGAACCCAATTTCTATGAGTTGGTCGACAACAACCATCACAACTTCATGGTGACAAATCTTGTACTTGTCAAAAAGGTCGTGCAATAAATTTGCACCAACTTCTTCTATTATATTTTAAGGACCTAAGGATAAATATTTGGTTATGGACTCTAAAGTACCTTCCTTTGACATGGCCATTTTGTTTTCTTCACCACTCTTAGAAATCTTTGTAATAATGTTAAGTGTAATTTCATTTTCACCCGGTCAATTTGGGATCATCTTTAGTAGTGCCACAATGCAAGTATCAATTTATGAGAAATTTCACCCACTCAAATTTCATCAGCTTTAGCAATGCCACAATACAAGTATCAATTTATGATTAATTGTGCCCACTCGAATTTCATCAACCTAAAAATGTTTATATAGAACCAACTAATATCGATTATCCATTTTTTTAAAATCCTTTGATACCATGGAAATATTCAACATCTCATACCCTAGACTACCAAGAAGTGGGACTAGATCCATGGCCACTCCTGAGTTTGCAATTGCAAGAAGTGTTCCCTTGCTTCCATTGCAAACAACACTAACCATTGCTTGTGTAGAGAAATACTTATTTATATATTTCAATCCAATCAAGGGTGGGCTTGTATACCTCCCATGCATGAGAACCATTTCAGAGGAAATCTAGAAGAAACGACTTGAAGTGTTCCCTAACTAGTGAAACTAGCACCTCACTCAAACCCTGTGCAACTCTTGATCACACACCATTGCTATCATTTGAATTTAGAGTCTCCATTAACCAAGGGAACTGATCCGAGAATTTCTCTTCATCCATGCCATTTAGGAGTGAACCAAGAATTATGGATGCAATGACACATACTTATGGTACAGGATCTACAAGAACCTTCTTCAGTCTAGGAAGCATCAAACTTATATATGGAAACATGTCTTTTGGATCTGTTACCAAATAAGACATGTCTCCAACAATATAGGATGCTTTGTTTTAGTTTTCTTCACTTCTTTATATAGGAAACAATCATGTTAGATATGGAGGATCAATATATTCACAAACATTGTCTGTAGAAGAGGGTCAAGGGAATACTTTGTGTATTCATTAGGATCTGAGATATTCAAAAGTAATTTTGAAACTAACATAGAGATTTGAGGGTTCTTGATGACACTATCTTCATTCTATGAAGCCAACTAAGTAGCATATTGGACCTTCAGATTAGGAAACATTTTTTTCATAGTCAGCACCCTATGCTTCTGTTCATCACAGTTAGTATAATAAATAGGAGGGCCATCAAAACAAAAGATATAGGATCTATGATTTCTTTGTTCAAGTTGCAATTTAATGGTTTCATCATTCATAGAATCAAGGAGATAAAAACATTCTTTTCTAACCTCAAGAGGTTGTTCAAATTCCATCTGATTAACTATCTCATTGTAATGTCTCCATAATAAAACTAAATAAATAAAATTTTGGTTATAAAATAAACAACACCTTTTGTTTTCTAAATTATAACCTAGATAAGTCCTTGTGAATTTCCTACCTTGATAGTTAGTGCTTCCCATGCAATTATACAAACATTAGGGCCTTTGGTATTGCTCAATACTTCTTTCATTTCATGCATGGACAACTTTTTGGTGCCATAAAATATTCTGAAGAAAAATCAAATGAAAATACAGACTAACGGTTATGTTCATAGCATCCCAACTGTGGATATTGTTTCCATTAGCTGGGGGTGTTTCTCACCATCTACTAGACACCATGCAAAGTGGGGAAAAAAGCCCTATTTTAAGGGAGGTAAAACAAAATTAAAAAGGAATATCCTATTCATCTTCAAATTTTACAATAAATTTCAAGCAAATCATAGGTTACAAAGGCAATTCCTTATTAGGTGAAGGACAAGGGTAAATATATGTCATTATGAGTCTGATACATAAAGAAAATAAAATAAAAAGGAAAGGATCATGCTCATATAATAAAGAGAAAATCTATGGTTTCTTCTCCCTTCAAAAACTAAATATGTCTACCACTCATTTGAAAAGTGTAAATTCATGGTCTCTTTTGATTTGGATAGAGTCTTCATAATTTTCTCTATTTCACCATATGCTTGTTCATTGTTACTCATCCTCAATTTTAAGACTTCTTCACATATTTTGACAAATGCAGAGTATCGTAGCTGGTATTGACTACTAATACTGATTTTTTGTAAATATACAAGGTTGTCCTACCAGTTGTTGCACATATTCTAGATGATGAAACTATCCATGTATAGTTTTTTCTAGACCTTTGGTGCATTTGTAAGGTTAAATTCTACACTGTACAACATTTCATTTCCAATAACCCAGACATACAGTGTAAGGATTGAAGTGTAATAATCCCCCTAAATATGAAGTCTCAATCAACTTATTTTCCAGCTGGCATCTTGTATATGGCATGGAGAAATTGAAGTTCCTCATCTCTCTTTCATAACATACAAATCCCCTTAATCAAATGGGAGAAAATGGTTATATCTGGAATGTAACCTCTTCTAGTCATTTCTAGAGATATCTCAAATGTATTTTCAACTTAGCCTGACTTATAGAGTCCTTCAATCAATAGTGCATAGGTAGTGGGATTAGTTTTATGAAGATGTGATGACCAGGACATTATCTCCTTTGAAATTCTAGAGCTGATTCAAGTTCTCCTACCTTACAAAGTCTGTCTGTGAGTATTAAGTAAGTAATTGAGATAGGAACTGTTGTGGAGTGGCTATTTAATGGGATAGGTGACTTTCATTCCAACAGAAGACACCATTTGTTGAAAAACTAAGACACATTTTTTTTTCCAAATACTAATATTTTATATTAATTTCAGAGTGGAAGATATTTACATCGATGAGACACACACAAATATCACATAGACCTCTTACAATGGATAAATATTAACACTTCTCCCATAGAGATATTGTAATGAAAACAAATTTTATTGAGTGGGAAAATTGATTGTTCACCCATGATCAAAATATTAATGTGGTTTCCTTTAACTCTGTTATACAATCAATGTCTTCTAAAAACTAAGTATATATCAAGCATTATACCAAAAATATTGTGTGTAACCTAAATAAGGAACTTTACAAGCATACTCTTCCACTACAATATACCTATGATGTATGGTAAGTTTGCCATTTATTTTAAAAAAAATTCCCAACACCTCTAAATCATACCCAAATATTCCAAGTAGTCAAATAACGAATATAACAGAAAATATATATGTATTGTTGTGAACAACAAACAACCATTTCCATTAACTATTATTCATATTCTCCCTTAATTTGGAATGATGTTGACCTTACCCAACTGGTAAGCTTTGGCATACAATCCATTGTCAGTTATGCCTAGATGAAAAGGAATTTTACTTTGAAAGAGAGTAATTCCATTATGTTTGGTTTTAAAACCTTACAATAACTAGTTACTTCCATTGGTTACATAACAAGTATTGTAGTCAAACTGCATGAAGACTGAGGGTGGCTTGAACTAATAATAATAATAATCTAATTTTAAGTTCACAGCCAATCCAAACACCAAATTGGTGTATGATACCCCCTTGTTTGTTGGACAAGGGACCCCCTCTACACAACGATTTGACTGCTAAAGTTTACACAAGTGTACATACCCTACCCCCCTCTGGATTTGAACTTGTAATCTCCTAGGAGGAAACACATGTTCTTAACCATTAGGCTCGTTCAATCTATACTATATCATCCACATTTATCAATTTATTATGAAATACAAAAAGATTCTCCTCGGTAAGGTTCTCCTCACCCATGATCAAGACAAACAAGTGTTTCCTCCCATAGATGCAGCTCCATCTTCACTCCACTCCAGCATATATTACTACAGTTTCCTTGTTTCGCAAGTGTTTTGTTGAAAATACAACTTACATCCAACTTATTTTCCTAAGTTTAGAATGTGATAAATTTGTTTGAGTCAATAATTGTTGAAGATATGCTTTGCATGTATGGATAAGAATGAAACTGCAACTAAACTAAACTAAGCTAAATTGCAACTAAACTGCATGTATGGATAAGAATGAGATTATTGCAAGGGTTTTTGTGATGAAATAAGAATTGCTTGAGTCCCATTCCCAGTGGCAACAGTGCACACTTCTAGAGATATTATTTCACATTTTTTACACATGGTAGGGTACAACCTTCAAGGAGAAGTTGGTTGTTTTATCTCAAAAAGAAGGGTGATATTTGGAGATAATGAAACAATAGAGAGGGTGAAATATTCATGCATGCTTTATGTTGTAATGGGTAGTAGAAGGGGCACCACCCTTTAGGTTATTTTTGGATCTGATTTATGTAATAGAAAGATCCCACTCAAGGGGATATGATAACTGGCATCCAACACAATTCACTAGTGGTTAGTGGTGCACTTTACTGGGATTTCAATAGTCCTTCAAATTCATCATCACTACTATCTAGTATGATACCATTTTTTGTTGACATGGAGTTTCCTACCATGTTTGTCCACTTCTAGTGTCATAAGGCATCATAACAATGAGATCTTTGACAAACACAACCCCTGATGCTTGCAACATTGTCTAGAGGATGGAAAAATTATATTTCCTTTTCCAAATATGTAAAATGAGTATATTACAGTTTAATGAATACATTTTCCTATTATTATATATGGTTTTGTAATTTATCAAAAAATCGCCAAGACTTTATAAGGTTTTATAATTCAATGAAAGATTCCCCAAGATTTTACAAGATTTTATAATTCAGTGAAAGATTCGCCAAGATTTTACAAGATTATATAATTGACTAAAATATTTTCTAAAACATTATATATACATATTATATTATTGATAAAATAGCCTTCAATTTTTCTTATGTATCATGGGGATTCACCCATTTATTATATATATAAATTTAGGGGGGGTTCTTAAAATCACCCATGGCCATCTATACCTCTCTATACTCCTATCACCATAGGTCTAGTAGTATCGAGCTTCATCATGCTCCTTAAATCTTGGACATTGTACATCATGGCCAACTCCATATCTGCGCACCAGCTCTCAGTATGATGAGGCTTTCCCACTTCCGCACTCTCAAAAATTGCTCTTCCGATTGCGCCATAAAACCCATGTGCCTCTACATTGTACTTTGCTTGAACTCTAATTGGATTCACCTGCATAGAATTGATAGAACTAGAATCATTCATACCCTAGCCACCTTGAGCATTCATATCTTTCCACCTGCTGAAAAAACCTACTCCAGTCACCCACCTACTTATCCTTACATGCATTTTGAGGTGGTGGTTTCGCCTACCACGGGCCGGACCTCTGCTCGCCTTCCTACACCCCATCCGAGTTATGTAAAATATTTTTAATTATTAACTATAAGTAATATATTTAATATGGAATATTGCAATAAAGGAAATGCATTTTACAATTTGTTTAAGTTATTTTTTAGGTTAAGTTGTTATCACTAAAGGATTAAGATACTATCTCATTAATAGTATATTTCTCTATGCACTTATCCTGAATCACATGAAACAATTTGTTCACAGATGTGAAATGATTCAAAAAGAATGTATATATTTCCATAGGATTTGAACCTTGGTAGGAGAATAAAAACACCCTAATTTTACTAAACAATCTCTACAAACAAGTCTTCAAACTATGTATATAGTTTTTTAGCTCCTTAGACTTGTAATTTATTTTTGACAAGAATGGTTATCTTTGTATTAGAAAAAGGCTATGGATAAATCATACAACATTGTAATACAAAACTTTGGAATTGATCGTAGCCTATTATTAATAACATATAGTCTAGTTTATGAAGGTTCCTTGTTTATGACTTCCCAGTTCCTGTCAAAATATACCTGACATGTGTACTATCTTACAAAGTGGAATAGCATAATAACTACTCAGCAAAACATTGCAGGAGTACTATTCTACTACAATTACTACAAATCATAAAAGGAACGAACAAACAAAGTCTGACTACCTCGTGCTTTGTTTTTTTTTGGCTTCTTATTCTTGATGTTTTTTTATCGTTTTTTCACCCTATTTTAAGTGGGGGTGGTCCCTTTTTTCTTAGAGGGATAATGTAGGAAGTATCTAGATCTAGGGGAGAGCTTATTTATTTGTGGATCTATACTACTTGGATGTGTTTCTAGAGGAACCAAGGGTTCTTCCCTAATTTTTGAAGTGGCTTCTAGCGTTGAATGGTTTCCCTTTTTGTCCCCCTCTTGAAAGGTTGTCCTTTAGGGTTTCTACTTCTTCTATAGCCACCTCTATTCCTCTTGAGAGTTGAAAGGTTATGTTCCATATTCAAGTTATTCTTGAGTTTTCTCAAGCTCCTGACTTTTCTTCTCCATGTCTTCTAGGATTTTAATGGATTCAAACCTATTGTTGTTCTCTTTATATGGGCTTTCTTATCAAGTTTTCTTTGATTTCTATGACCCTTAAATTTGTGAGTTTTTGCACCTACTATGTGATAATATAAATGGATTTCTCTCCATACCATTGGTGGGATTCAAAGGTTACTTTGAGGGAAATTGATCTTCTTGAATCTTTGGGAAATTCCAACAAAGTACTCATACTCATGACAAGAGTTGCACTTGAAGGGGAGTTACTCATAGTCTAGTACTTGTTGATAGCTCCAACTATCCATATTATTTTGGAGCACATTCATGATTCCCTTCTCCAAATCCACTTCCATAGGTATTATAGCACAAGAATACATATTTCCTTTGGGTTCTGCTCAATTGACAAATTGAGCTAGTTTTTCCCTAATGGATTTGAGCATGCTTTCATCCCAGAAAAAGGGAGGTGAGGCAACTTGATCGAGTAAAGAGTTTGTTGTGATATCCTCTTTGGTTTTAAGTCAAGAGAGCAACAAGATAAAAATATTTACCCAGATCCCATGAAATATGTCCATAATATAAAATCACATATCGATCCCCCTAATTTTGAAAAAGAAACACAAAATATCCTTAGCCACATGAAAACAAAAATACATTACCTTGAATCTTGGATGCCTAGTTCTCTACTAGAACTGACTTTCTATTTCTTAGACCATGCCAAAGGCCTATAAATTTTTCAATCAATGCTCTCTCAAACAAATGAGGAATTTTTTTCTTAGCTCCTAGGGATGGAAGATCCACCTAGGGGATATCATCCAATTGTTTAATGAATCTACTCTACAAGGGTTGAGTTTCTTTAGCTGGATTCAGAGAGCTAAATAGTGTCTTGAATGCTTCAATATTGCATTAGAAAGAGTCACACATTGGCAGTATGTTATGCACCAAACACCCAAATAGCATAAAATAGAAAGATAAGTGACTCCACACCTTGAGAATGAGAGAGAAGAATGAATGAGAAGCCTCTTTGAGGGGGAAACCTCATTTTATAATATAACAAATGCACAAGATGAGATGATATCTAAAACTAGGTCTCCTTGATATATATAGGAGACAAAGGGTACAATTACAACTAAAGGGTCTAGTCAACCATTAAAGGGCCTAGCCAACAATTAAGAACAACACTAGTATAACAATAAAAATGTAATACAATATCTAGGGATTAACATGTCTCTTCCCTCCAAACAAGTATTTCCCTCAACACTTGATTAAATGTGGATGTTTCTACATGAAGAAGTCATCTTCTCATGTCGCCTCTTCTAGTAGTATATTCTTCCACTTGATAAGGTATTCAATAATTGCTCGATTTGGTAGTTGATTGATATATGTCTCAAGGATTATTACTGATTCTAGTATGATTTTCCCTTCTTCATTAATATCTAGTAAATATTCTAAAATGGGATCGTGTCATCAATTACCTTCTTTAAGTAAGAAACATGGAAGACTCAACATGCAAGTGAAAATGGAGGCAACTACAATTTGTAAGCCATACTTCCAATCCATTGCAACACCTTATGGGGACCATAGTACTTGGGTGTTAATTTATTGTCTTTCTTTTGTTTATTGAGGGACAATTCTATTTATATGGTTGTAGCCTCAAAAAAACCCAACCCCCCACTTCAAATTCATTTTGTTGCTATGTTGATCTACTTGTTGTTTCATCCTATTTTTGCTATAGCCAATTTATCCTTCATTAGTTGGAGAACCTATTCTTGGTTCTCTATGTGGTCCTCCATTGCTTAAACCTTCACTTTTCCTCTCAAGGGTGATGTGATGGATGGAGGATGATAGTCATAAAGTGCCATAAATGGGGACATTTTTATAAAGTATGGAAGGACGTGTTGTACCACCACTTTGACAAGGGAAACCACTTGACCCATTGTGTCTATTTATCAAATGCAAACCAAAAAATATACCCTTCTAGACAATTATTCACAATCTTAGTTTTCCCATTAGATTGAGAATGGTAAAAAGATCTTTGAGCCAATTGAGTACCAAAACAAGAAAATAATGCATTCCAAAAATTACCTATGAAAATTGGATCTCTATCACTTACAATAGTCTTGGGAATTCCATTTAGCTTCTGAAATGTTTCCATCAATGTTGCAACTATTGTGCTTGATTTAAAAGGATGAGAAAGATATCAAAAATGGGTATACTTTATGAGTCGATCCACCACTACCATGAAGGAATTCTTTCCTTCAAACTTTGGTATACCTATAACAAAATCCATTGATACCTCTTCTCAATGCTGACTAATTGGTATGAATAATGGTTGTAGAAGTCTTTATTGTCTCTCCCTTAATTTGTTGATAAACCAAACATTAAGCCACAAACTTTTGAACATAAATTTTAAGACCTTCCTAGAAAAAATCCTTATTGATCATGTGATAAGTTTTCAAGAACCCTAAATGTCCTCCTATGGGAGAAGTGTGCAATTTGAAAAGGACCTTCTCCTTGACAATGTTAGATTTTGGGACTGAAATATTCATGCCAACACCAAGAGCACCATAAGAGGAGAAAGGGTTTGTTGAGGGGCTATTAAGTAGAGAAAAGAAAGGCCCTCTTGTCCAACTAAGGGTCTTCTTAGCATAGAAAGAGAATAGTCATGGTGTTTTGTTTTGTTTTTTATGAGAGAGGAAGGTGTCCAGATGACCAAACAAGTGTTGGGGAAGTGGTTGGGTGATATGTCGAGGCATCAGTTTATCCCTCCAACTTGTTATGGTATATCACAAGAGTTGGAATTACAATATTCTTGAATCAATGCAAGGATGCATTAAGCGAATGTGCATAAGTAGATTATGAAAATGTATAAGTTGTGATTGTGCATAAGTAGATTATGTAAATGTATGATTTGTGATTATGAATCCATTAATATTGGCACTTATGTTTGATTGCACTTTATGAATATTTTTGTGCTAGTAATGCACATATAGGAAATGCCATTTCATTGCATTTAACATGTTAACAACAAAAAGTGACTGAATTATTAGTATGTCACAATTCTAAGATCATATCATGGGTTGTTGTTGATGTTGCAATGAAATGATTATATGCATGAACACTCACAATTTGTTTGGTTGATTACAAGTTCACATTGGAGGTATAATTGTCTTAGATATGGAAATGAGTATAAACCATAATGAATATTGGTTGCTACAACATGTAGGTGCCAAACATTATGAGAAGGATTTCATAGTTGTGAATCTAATTTCTGTATCAAAATTATGTAAAATTTATGATCGAAATTTTGTGATGGGATGTCATGGTAAATATATCTGTATGCTAAAAGTGATATGAGGGATCTATCTAGTCAGGACAAATGATGGTTATTGAAACTATAAAGCACAGGGAGGATGTTATTGCAGTGACATTGGAACCTTGTGATATGTCTTTGATTGCCTTAATCTATTGTAATTTAAAGGTTTCTAGTGGGATGACCTAGTAAGGCACTATAAATTATTGCATGTGAAGTCTTTGGCAAGATGGATCACTTGAGGGATTGTTTAGTAGAGAAGTAGATCACTAAGACTAGATGGGTGAGTGTGGAAATGAATAGGTGACTTGAATGAATCCAATGAATTTGCTATGAAAGATTCATGTTACGTGCTAGTTGGGATCAAGAAGGAATTTATAACATCCCACACTTGCGAACACATGTTATCAACTTATTCTTTGAGGAAACTTGCATGCGAGTGATCTAGTTATAGTACATGGTTATATATTTTTCTTATGGATTTTTATGATGATGTTGACGGTTATGATTTCATGTTATTGATATATGCGTATTGACAGATGTTATTGACGAGTTTTCCCTAAGTGTGCAAGACACTTGACAGATTGTGGATGTCGATGGCATCACTGGACCTCCTTGGAATCCGGATTGAGTCAGGGAGTGGATTGTATTGGTTTGAGCATTTCATTTATGCATATGTGACATATGCTCGATTATATTATGATGTTGTATATGGATCGTTGACATTGTTTTGTTAATGAATGTAGGTTGACGAATGCTTGCTAATATGACTCACATAAGGAGTAAAAGGGCCATGCACATAGACCAGTTATTGAGGGAGAAGTGTGGCAGAGTCACTGACACAACCTACTAGCACTCTCATCGTGGATTGAATTGTAGGTTAACAATTATCTAGTTTAAGAGATCCATGATGCCATGAGGGCAGACTGAGAGAGTCGTTCACTAAGTTTTCTAAAGGGCACGCAATAATGCAGGTTCCTTATTCCTAAGAAGCCCTTAGTCTCTCACAAGGTCGCTCGAATGGAGTGTTGACTCCAGGGGTTGGACAACTACCAAAACCAGTCAAAAGAAAGTGGCACCCTTGGAGCACGGAATGCGTCTTGAAGGGAACGTCATGTAAATAAATAAATAAAATTGAGTCAATGAATCTAGGTGGCCTAGAAAACCCTGAGCGAATAATTAAACCCTGTAAAATCTTTAAGCATTACTGGCTTTAATTAATTAATTAAAGATTTAAACTATTAATTGTGAATCCCCAAATGAAAGTGTGAACCTATTAAAAAATTAAGCCTAAGTCTAGAGTTTGGTGAGAATACTAAAACTAAATTATAAATTTAATAAAATAGGAAAGAGGTAAATGAATTTAAGAAATTAAAGAAGATGAAATAACTCTAAAGAATTAATATAATACACATGTGTGCAGAAATACCATATTGGAATTTAAGATAAGAAGAGAATAAAACATAAAAGAATGTGTACGCATAGAAAAGTATCTGGAATCTAGTTAACACTAGTTTTCTTACGCATAAAAGAATGTGTACGCATAGAAAAGTATCTAGAATCTAATTAACATAAAAGAATGTGTACGCATAGATTTCTTGTGTAATGACGAGTCAGAACCCTGGGGTATTGGAATTCATTACTAGTTTTCGATGACCCCTTTGGAATCCTTGCAACCCGATATTGTCACCTGCACGCGAATTATTTAACCATGTTGTGTGTGAGGATTGTTTCCCATCCCTAGTGCGCATGGATTGGGGTTTAGACTCATTCCCATTCATTGCTATCCAATTTTAGCGGAGGTCCTCTCCCGTCGCCTTTGCTTCTCTGATAGACCGCACTTAAACCCTTAAATTCAGAGCTCAATCCTTTACTAAGTATCACGCCCTTAGGTGAAAAAAACCATTGAACGATGGCCACCTCTGAACTCCGACGTTCTTATTTTTATGTGAGGTCCTTCTTATTCCTTCAATTGAATTTATAAATAAACATTAAGTTATTGTCTGGTATTGTTTAATTAAGCTTGATCTTCCTTTAAAAATCTTGTAGCTATATGGATATGTAAGTTGTATGGATATGTAAAAATCAAGTGTGTTGATTGTTTTCCTTTTATGGATATATATAAAGCAAACTTGTCTTCTAGTAATTAATTTTTAAGTGTGATCTTTTATGGTACCTTGTAGATTGATACGAATCTAGTATTAAATTCTTACCATACTACTTAATCAAGATAATTCATTTAAAGGTATAGATATTGGTACTTGTACAATAGCTTAAAGTAATTGATAAATGATGTTGGATTGGAATGAATTGGACATTGGCAAGTTGCTATTGATGGGTGTAATAGATCTCTACCTAGTATTGGAATCTTGCTTGCTTACATAGATTTTATAAATCCTTAGGTCTTATTTCCTTACCCAATTGCACTTAATTATTGAAGATTGATAAGTATGATTATTTAAGTGATTAGAGTACGTATGCACCTTGAATTAATGTTGATGTATGATTGGTTAAATAATTCCTTGCTTTGCGCCATGAATTTAATGCGATGTATGATTGGTTAAATGATTAGATTACTTATGTGCCATGAAACAGAATTGACGATTACTCTTGCGCCTTGGAAGTAATGTGATGTGTGATTATATTTCTCTTATGTGAGTTGTGATTGATTGAGGGGGGGCATAGATACCTCCTTGTTCCTCAGAACAGTCCCCAGACCTGAGACCTTAAGTGGTCAAAATCAATCGGATGAATCTTGGGCTTGAGCGTTGCTTATGTGTCCTAGAGGTCCTAACCATGCAAGATAGGTTGGGCGGGTAGTTATTTTATTATTCAGCGATATGGTTGATCATTATTTTATTGCTTCATTTGATTATGATGTGTTGAACTACGTTGCTAGTTATGTTTATGGGTCGATCATGTTTCGCTATCGTTATGTTAATGTGGGGCTTGTGTCATTATTGATTACATTGAGGTGTCGCTTGCAATGCTTTTAATTATGAAGTCATGTTGATTATGCACTGCTATAATTTATGTGTGATGATTATGTTATCCTAATGCCAAAGAAAAAAAAAATTACCTATCGTACTTCGTTTGTGAATTAACTGTGGGGTCGTTACAAAATTACATATTTTGATTGTGTCGGAGAAGATAGTGAGTTGAATCTTTCCCATGGAAACCATGTGAAGCAAGGATATATTCATACAAATAAGTATCGAGTTGATTTTCATATTGTATCTTGTGCTATGAATATATATGTGTTAGTTATGAATTTGAAATTCCTAAGGATGGAATAGTTGCTACATAGAAATGGCTATGATATGCATGTTTAGTGTGATGATTGCTATAGGTATATGTTGAAATGACGAGGACTTAGAAGCATCTCAAGGTAGTGAAAAAAATGTGGGACACTGCTATCTAGATAGCCATCAAATGCAATTCTCAATGAAGAGGATAATATTATGGATGCAACTAAAGAGCATAGACATGGAAACATGATCTTATTGTTGGAAGGAAAAGAACATCGAGGACAATCTTATTTGTAACATCCCTAGTTTTAATCCCTATAAATTGTAATGTAAATGTACAAATGTTAATTAGGTTGGTCAACCGACATGTTTTGTGTCGGAGAGCATATATTGATTGATATAGCCAAGGGTTGAGTTATGTAAATTGTACATTGAAATCGTTAGTGAAAATAAATTGTTGGTTATGATACGAGTGAGATGATAATGATGTGGGGCTACGATTCCATTAGAGAGGGGGGATAAGGGGGGTCCAAAGGGTCCCACATGCCTAATAATCCAAGACAATGTATTATTAATGTTTACCTCCTTTGAATTATTAAAACAACTATTGAACGCATGTAAGAGTGGTTGGTGGGAAAAGTCATATCACTAATTTATGACAACATGGGCTAAGTACAACCACTTTGGGGAAATATGATATTCAAATCTTGCATGAAAAAAAAGGAAATTTGAGTGGGTATTGAGGATAGTTTTTGGAAGAGGTTTTTGGGGTAGCAAGAGGGGAGATGGGTGCTAAGATAAAGCACAAGCGATGTTGTGTATGAGAGTAGCCATGAGAGGGTTGATTTTATGCTGAAAATCAAGTGTTGTGACTATAGTGTATTTCTTGTAGAGGAAAATCACTCAATACCCTATGCGTAGCTATTCTAAGCACTCCAAAATTACAACTGAGAATTCTTGGAGTCCCCAGTTGAGATATTTCTTGGCCAACCTTGTGCTCGAGCCTTGGAGGGAAGTGGGATAGATTTAGGGATTGTGTGGCAGAGAAGTGGATCCCATTCCTTGGGTTGTGTAGGTTGTGGGGAAAGAGAGTTGGTGGATTGGAATTGCTATAGGAGTTAGAACTTGGGTTTTGGTCTGCTATGTGTGGAAAATGGTCAACTATGAGGGCCATACCTCCTTGTGGACTCATAGCCCCAAATCGAGGGTGGCTTTATGTTGAGAGTAATGGAATAGAAAGCATATGGTTGGGAAGAACGTTCTACATACACATCCAGTTGGTTCATCCATTAAAAGATAAGTCTTCTATTATATTTTACTATGTTTCTTTTTATGTGTAAATGTTTGTTAAATGTTGTGTTGTTGAATGGTCGCATTCATGAATTTTTAATATGATGTTAGATGCATGTACATTTTTGGGTATGTTTCCCTTGTTAATTTTATTGTATCATGGAATTTTAATGGGTTTAGAAGGTTGGGTTTGTTACATTATTCTAAAGGGGGGGGATGCAATATCCTGATTCCCTAGAATATTAAATGGAAAAAAAATCATGTATTATTTATATGATGGGAATCAAGCCATGGGATGGGATATAATGATCCCATGTTGTAAATATGTGAAATAGATTGTAAACATTCCTAGTATGGAGATCAAGGCCAAGGCTTGATTGGTGAATGCATAGGAATCAAAGTGGTGGTCTAGGTTTACAATGTGGTAGGTATATTTTCCTTAATATGCTCATGTACATATAAAATAATGTATGAAAGAAAAATACATAATAATGCAATATCCACCAAAATGGTTGTTTGAGGGAGCAACGAGGGGACTATGATACCACACGAAGGGGAGAGGAAAGGGGATTGTGGACTTATTTGACCTTGTCATTGTCATTTAAAGTACCATCCTTTCCTACCCATACTTTCTTGCAAGGCATCTCATCAATCTTTGACTTGTGGGTGTGTACTAAGTACAAGTGTCATATCCTTGAGAAAAGACTAGATCTCATGCAACAAAATGTCTTCTATTATGTTTTCCATGCATTCAATGATGATAAGGAAACCCATTTGTGGGAGGGTTACAAGACGGGCTCACATGTCATGGGGATGATTCTCCATGGTTTTCATGGTTGTTATGACTATTATAGAAAGAATCCATGTGTGTTTGTGGTCGATAAGAGCCCATGGTGGTTGGAGAAGCTCGCAGTCGGAAATATAAGAGAAAATGGGATGGTTGGAGAAAGAGACCATGCCTAGAATGTCTATAGTAGCTTGGGAAATATCTTCATACCTACAACACTATTGTTGTTTCTCATTGTCTACCTTGAGGCCAAGTGTTATCTATCTCAACTTATTACTAGAAGGTAGTCATAAGATTGGACTATTTTTCCACACACTTAAGAGCATTGGACATGAAGAATACTCTAAGGGATTTAGAGTAGAGAAAGAGAGGGTCTTCCTTATGTTGTGTGGGGCAGTGGAAGAGAGTGTCATGTCTGGTTTGATTGCTAGAAGAGGGCTTGGAGAGCTACGTGATGAGTAGATGGCTTGTCATTAGAGTAATGGGTCAAGCTAAGTGAGTTTTGAGCCCCAGAGGAGATTCCTTCACCCTGGTGGTATCATGATCTAGCATGGTGGTGAAATCCATCACTTATTCCTATGGCTAGATGAAAAATCGCTTCTTAGCAACCAATTTAATGGGCATGACTTTAATTGTAGATAAATATTCATAATTATTTTATTTTTTTTTTAATGTTTTTTTGTTTTTCTAATATATTAAATTATATAAGAATGAATGAATTATAAGTATACAGAGTTATTTCCACTACTTTTTTATATTTGCATATAAATTCTCCAATTTATTCTTATTAAAAGTTAAATTCAACCTCATAAAATTTTAATGAAGCTAATTAACCTTGTAGGTAGTGTTGGAAGGCCGAAGAAAGCGTCTTGGGATGCCACATTTCTCACACTCTAAAATTTTGTATATTATTTTTAAATGCTCAAATAAAGACTAATACCAATATATAGTGTTTTTTTACCGCCATTAGTTTAGGCAAGTGAACGGAAATAACCAAAAGGAGTTCAAAAAAGCAAACAAAGGTTTGTAAATTTGCGGTGAAATATGTTTAACATGAAAATAGCATTACTAAATTACAACCTTTTATTCAAACATTAACTCTGCAATTCCTCTAACAATGACGAAGGGGTGCAACGACGATTGTGTGACATGGAGAACGAAGAAATGTAGATGATGATATTTGACATTGTTAGGATATATATATATATATATATATATATATATATATATATATATATATTAAATATTTGTGTTTTGTTATATCATAAACAAACTTAAACTCTCTCGCTACAATCTATGTACGTGAGAGCAGTTTCGATGTTTGTTTGAGTACATGCGGTAGTTGTATCAATAGTTGTTTGGTGTATATAGAGACTCTAGAGGCTTCTGAAGTTGTAGTTGTAGCAATAGTTGTTAGGCATATAAGGAGACTATAGAAGCTTCAATGGTATGACTGAAATAAAAACCCTTAACATGTGGCACATACCATTTTGTTTCATCAACACTACAACATCTTGCCCTTATTTTATCATCATAACTCCCAGCCATGGAGAAAGGTGCAAAGATGACACTTTGATAGATATTTGTCAAACATGTTATTATGTTGTATTTAATGTGATAACAACTACTATGAAGAGTTTAGTGTTTTAATGTTATTATGTTGTATTTAATGTGATAACAACTAGGTTTGAAGATGAATTGTGTTTAAAGAGAACAACTATTATGAAAAGTTTAATCTTTATAAAGAATTTTTATTAAAAACGTGATGGACAACTCTAAATGTATCTTTATTCACGTGGTATAAAGTGACAAAAGAATAATAATGGTTTTCATTAATGAAGTTTTTTTAATCTTATTTTTAGTATTTGTTTTTTATAAAATGTTTTTAATAGAATTTTTTAACTATTTATTTTTAGATGTATATATAATTAAAACAAAATAATCATCAATAAAGTTTTTTTTTATTTTTTTAGTATTTGTTTTTTATAAATGTTTTTAATAGATTTCTCTAATTATTTATTTTTAAATCTATATATAATTAAAACAAAATAATCACCAATAAAGTTTTTTTAATTTTATTTTTAATATTTATTTTTTATAAATATTTTTAATAGATTTTTTTAACTATTTATTTTTTAGATATATATATAATTAAAACAAAATAATTTAAAAACACTTTCTTTTTATTTTCAATTAATATGTATGAGAAATATTTTATATAAAACATTATAATAAAGTCGTCTATACTTTTGTATAAGTTATTTGTTTTAAGATGTTATTATTCTAGGATTATTTCATAAGTTTTTCTTCTTTTAATAATCTTATTAAAAAATCATGTTGAATTTTTCAGTTTTATGTAAAACTGTGATTTCAACATATTGCAAATTGCAATTTTCTAAATCAATGTAAATATTCAAAATTACAATTTGAGCAATGCAATTTGACATTTCAACAATATTTTAATACTTTATCCACCAGATTTTTATAGATATGAAACTTTTTGAATATTTATAGATATGAAACTTTTTGAATACCCCATATCAAATACTACTCTTTATTGCATGAAACTATATATATTAATAAAAAAATAAAAGCATCTTACCCTACCCTCTCTGGATTTGAACCTGTGACCTCTTAAAAGGAAGCACGTGTTATTAACCATTAGGCCCACTCAAACTGTATATAAGGAAAGTTCATAAAATTTAGACCTTTTTATAATAAAAAATCATAAAAAAACTCATAAAATTGAAATTATTAATCATACAATGATTTTATCAATAAAGCTAGAGCCTTCATCGGCCTTATAGATATGTAATAAAATTGGAATAAGTCCTTCCTGCCCTAAGATGTCAATTTCCCTCAATAAAACTAATATATGTTTTGCATCAAATTAAACTTTTGAGTTTATTTAATTGGAATAGGTTTAAGATGTCAATTCCCCTCAATAAAACTAATATATTTTTTCTCATAT
>JZKD02S1674524.1:473137-483842 GCA_000966675.3 Picea glauca | reverse complement strand
TGTATGACTCTTCTTAATGTGATAATGAGTTGACGTTGAACATAGGAGAACATACCGAGTTAGAGAGAAATTATGACTCTATGCTCGATTTGAGGTCAATCATTGATGATGGAAATGGGGACCAAGGTGTGAGAAACCTATTTATGCACACCTAGAATAAAATGAGTTGATGTTGATGGGAGTGAGTGTGCAAGAGAAAGGGACAAAAGAGTCCCTCAAATACATAAGGATTGAAAAGTAGCCAATTTCAATGGAGTGCGACTTTGATAAGGACAAGATAATTTGGCCAATGAGTATGAGACTCAAGGCTTCCATTGGATGGAGTATTGATGATAAGTGACCTGGGAAATAATGACAATTGATCTAACATAACACGACTTGGTGTGAAGTTGTTAAAAACTATGGTGAAGACTTATGCAAAAGGGGGAGTGAGGACCATGTGAACAAAGGCACACTAAGAGGATTCCTTGGGCATTTATAAACTCCAATATAGTTCTTATCCGAAAAGTTTATTATCATGTCTTATAATGTCGAGGTCAATAATTGGTGACAACAGCTTTGGGAAATCAACATTATGGAGTTGATTGAGATAAGGGAGATTATATAGACCATTATAATCAGTGTAAACATGGGGGGCTCAGTACAAATGCTTCGATGAAGGGTTACAAGGATTGCTACCATGAAAAGAGATGATGATTGACAATGAAATAAGATGAGTATTGATGTTTCCCCTGTTTTGTTTTTTGAATATTTCTGGATGTTTTTATATTTTTTTGTTATGTAAAAAATAAAGAATATAGATACGATCCAAACAAGAAGACTAGTGCCTTAAAAATATGACCAACTAGTTCTGACTTGCATGAGTGGAAAGAGAAATGAGAGATGGAAGCAATGAGGAATAGGGCCCCAATAGTAGGTCTTCTTGATGGGATGATGAACGATGGTGTAAAATAAATATGGTCTATGGGTCATGGGTGAGGCAAGAGGCCAACAGAATGTGGAAAATCATTTAGCATAATAAATCATAAAGAATTTGAACCACTAAGGAGCTCAGGGGAATTAGCATGCAAAATGATGAGAGGAAATTCTTAGGTTAATTATGTGATGTGGAATATAGAGACTCCCAATCTTAAAGGTAAATTAACTGGCATGGGATTCAACATGCAATGGGGTACTAAACTAGGACAACCCAAGAAGGTGGTGTACTATCGGCCAACAAGAGTTAGATGCAACTAGATTAGGTGGGCTATTTGTCGAGAGGGAGTGGAACCTAGAGGTATATCTGTGGGGGACCGAAGATGGAAATTGAAGCACAAGCATAGGGAATGTGTCTAAATGCCAATTTGAATAATTATACCTGAAGGGGTGGCAATGGACCTTAAATGAATGGAAGAAAAAAATGGCTTCCTATTGAAACAACTACACACATGAAACATAAACCATGGTGTGAAAGTACTTGTGAAAACAAATCCAATGGAACAAATAATATAAAAAATAGCATTCATGAGCGTGCATACTTGCCATGAGAACATGGTGGAGGAAAACACCTCCAGGGAAATCCCTTACGCACAAAAAATAGGGCCCGTAGTATGAAAGGATTTGAGATTAGGAATCAAACAATGTAAACAATATAGGAAACGAAGTTCCTAAGCTCCTGTATGGGTGAAAATAATTTTAGGATTGACCCCTATAAATAGGGTGGGGTTCCGAAAATCTATTGTATTGTTTCAATTTGAGAAATTCATTGATGTCATAAACCTTCATGAGCTCACTGTGTCACACTAGATTAACAAATTAAGTTTGAAACCACCAGGTGAGAGATCTCTTCCTTCTTTCAATTTTATTAATTTCATATTTTTCTATATGTGATTGGATAAATGAACTTTGCCTTTTCAAAATTTCTCAATGTCTACTTTGATGGCCATGGATTTTTTTATAGATTTGATATTCAAAAATGGTTGGATCTGATCCAATCATTTCTAAATAAGACCATGTGAAGATGTCACAAAACCCTTTGAAAAGGGATTTGTAGGAAAAGACCTCTTTAGCAGAACATGCAACTTTAAGGAGTATGTTTTTGGTAATGCTAAGTGTAGCAAAAATTTCCACCTTGACAATGGGAAAAATGTTGGCCATGTTTCCTTCCTCAAACATTTGAGGGGAAAGTATGGGATGTTTGAGCCAATCAACATGAACGTGGGGAATAAAATATCTGGGCTCAACAATGCATTGGATGGAGGAAGTGATAGGGGTGAATGTATCCTCGGGGAGAAAGAAGGAATGATGATGCATATTGTCCCAAGGGTGGGCCAAGAGCATTCATGGCCTCTAAGATGTACTTATCAAAATGGGTGAGTAGTAGAGTTGGGAGCATCATGAGATGCTATGAAGGGTGATGGTGTTTTTTAGCTACAATCTATGTTAAATGTGTGCAATAAGATACTCACAGGGGAAGGGCATACCGATAGGGAGACAAGCGAAATGGAGTGGGACTCTGGCCATAGTTCATTTTCCGAATCATCTTAGGGTGATAAGAAAATGTCAATACTTGAGGACAACAAAGGGTCATCATAGTTCATAGACCCAACTCATGTGGAGATGTAATAGATAATGGCATAATCATTAGTATATGTTGATGGTGGTGGAAACACTTGCTAATTAAGCTTCACTTGTGGGCTAGCCAACGTGGGAATCTGGTGAACCACAACTAGATTGGTCAAAAAATGTGGGAGATATAGATAATTGTGAGTGTAATGGCCAAATGTGTAAATAAAGGTGCAAGGATGGTTTGTATGCAATGTTGTATTGTGTATCTTGGTAGGTCCCTTAAAGGGGACTGGGGGAGTGTCCCCTTTAGATTAAGTTGGCAATAATTGAGCCATCACCGATGAATAAAGTGTTGGAATACGATTGTCATTAGACCAAAACCCGCATGAGTTAGTATCTACCACAATCGTTGGAGTTAGGATCTACGAGAGAGGGTTAACCCATGTCGCAAAACTGCCCTACGAGAGAGGGTTAATTCATTGATTGCATGGTTAATTTTATTTATTGAAATTTCCCTTTTAATCAGAATTCATTAATAAACTACAGCCAAGTTATTTTCTGGTATTAGTGTGCACATTTGCAACATAATATGTTGGAAGTTCAAAACTAAATTTCAACAATAAGTCTATGAACAACAAATGACAAAGGGGTGCAAGACAATTGTGTGACATGTAGAACCATGAAATTTAGACAATGATATTTGACATTGTTGGGATGTGTTTTATATTTGTTTTTGTTAAATAATTCTACTTTGAAATATCATAAATAACCTTAAACTCTCTAGCTACAATCGATGAACGTGAAAGCAGTAGTCATGGTTGTTGGAGCACATGTTGAAGTTGTAACAATAGTTGTTGGGTATATATGGAGACTCTAGAAGCTTCTGAAGTTGTAGAAATAGTTGTTGGGTATATAGGGAGACTGTAGAAGCTTCTGGAATAGGCAGTCAATGTTATGCCTAAAATAAAATAAAAAACCCTAATATGTGGCACATACCATTTTGTTTCATCAACACTACAACATCTTGCCCTTATTTTATCATCATAATTCCCAGCCATGGAGAAAGGTGCAAAGAAGACACTCTGATAGAGATTTGTCAAACATGTTATTATGTTGTATTTTATGTTATAGTTTTTCTTACAACGTTTCCTTGTACCTCTTTCAACAATTGTTAATGGTAGATTCCACCAACATATGGAATTGATTGAGTGATTATGAGAAAATATTATCATAATAAAAAATAATATGAAGATGGGTGGAGTGTTACTGCATTATCTGTCTATGATGATGAGTGGAGTGTCCACTCGAAACGTCAGACGTTTCATAAAATCCCACTCAATTTTTTTCCAAAAAAGTTTAATTAATTTACTATGAAAAGTTTAATGCTTAAAGAGAACAACTACTATGAAGAATTTGAAAATGAGTTGTGTTTAAAGAGAACAATTACCATGAAGAGTTTAATGTTTAAAGATGTGTATAAAGAATTTTTATTAAAAAAATGATGGACAATCCTTAGTATATCTAAGTATATCTTTATTCACTTGGGATAAAGTGACAAAAGAATAACAATGGTTTTCATGAAGTTTTTTTAATCTTATTTTCAGTATTTGTTTTTTATAAATGTTTTTAATAGAATTTTATTTATTTATTTAGATGTATACATAATTAAAAAAAAAAATTATATAATTATTTTTTTATTTTCAATTAATATGTATGAGAAATATTTTATATAAAACATTACAATAAAGTCCATACTTTTGTATAAGTTATTTTTTTTTAACAAATGTTATCATTCCAAGGTTATTTTAGAAGTTTTTCTTCATTAATCCAATTAAAATCCAATTTTTCTCTTTATTTGATCAGGTTGAATTTTTCAGCTCTATATAAAAATGTGATTTCAACAATTGCAAATTGCAATCTTGAACTAATTTATGAGTTCTAAATCTATGCAAATATTCAAAATTGCAATTTGAGTAATGCAATTTGACATTTCAAGAATTATTCATCCACCATATTCAAGTATGAAGCTATTTCAATACCCATATCACATGCCACTCTTAATTGCATGAAACCATTTATTATTTACTTAAAATTATATATGTGAATAAATGTATCTTTGTAAGACTTAAGTTTTGATAAGAAAATAAAAGCATCTTAACTTTATTACCAACCAACCTTCATTAACATATCTTGAAATTATAGATATAAATTATTACTACCTCACACTTCTAAAACATATTTAACAAGCCAATATAAATATTAAAATTACAATCTTTTATTGAAACTTTAAATATGTAATTTTTATAAAAACATAATTTATTCATGTTTGATATCCATTCCTCCCAATTATAAAGTAATTTTTATAAAGAAAGTTAGTAAGATTCTAGTAAGATTGGAATTTTCATCATGCAATGCAATGCAATGGTCAATAAGGCTACAACCTGCATCACCCTTATACATAAGTAGTAAAATTGGAATAAGTCCTCCTTTTTATAAGATGCCAATTCCCCTTAATAAAACTTATATATTTTTCCTCATATGTAATTCATCAAATTCAACTTTTGAGTTTATTTAATTGGAGTAGGCCCTTCCTTCTATAAGAGTTCAATTTCCTTAATAAAACTAATATAAAATCATAAATCGTCTTAAAAGTAAGGCTAGAGCCTTCATCAATGCATCCAATTAAACTTTTCAAGCTATGAAATCGGAATAAGTCCTTCCTTCCATTAGAGGAATGAAACTAATATATTTTTGTGAGGGTTAAATTTTTCTTTGATACAAGTACATAATACTATATATAGAGTAGTATGCAATGATTGTGAGCATAGAGTTCGAAAAATAATTATATAGAGAGAGTAGTATGCAACGATTGTGAGTAAAGAGTTTGAAAAATAATGAAAGCCTGTGCAATTAAGAAATGGTTTTACATAGTATAAAATGCTTTGGAGCCTACCAAAGTTACACCAAATTAACTCTATTAGTTAGGAAGAATGTGGAAATAACAAGTTATAGGAAAACAATTACCAAACTTAAACTAAGAGGTGGTTCATCCTCGGAAGGTGTTGACTCCCAAATTTTAAAACTAAACTTGGGATCCAAATTAATTAGTTCCCATCTAGTTATGGAAGTAGTTAAGTTCCACTTTTAACAGGGTTACATGGACATTGAAGGAATTTACATACAATTCATGGATTTTAATGAAATATTGGGTGTGTAATTATAGAAGCAATTAACCAAATGTTTTGATATCACTTGGTAGGGTAACAAATAGTTATGAGGTAGCATGATTGTGTTGTTTAAACATGAACTAGTGATGTATTCAATAATAGTCACCTAAATATCTCATGAGAGTGAAATGAGGAAATCATAGTTTCCCCCTAATGTGTGAGGTTAGGAGCACTATGTGTGCATTAAAAACGCGAGAGAGAAAGAGAGGTTGTAGTATCAATGGAGGAGTGATGAAGAGTACCTCCAAGACAAACAAAAATATGGTGAAGATCATCTCTATTACAAATGAGGCAAGCATTCCCATGCTCGTGAAACTATGAAAGTAAACTACAATAGGAGAAATGGGCACTTGCGGCCATATCTAAACACCATGATTGGTCAATATGAAAATAGATTCAATTACTAGGAAAGGGTGTCATCAACTGAAGATCCTTGTAATGAAACATTGGTTCTTGAAGGGGAAAGAAATGACAATAAAGGATGACCCACTAGAAGGGGTCATAGGGTGGGTGGAAAACCTTATAGGGAGTCACTTGAAGCTTGGCTCCTACTTGAGGGATCTAAACAAATGTTGGAAGAAAGACATACATATCTAAGGGTATTTGATTAAAGTTGGAACACTATAATCACCATTGTGTATGACTCTTCTTAATGTGATAATGAGTTGACGTTGAACATAGAAGAACATACCAAGTTAGAGAGAAATTATGACTCTAGGATTGATTTGAGGTCAATCATTGATAATGGAAATGGGGACCAAGATGTGAGAAACATATTTATGCACACTTAGAATAAAATGAGTTGATGTTGATGGGAGTGAGTGTGCAAGAGCAAGGGATGAAAGGGTCCCTTAAAGACATAAGGATTGAAAAGTAACCAATTTCAATGGAGTGTGACTTTCATAAGGACAAACTAGTATGGCCAATGAGTATGAGACTCAAGGCTTCCCTTGGATGGAGTATTGATGATAATTGACCTAGGAAATAATGATAATTGATCTGCATAACACGACTTGGTGTCAAGTTGTTAAAAACTATTGTGAAGACTTATGCAAAAGGGGGAGTGAGGACCATGTGAAAAAAGGCACACTAAGAGGATGCGTTGGGAATTTCTAAACACCAATACAGTTCTTATCCGAAAAGTTTATTATCATGTCTTAGAATGTCGAGGTCAATAGTTGGTGACAATAGCTTTGGGAAATCAACGTTATGGAGTTGATTAAGATGAGGGAGATTATATAGACCATTGTAATCATTGTAAACATGGGGGGCTCAGTACAAATGCTTCGATGAAGGGTGACAAGGATTGTTACCATGAAAAGAGATGATGATTGATGATGAAATAAGATGAGTATTGATGTTACCCTTATTTTGTTTTTTTTAATATTTCTGGATGTTTTTGTATTTTTTTGTTATGTAAAAAATAAAGAATATTTATAGGTTACAAACAAGAAGACATGCCTTAAAAATGTGACCAACTAGTTCTAACCTCCATGAGTGGAAAGAGAAATGATAGATGGAAGCAACGAGGGATAGGGCCCCAATATTAGGTATTCTTGATGGGATGATGAATGATGGTGTAAAATGAAGATGGTCTATGGGTCATGGGTGAGAAAAGATGCCAAGGGTATGTGACAAATCATTTAGCATAATAAATCATAAAGAATTTGAACCACTAGGGAACTCATGGGAATTAGCATGCAAAATGATGAGAGGAAAGTCTGAGGCTAATTCTGTGATGTGGACTATAGAGACTCCCAATCCTAAAGGTAGATTAAGTGGCATGGGAGTCAACATGCAATGGGGTACTAAACTAGGACAACCCAAGAAGATGGTGTACTATCGACCAACAAGAGTTAGATGCAACTAGATTAGGTGGGCTACTTGTCGAGAGGGGGTGGAACCTAGAGGTATAATTGTGGCGGATTGAAGATGGAAAGTGAAGCACATGCATAAGGAATACAATGTCTAAATGTCAATTTGAAGAATTATACCTGAAGGGTTGGCAATGGACCTTAAATGGAATGGAAGAAAAAATGGCTTCCTATTGAAACAACTACATACATGAAACATAAACCATGGTGTGAAAGTACTTGTGAAAACAAATCCAATGGAACAAATAATATAAAAAATAGGGTTCATGAGCATGCATACTTTCCATGAGAACGTGGTGGTGAAAAACACCTATGGGGAATCCCTTACGTACAAAAAATAGGGCCCATAATATGAAAGTATTTGAGATTAGGAATCCAACAATGTGAACAATATAGGAAACAAAGTTCCTAAGCTCCTGTATGGGTGAAAATAAGTTTAGTATTGAACCCTATAAATAGGGTGGGGTCCTAAAAATCAGTTGTAATTTTGCAATTTGAGAAATTCATTGATTCCATAAATCTTCCTGAGCTCAATGTGTCACACTCGATTAAAAAATTAAGTTTGAAACCACCAGGTGAGAGATCTCTTCCTTCTTTCAATTTTATTAATTTCATTTTTTTATATGTGATTGGGTGAATGAACTTGGCCTTTCATACTTTCTCAATGTCTACTTTGATGGACATGGATTTTTTATAGATGCGATGTTCAAAAATGGTTGGATCTAGTCCAATAATTTATGAATAGGACCATGTGAAGATGTCTCAAAACCCTTTGAAAAGGGATTTGTAGTAAACCACATCTTTAGCAAAACATGCAGCTCTAAGGAGTATGTTTTTGGTAATACTAGGTGTAGCAAAAATGTCCACCTTGACAATGGGAAAACTATTGTCTATGTTTCCTTCCTCAAACATGTAAGGGGAAAGTATGGGATGTTTGAACCAATCAACATGATGGTGTCGAATAAAATATTTGGGCTCAACAATGCATTGACTGGAGGAAGTGACAGGGGTGAATGTGTCCTCAGGGAGAAATAAGGAATGATCATGCATATCATCCCAAGGGTGGCCAAGAGAATTCATGGCCTTTAGGATGTCCTTATCAAAATTGAAAATGTGAGTAGTAGAGTTGGGAGAATCATGGGATGCTATGGAGGGTGATGGTGTTGTTTAGCTACTATATATGCTAAATGTGTGCAATAAGCTACTCACAGGGGAAGGGTGAGTAGCTTATTTCACATAGTGTATTTTCTGGATCATCCTAGGGTGATAAAAAAATGCCAATACTTGAGGACAACAAAATGTCATCATAGGTCATAGACCCAACTCATGTGGAGATGTAATAGATAATGGCATAATCATTAGTATGTGTTGATGTTGGTGGAAACACTTGCTAATTAAGATCCACTTGTGGGCTAGCCAACGTGGGAATCTGGTGAACCACAGATAGATTGGTTAAAATATGTGGGAGATCTAAACAATTGTGAGTGTAATGGGAAAATGTATAAAGAAAGGTGCAAGGATGGTTTGTATGCAATGTTGTATTGTGTATCTTGGCAAGTCCCTTAAAGGGGATTGGGGGAGTGTCCCCTTTAGATTAAGTTGGCAATAATTGGTGGTGAAAAACACCTATGGGGAATCCCTTACGTACAAAAAATAGGGCCCATAATATGAAAGTATTTGAGATTAGAAATCCAACAATGTGAACAATATAGGAAACAAAGTTCCTAAGCTCCTGTATGGGTGAAAATAAGTTTAGGATTGAACCCTAGAAATAGGGTGGGGTCCTGAAAATTAGTTGTACTTTTGCAATTTGAGAAATTCATTGATGCCATAAACCTTCCTGAGCTCAATGTGTCACACTCGATTAACAAATTAAGTTTGAAACCACCATGTGAGAGATCTCTTCCTTCTTTCAATTTTATTAATTTCATTTTTTTATAAGTGATTGGGTGAATGAACTTGGCCTTTCATACTTTCTCAATGTCTACTTTGATGGCCATGGATTTTTTATAGATGCGATGTTCGAAAATGGTTGGATCTAGTCCAATCATTTCTGAATAGGACCATGTGAAGATGTCTCAAAACCCTTTGAAAAGGGATTTGTAGTAAACCACATCTTTAGCAAAACATTCAGCTCTAAGGAGTATGTTTTTGGTAATGCTAGGTGTAGCAAAAATGTCCACCTTGACAATGGTAAAACTGTTGTCCATGTTTCCTTCCTCAAACAATGGGTGAGTAGCTTATTGCACATAGTGTATTTTCCATATCATCCTAGGGTGATAAACAAATGTCAATACTTGAGGAAAACAAAATGTCATCATAGGTCATAGACCCAACTAATGTGGAGATGTAATAGATAATGGCATAATCATTAGTATGTGTTGATGTTGGTGGAAACCACTTGTGGGCTAGCCAACGTGGGAATCTGGTGAACCATGGATAGATTGGTTAAAAAATGTGGGAGATCTAAACAATTGTGAGTGTAATGGAAAAATGTATAAAGAAAGGTGCAAGGATGGTTTGTATGCAATGTTGTATTGTGTATCTTGGCAGGTCCCTTAAAGGGGATTGGGGAAGTGTCCCCTTTAGATTAAGTTAGCAATAATTGAGCCATCACTGATGAATAAAGTGTTGGAATATGATTATCATTAGACCAAAACCAGTAGGCGTTAGCATTTTCCATAATTGTTGGAGTTAGGATCTATGAGAGGGGGTTAACCCATGTCGTGAAACTCGTGGGAAGCAATGAACCCAATGTCCAACAATCTCCCCCCTGACGCGTGTCGGGAGAGTTTCAAACTCGAGACCTGTCACTTTGATATCATTTTTTGGACTACAATTTCCATTAGATAGAAACTCACAAGAATTAGTCTCTGCCACAATCGTCAGAATTAGAATCCATGAGAGGGGGTTAACCCATGTCGTGAAACTTGCGGGAAGCGTTGAACCCAATGTCCAACATAAAGAAAGTTGTGTAACTTTGGAAGCATAGGGTAGATCTTAAGGGTATGGTTGTTGACATCTCAAAGGGTGCATGGAGGTGGAATTTGAACAAAA
>JZKD02S1674524.1:417082-472723 GCA_000966675.3 Picea glauca | reverse complement strand
AGCCATCACTAGATTCCCAAGAACACTGAGTGGTGGAAAGAAGAAAGGATATTGGGTAATGGGGTTTATGGTGTGAGGGGCTTGGCTAGCTATCTCATATGATAGAGATAGAGTGTCAGTGTGGATGATGAGCTTGATGTAGAGGAGGTAGTAGATGGTAATTATTCTAATGATGTAATCATGCACATAGTATGAGATCTTGTAGGATGAAATTGGGGTGATGCACCGTGGTATAACCCAAGTAACACGAAGTCCTTAAAATAACCTTTGCCATCTCAGTGTAAGACATGATTTGATGACTACCCCCTATGAGGAGTAAGACATTGTAAATATTGGTGGGTTGTCAAGGCTCGTAATAGGTTAATTGATATAAGGTAACAACCTTTACATTATGAGGAAACATCATTATACAAAAGACTAAGGATGTGATCGGTTTCATAACATATATTTAACTGCACCCGAGAAGGATGTTTTAATCTAGTGGAGCATATACAACTTTGATATCGATCTTTGCATTGAAAGACATGGATTTTGAGGTTGGAATCCTTCTACACACCCTAAATAAAACTAGAGGGAAGAAGATCTCTAAAGGACTATTTTCCTTGTGTTGAGTGGAAAACAAAAGGGGGTGTCATGGTTAGGCTAGCTAGATGGTTGTTCAAAGTTCTCTATGGTGATTTGCTTCGTTGAACCTATGAATTGTTGGTTTGAGAGAGTAACCTTGGTGTCTTGGACTAGTTTCATTCACCCCGGTCGCCTCATAACCTTGCTTGAGGATGGCATCCATAAACAATTCCCTACATTTGGTGGAAAATTTCTTGCAAGCAACAAGTTTTCTTGGACCAACTTGTTCATAAGCTAAGTGTTATATCTATGTATATGAATTCTTGTTTCTAATTCTAGTTATTAAACTAGCAATTGTTTATATGTAAATATGGAAATTAAATGCATGGCTAAATGATGTTGCAGGCATAACTATCTCTTGGTTTAATTGTTTGGTTGACAAATTTGAAGAATCCCTTGGAATTTATTTGGCTACAAATTGAAATTACCTTTTGCATTTAAAGTTATAATTGTGCATGTTGTTTGAAATAGTAGGCTCAATACGCCTATGTGATTCGAACTACTTTGGTGTTTTCATGTTTCAGGATATGTTATGCCTTGGCATCATCTTGAGCATTCAATATGCATTCAAACTTGAAGGGTGATGGCCATATATAATGATAAAAATGGCAATTCCCATCTTCCTTTTGTTTATAGAAGGAGATGGTAGCTAATAGTTTGGTATGTTTTAAGGATTTAAATATTCTAATTTAGGTATCTTCAAAATAAAATGTATAGTTTGAACAATTAATAAAATTTGAAAAAAATAAATTATTATTTTAATTGTCATCGTTCTTAATTGGATTGGTTGACTAAATCAATATTCATGTAAATGCAACAATAGAAAACACACCCCACTTCACACTTTTGCCAAGAAATTGTACTTGTATGTTTTAAATATGGGTACAAATTCAGTGCTGCCTAATTAATGTCAGCCCTAGTAATAGTTGTGGAACTAGAAAGGTCTAGGTCACTCATGATTGGGTCTTCATAATGAAATGCACTTGAGAGTGACACTACCATTTGAATTAAATAATTGTCTTTCCTTGTTTTCAAAGATTGTACCAGAGCACTTAGGTGGGAGAGAAACGCATCAAAGTGATCATGTTGAGTCATAGTACTTGAAATTGACAACTCCAACACTTACCAAAACCTAACAAAGTCCAGATCAATGGTACAGATCGACCTAACAAAGTCCAATCAAACATCTTAAGAATGGCATGGTTACATTAAGAATGGTTTTTATGTGGTACTCATTTGAGAGACTCTAAATGCTTTCAAATCATTTTATTCAAAGAGAATGGATACATAAACATTAAAAGATTATTAAATTTGATTTTTGTGGATAAAAATATTATATAGTATTTAAAAATACTAAAATTAAAATGTATTTATAATTGGAATATATTTTTCAAATTTTCTTGGAAGTGACTTTGATTTCACTCACATGAAACAACTTGTTGAGATGACCTATAAGGAATGAATATGACTTTAAAGGTATGAGAGACTTCATAGGAAAATATCCATACATCTACTTTATAAGCCAATTCTCGTTGACAAATTCTAAAATTACAAATATAGATTCTTAGTGCCTCACCCTTTCATAACATATTTATTATGGCAATGACCCTATTACAATTACAATGTGTTATCCAAACATTTAATTTTGCAATCTTGTAAAAATGTATTCGAGTCACCTTGGATTCAATTCCTCCAAATCTTATAGTATTTCTTGTTAGTAAATCTATAATCTTCATCAACGTTGTAAACATGTAACACATAAAGTTCAATTTTTAAGTCCGTGAATTGGAATGGGTCCTCGCTTTCGTAAGATGACAATTCTTAGACTAGTTAAGCTATAAAAAATGTGGGCATAGATTTTTTTCTTTAACTATTAAAATAATCAATGCATGCAAGTTGAAATATGCAACTACCATGAGCATATCATTTAGAAAGGTCTAACAGCATGGGAACTAACAAATCGGCATACATAATACAAAAATGCCTCAAAGGCTATGCAAATTTCCAAAAGGATACACAAAACAAACTCCAAAAATTGTCAATTGGATAGAATGTGGCAATAACAAATCATGTGGAAGAAATCACCAAACTTGAGCCATAAGGCAACTCATTCTTGGGAGGTGTAAACTCCCAACCTCCAAACTCAAGTTTTGCATTAAGAATCATGCCCTTGTTTAGGCTCAAGGGAATTCTCCACATTGGAAATAACAAAAGGGACAATATGAAACATATCATAATTTAACCAAGAATGAACATGGAAATAGATATATAGTTCCTAGCACCTTACATTGGTTGACACACTCAATAACTAAATATATCAATATGGTTGTTGGTGCGAGGATTTATACCTAGGGTTCGGAAGAGGTTCAGAATCTTCAGAAGATGGTTATCGACATATTTAATATTCAAAAACTAAATAAGGTCTCACCTGAGATGCTTATGAGCATCACAAAGACCAAACATTTGTGCATTGCATGAAGGAATATTGCAAACAAAAAACACATAGCCAAGAATTGTACATTAGATCCTACTCATTCACATTGACATTCATATATGTAAATTTCATTCTAACATATACAACAAACATTCATCCATGGCAGAGCTCATGACAGGAAGTACCAATTAGGATCTCATTCTTTTCATTAATTATCCATATATAAACACTTAGATATATAATGGGTTGTAGCCTTCTTAAAGACTCATTGAGACTCGAACTAGAGACCAAGAAAGTAGATCCAAATCCAATTTCTCTCTTATATGGCATTACATCAGGAAGATTGCATCATTCACAACAATAACCAACTCTAACAATTATAGCTAACCCTCAATTGGTTCGTGTGCATTCCTTTTATCTCTCCATAAGCATGACAATGATAACAACTCTACTAGCTCGCTAACAACCTTAAGCATGACCAATCGATCTGTTTCAAAATCAGTTACTAATAATTATGATTGACCCTTGATTACTGGATATGCATGTGTGATTTCTTAGAAGTCCGTGTTTGATACCAGAGTTCACACCCGCACTCTAAAATGGTTGGCATGGGTGTAGTAGAGACCAGTTGGTGTGTGCTAAATATTGGCGTTGATGCATTACAAACTTGTGACGCTAGCGCGTGTGGTCTTGCCAAAAATATGGTGCCAACAAGTCCCCAACAATATTAGTTGGCTCGTCTTTGAGCCAACAAACTTCGTTGTGGTGAGATAGAGGCAACATGTGGTACCTTTTGCATGATTCAGGCAATGAAGTCCTAGAATCTCAAGTCAAATTGATCAAATGAATCTACCAGTTCCTTCATATATTGGAAAATTTTGTTGACCTTTTCTAGTATGGTGGACTCGAGGGTAGGCTTGATCTATATACCAAAATTGATCATCGAGGATGAATTTTCCTATGCATCCACGATGCATAGTGGTGTTTCTCGACTTGTTCTTATGCTTCCAAAACAATGGAAGACAACATTTGTTGCTTGGTCCAAAAAGATGTGATTTTTCGATGGAGGACGAATATTTCCATCATGGCCTCCACGCATGCTACATGTTGGAGGGAGGCAAGTGATTGTTTCTTTTCATTGATCTACACCTCCCATGTGCATATGTGATCCTTAGTGGTACCTATTTCAAGGGAATTCTGCAAGTGAGTTCAGAGCTAAAAGTTGAACTCAACCACCCCAAGAATCCTTCCACGTGATCTTTTCCTTGCTGAATTTTTTTTCAGTGTTAGCAACCTTGTTCTACAACTCCACCTAATATGATTGTGGAGTTCTCTTCAGTTTCTCTTGGAGATCCACATTATAGGCTTGTAGTCATTGGACAACTTGTTGCACCTTGATAAGTTTTCTTGGCATAGTGATCCAGGTGTATATCGGTGGCCACCCACCTAATCCAACTGGCTCACATACAAATGTCATCTTGGTAGTGTTTTTCTATCTTTTAGAGTCTTAAATGTTTGGGGACGTTTTGAGACCCTAAACAACATTTTTGGGGCCCTCCATAGTCACATTATAGATAGAGTAAGAGTGTGACAACATAATGTGTATTCCTCAGATAGACCTTTCCAACGGCCTATCGTGCACCTAAAACAGAGATTGTATGCAAAAGTTACGACCCTAGGAAGTTAATGTACCAACTTACCCCAACGGGACCCACATGAATTTTGGCGCTTCATCTCCTAGGGTTAGGTTTTTGGATGTGTAGGGTTTTGGCATTCATGTTTGATGTAAAAATGCCTTTGGAGCCTCATTGTATTGTTCTTCTTGTGAATGAGTGCAGCCGTCACATCTCTTCTCAGAGATAAGCCACCACCATTCGAGCAAGCTTGTTTCAGTCTGCATTTTACAGTTTCAACATATTTCTTTATTGAAGAGAAGCCAAGTTTTACTGTATCTCTGTTATTATTCATTGTATCTTTGTGTTCATAATATATATTTGTATTCATTTCATTATGCTCATAAAATATAGATCAGTGGTATCAGAGCGATATTCTCCTAGTCGTTCTTAGTGCATGTCCCCGATGAGGTTAGGGTACAAAGAGTTGGGTCTCGAGCTTGTTTCTCTTGAGGAAAAAATATATCGCACGCCCAAGCGACCTTCCATGGTGGGAGAAAATAAATACAATGGGACAAAATATCCTTTCAAACTATTACTCGAGGAATCCCTCACGCAACAGAGGAATGAGATGATGGATAGTTTTGCACAAATCCTTCGACGACTACCAACAAACGACGCATATTCATTAAGCGGAAGCGTTGCCCCCTTCAAGGTACACATCAAATTTGATATTACTATATTTGAAGGTCAGATAGACGTAGATGTTGTATACAAATGGTTGAATCTGCTAGACAGGTATTTTTCTGTTCATAACTTTTCCAATAGAGAAAATATTACATTTGTGCTCATCAAAGTCGTCCCCCATGTCAAAGATTGGTGGGAGACTTTGTGAGAAAAAGGAAATAGAGGAACCCTTATTATTTACAGTCACACTCACCTAGGAGTCCTTTAGGGATGCTATTAAGGAACAATACTACCCTGTTGGAAGTTATGACAACCTGTATACAAGATGGACCACGCTACGGCGGGAAAGGGTATTCCAAGATGGCTAGAGTTAACAATTATATTCCATACCTTGCACACCAAGATGGGTATCAATTATTATGAGTGACATATGGTGCTCAAGTACTGCGGCGGTCTGCATAGATACATCCATATAGAAATGAAGTTTTTGGACATCTCATCCTTGGGCATGACCTATCGATATGTTTTCAAAATCGAGTAGAAGCTTAAAAAAAAGACGTGACAGTTTGGGTTTGGGAAACCCCCACAGTAGAAGTAAGGAAAGGGCAGCCCCAACCCATAGAAAAAAAGGCAAAGAAAATATGGATAGCCACAATACAACTATTCTAATCCACAAACAAACAACGACAATGAAAAGACGAAGAAAGACATCGGGAAGTGGTGTGACTTCCATAAGAGCACCTGACATAACACTGTCGATTTTTGCTCAAAGCATTCATTGGTGGTTGAAGTGAAAGCCACTGAATCAGATGCAGGTTCTGACTCAGAGTCAAAATCAAAAAATGGGATACGAATTATTGACGTGGAACCTAGTTCCACTGTTGCTACCACCAAGATCCAACTCGATGAACCTGATGAGTTAGAGGAAGGCAAGCACCTCTTTCATTCACAGATGTGGGTGAAGGGTGCTCTGGTGCATTTCATCATGGATATCGGTAGCTAGAAGAACCTCATCTCAGTGGAGATCATAAAGCGGTTGGATCTATTGACAATTCCATACCTGCAACCATACACCATCAGATGGCTCCGCCAAGGGAGCAATATTCATGTCAACCAACCATGTCGCATGTCCTATGGCATCAAGCCATTCAAAGATGAGGTATTGTGTGATGTCGCTCCCCTTGAATTTTGTGATGTTCTTTTGGGACAACCTTATTTATGGAAACTTCATGTTGTATATGAGTCTAAGCATCGTAGTGTTATTATTACTTTGGACATGAAATTATACAGGATATTCGAGGTAGTCCCACCTATTGCCATTTCCTTGATCTCTGCGAAGAAATGCAAGAAAGTCATCTCTCAGACCGGAAAGTTTGTCTTCTTCGTGATTCACTCTCAAAGTGAGCGGAAGGTTGCAACCACATCCATGGCCTTTGCGACCTGTCTCTCCATGCAGAAGACATAAGTGGATAAGGTCGTGGAATAATACAAAGACATCTTCTCCTCACCCACTAGGGTACCTATACACTATCAAGTCAAGCATTCAATCGATCTGACCCCTGACACAATGCTACCCAATGGGTCAGTCTATTGTCGATATCTGTTAGAAAACGAGGAGATCAAGCGTCAGATCCAAGAACTGCTCCAAAAGGGGCACATCCGACCCAGGTCATCACCATGTGGAACCCCAGTCATGCTTGTGCAGAAGAAAGACAGGACTTGACAACTTTGCATTGACTATCAACCCCTAAATAAAATCACATTCAAGAATCGATACCTGATTCCCCGAATCGATGATCTCCTTGACCAACTCATGGGGGCCAAATACTTCAGTGAGATTGATATGAAGTCTATCTACCATCAGGTCCCAATAGAGAAAATATATGTATGGAAAACTTCCTTCAAGTCCAAAGAATGAATTTTTTGAATGGTTGGTCATGCCCTTTGATTTGACGAATGCCCCAAAAAATTTAATGAGGATGATGGATGATATCTTGTGGCCTTTCACAATTTTTTTTTTGTGGTGTATCTGGATGACATCCTCATCTATAGTAAGAATTGGGTGGAACATTTGCAGCATATTCAACAGGTTCTGCACACTTTGCAGCAACACAAGCTATATGCAAATTTGGAAAAGTGCTTCTTCAGCATGGACAAGGTCTAATACCTAGGATACATTATTTATGAGCATGGGGTGCATGTGGATCCAACCAAGATCTAGGTCATGCGTGAGTAGACAACCCCAACCACACTCACTGCGCTTCAAAGCTTTTTAGGCCTTGCCAATTCCTATCGCAGGTTCATGTTGGGATTCTCCCATATTGCATGGGCTCTCAGCCAAGTAACCAGGGGTGGTGGTAAGGAAAAGTTCATGTGGGGCTTGTCACAACAACACGTGTTCAATGATTTGAAGAAGTGTGTGGGATCTGCCCCAATGCTCTCATTACCCAACCTGCAACAACCCTTTGAGATCGAGACTAATGCTTCAGACTATTTTGAAGGCATAGTTCTCACTCAACATAGACACCACATGGCCTATCATAGTGAGACACTATTAGATGCCATCCATAAGTACTCTAATTAAGAAAAATAAATGTACTACATTGTGCAAGGCTACCTCCAGTGGGGGAATTACATTCTCGGGAAGGAGATGGTCATTCACACCGATCATAAGATGTTACAGTTCATGTAGACACACGACAAATTGCAAAATGGTCGCCATCAGAAGTGGTCCACATACTTGCAGTACTTCCATCTCAACATCAAGTATAATACATGAAGCACCAACCACTTCGTTGATTGCCTCATCCACCCTCCAGTTGCAGCACTCACCATGGTGCTAAACTCTTGTGGCCATGAGACCTTCGGATGGCCCAAGCTCTATGAGAGAGATCATGACTTCGTCTCCTCCTACCAGATGTTGGGTGCAAACATAGTTATCACATATATCCATCTTCAGTATGGGTTGTTGTTCCATCTGGGCCATCTATATGTTCCATCAAGTGAGTGAGTGAAGATAATTTGGGAATCCCACTACAGTCGGGTGGTAAGACACTTTAGCGAAGAAAAGACAGTGGCAATGTTGAAACAACATTTATATTGACCGAAACTTCGATAGGATGTCAGCAAGTATATCAGGTCATGCACTGCATGTACCATTTCCAAACCAACGATTAAGAAACAAGGCATGTACATCCCTTTTCCTACTCCTAAAAGGCCCTGGGAATACAGGTTGATGGACTACATGTCGGGCCTTCCATCAACCAAGTGTGGAAATGACTATGTTTTTGTGGTGGTTGATCATTTTTCTAAAATGGTGATTATGGTCACCTGCAAGAAGAGCATCACAGCAGAGGCCACTACCAAGCTCTTCTTCGAACGAGTGTGGATACATTTTGGGATACCTCAAACCATCGTCTCATATCGGGACATTTGGTTTCTCATCACATTCTAGTTGATCCTATGGTCACTTTTGGACACCAGGCTCACCAAATTCATTGTCTTCCACCCCCAGAAGAATGATTGAACCGAGAACATAAACCGGATGATCGTGCATATCATTTGCATGTACAATTCCAAGCATCCATGCACATGGGATGAGAGTCTTCCCTATGACAGCAAAACTACAACAGAGCCATACATATCTCAACCAGTCACAGGCCCTTTTAAGTGGGGTTGGGATTTCAACCATTGGGTCCCATGGATGTTGCACTACCCCTTGCAGCCACCCAAGAAAACTCATCACATGCTCAAACTGAAGTCGACAAAGCTACCTGGTTAATTGAGAGGATCCATCACATTCACCAACAAATTCAGGATATTTTGCAGAAGTCCAATGCCAAGTACAACCAGCGACATGATCAACATCGGGTGCCACTCAAGTTTCATGTGTGAGACAAAGTTGGGTTTCACTTGCATAAAGAACTCCTTACATGACCCCATTGAAAGATTCATCCACTTCACTATGGACCTTATACCATGACCAAGGCTATGGGTGAAAATTATTTTGAGCTCAACATACCCCCTTCCTTGGCTTGCACCCAGTGTTTAATGTGGACCTCCTTCGGTCATACTTTCCACCATTATTGGGAACCTTAGAGGTAGAAGAACAATTGACACCGATAGAGATCAACCCTGACTGCATGGAACATGCATCCACAAATCAGATCATGGACACACAAGTCAAGGGCACTTTCCAACAAGAGTTGCATCTTTATCATGTTGTCAAAGCAGGGCAGCTACTGCACCAAGGTAAGTGGCTCACCCGGGGTCAAATTCAGTAGAAATTTCCTCATATGATGGGGGAACTCAACACAATGGAGACCATTTATTCCTAAGGGTGGAGGATTGATCCAGGTGGATATCAGTGGCCACCCAACTATTCCAACTAGCTCACATACAGATGTCATCTTAGCAGTTTAAGTTTTCATCTTGGCAATTGTTTTCTATCTTTTCGGGTCTTAAACTTGTGGGGTCATTTTGAGGCCCTAAACAACATTTTTGGGGCCCGCCACAATCACATTGTAGATGTAGTTAGAGTGTGATGGAATAATGTGTATTCCTTGGATATACCTTTCCAACATGCTATCATGTGCCTAAAAAGGAGATCGTATGCAAAAGTTATGACCCCAGGAAGTTGATGTACCAACTTACCCCAACGAGGCCCATGTGACTTTTAGCACTTCATCTCCTAGGGTTAGGTTTTTGGATTTCTATGGTTTTGGAATTCATGTTTGATGTAAAAATACCTTTGGAGCCTCATTGTATTGTTCTTATTTATTTTTTTGGAGCCTTACAATTTCAACATATTTCTTTATTGAATAGAAGCCAAGTTTTATTGTATTTATGTTATTTTTCATTGTATCTCTGTGTTCATAATATATATTTGTATTCATTTCATTATTCTCATAAAATTTGAATGACACGGGGAGGTCAGAAGCTTCTCTAGGCAAACTAGGAACATGTGTGTATACCTCATCCATGACATTGATTAACGAGATGTGTGAAACCATATCCACTGCATGGAATTGTCGAACTTCATTGTGCGCAACCATATCCTATGAAAACCTTTGTTGCATCTCTGATTATGACTAGATTATATCGTGTTGCCTATCGCCCAACTCATTAATTATTTTATCCATAAACCCTTGCAGGTCCTATGAAGATACCTGCACCAAATCCATCTCAACATAAGGAAAGGAGTGAGGAAACAAACTAGTTGATGTAGTGAAAGTTGTAAGGGATAATGGATTTAGCCACATAACCTCATTCTCTGTACTTCCACATGGTGATGGAACACTTTTGGTGATACTGGTGACCACTTGTTCCTTGTGCTTAGGTTTGGTCGATGGTATATCAGTCTTTAGTGCATGACAATGCTCACCCAAATGTTGCAAGAACTCATGTTGTAGCAGTTGTTGCACTTCCAAGTTGGATCGCAACACACTAACATTGCTTTGGACCAGTGCAAGAGAAGGTCCCAACTCATGAACTTGAGTGATGGTGTCTATGTCTTAGCATTATGTATGATAGGTCAAGGTATGATGCCTAGTGAACTCTAGGGACTTCTGAGAGGGGGCTGCCTCTTTGTTGGGGGCAGAGTCGGTAGGTAGAAACATACTGGATTCGTTCCCTTCTAAGATAGAACCAAAGGTTGGGCTTGGTGAAATCCATGATTGGTTTCCTTTCCTTGGATAAGTTTTCTCTATGGCTAGGCATCCCTGTTTTAGTTTCAGCTATGGTCCTTTACTTGAGCATTTGGTAGCATGCTCCCACTTCTTTGTTCGGATATCCAAAATTTATATGTCTTCTCCTGGCTTGGGCTGCACTGACTTCAGCCAATACACGACAACATTTTTAATATCCTACTATGTAATGCAATACGAGAAGAATTTGGTAGTTACCTATATGTTTGCGTACATGATAATGAATATATTATTAATTGAATTCAAACATAGTAGAACTTCAAAACATAATATAATCATCATACTTTTCAACCAGAATGCATGGGGTATAAAAGACTCCAATAGTATTCTAAATCATTTGGGTGTACCATAGTTGGAACACTATGTTTCTCTAGTGTTGGACCTCCTTTTCCATGCTATGCTGCAATTCATTGAATTTGGGCATGGGGAAGGACGTAGTGATTGGTTTGTTATACTCTCGACCCATTGGTGGCTTCTAAACTATCGTGGTGAGAAGGAGTAGAACCCAACCATAATGGAACTCCCTCCCATGGTCCTATGCGTCCACGCGGTCCTATATGAATTCATTCATCAAAAACCTAGACCAACACATTTTGATGCCCTAGACACATCTTTTCACTGCTAGGATGGACCCTCAATAGGCACTCGTCCTTCTAAAACTACCAAATTCTATATGCTACTAATCATGACTCTAAATCACCTACGCTAACCTAATATGTAAGGGTTGAACTCACTAAACAATCAGTGCAGACCTAGGGGTTTATCTCAATTCAAACTACACTCCGCTCTTTGGTAGAAATGAATGGGTAATGGTGCAATGGTATCCTTTAATACATGTGTGGTTCATTTCCCTCCATTATTTTTCTCTCCTAGCAATCCTATCAAATATGCGCTCATTGTTAATATTAATCGTTGGTTTGTGAATGATGCCATAATTGATTCCATTTCCCATCAACCGTGACCTATCATAGCCCTAACTACCTACCTTTTCACCATTGCATTAGCCCATGGTCCTATTGTTCACTTGTCTCATCATGTTCTCATATTCGCTAGTCTTTATTTTGGCATTTAAACCTCAAAATTTGTAAAGTATTCTAATTCTACTCAGGTAAAAACCATCTTGTCCCACCTACTAACTCTATCCAATCCTCCTAATAATTGATCACTTATGACTACCTCTACTCCTACCTAACTTCTACTTTACCCTAACACTATGAAAATTTATGATTTCACAGTGCCTCAAACCCCTACGAGTCATAGTACACCTTTATTCAATTGTCATTTAACAATATATTTAGAGAATAACCATCGAGCGTCACCAACTTCGTTGCTCCAGCCTCGTTGATGTAAACAATCCTAAAGGGTCCTAACCAACACATCTGAATCTTACCAGGGTGCTTCAGGAACTTGCTATCGTAGAGTAATATTAATGATCCTATTTTTAGAAATGTGTGTGGAATGTTGTGGTCGTGTCAAGCCTTATGTCATAATTTCTCAACCATCTGAATGTATCCTGCAATCAATCGGTCCTCTTCTAATTCCAAAAACTCATCCAATCGTTGTTACAGTGGCTAGTCATCTAACATCTCTGTCGCAAATGCAATCCTGAGGACTGGTACCACAAACTCTAATGCATGTTTTCTTCCTTCTCATAAACTAATATGAATGGAGTATGTTTGTTCAATGTTGTAGCATCCCCAACCACCAAATTTCAAACTTTGATACAAATTTAAATTATAAAAATACTCTGCAAATGCATAGATTTATACAAAATAATAACATAAATATGTATGCAAAAACCACAGGAAAAACCCATGAAAACAAATGCATAAATATTAATGCAGCACATGAATTAACACAAATTGACACTTATCTTTGATTAAAATAACACCAACTGCATGCAGACCTTCTATGTTCCTCCCAGCCTTAGACCACACTACTCATAACTCTCTGCAGTAGGTCACCCCCGAGTTGGGGCTAAAATCCACCTGTGTAAAGGATTCCTAACCTGGCTAAGGTGTCTCAGATAGCAGGAAAACTCAGTCATGGGTGCCAACTCAAACTAACATCCTAAAGTCCCTCATTCCCCACATTCCTATCCCACCCCAGAAAGTGTGCCTCTTCTCTACTCAATAGTCCCTTGGTTTCCCCACTTCCCTTCTAGAGCTTCAACAACAATTCGGATAAGAAGTCTCCGAGCCCTATAGCTGCAATTTGGCACCTTCAGGAATCAATTCCCAACAATTCTCTCACCTGGAGAGAATGCTCACGGGCATGACAACCTTCCTATTCAATATCCTGCATACCTGACAACCCGCTTCTTCAGTCCAGCTCCCAACTAACGAGGGTACAGATATGGTGACAATAATAGGAAGGTACAGAGGACATCTGAATGAGTGAGTGGATGATAATGGAATGATCGAAAAATAAAATAAATCCAAACCATATGTATGCATGTTCCCAACTTGACACTTTTCATGTTGAGAACTACCTTGGACCCACTTGTCCCCATACTTAGAACTTAGGGTAAAAATAATTGTCCATACTTTATACTTTAAGGACTATTAATACAATATTACTTTGGGCTTAAGCTCCCTAGCTTAGCCCCTTATCCTTAACTTTTATCCCCCTTTCCCTATCTAGTGGAGTTTAGTCCCCCATACTCTCTTACATGGTCGGTCTGCAACAACAATGTGTTTTCATTAATATTTACATGTGATTACATTTACAATGATGGCTCACTAGCCATTTAACATATGGCTCACTAGCCTAATAACTACCCAAGCACTTTGGCCTCAATACATATGCAGTCATAGATAACTCAACTCTATGCACTTCCAAGTCATTACCGCGCACTTACCCAAGTGTGCACAATATTATGAATTGTGTGCCCCTATCTTGATAATAAATCTTTGTGCACGTACCCAAGTGCATGCAACACCAAAATCAAGTTCCAACGTCTCACCAGCCTATAAGCATATTTACATTTATAATTATATGTACAATTGAGGTTCGGCCTAGGGGCATTAAATTCCCCTCCCCCTTATTTATGCATTTTCCTCAATGCAATATATACACATATACAACCAAAATTTCAAAAATATCCAAAAATATGTGGGTATTCTGCCTGTATAGCACCCTCATGCTCCCAAGTTGAATCTTCAAGACCGTACCAGGTCCATTGGACCTTTACTATCCCTATGGCTCGATTCTGGAGCTACTTGATCTTCCAATCCAATATGCACATTGAATGCACTTGAAAGGCACATTCTTGCTCCACCTTCCACTTCAATCATATGTAAATGAAACTCAGCTTGCTTATTGTCTAGGTTTGCATAGATCCTAGGTACATTTATGCCCATGTTCTCCCCTGTATCATCTTGATGTACATTGTGAATAGTCCTCACTCTTTCACCTCTGTGAGTACAATCTTTGTACATATGATCTCCCCCATAACCCCAACATTGAATAGGTGGATGCCTTGGTCTTTTCCCCACTGTCTTGGTCATTCTGGGTTCTCTAGAAGTTGGTTGTCCCTGAGAATTATTTCTGAAGAATGGTGGCTTAGTCCCCTTCTTCCAAATATTTTTGGAAAGTTGGCCTTCCTTTATGTTGATCATAAAGGAATTTATCTCACCTTATCATTTCCTCCAATTTTTTGGTATCATCATATTGTATCTTTCATTGATAAATGATGGTCGCCCACTCAAACACCTTTGAATCTTAACCAACTCATCCTTGATGAAAGAAACATACTTCAACAACTCTAAAAACCTCCTTTCATATTCATCTATGGTCATACTCTCAAGCTTGATTTCAAAGAACTTCTTCATTTTCTTGTCATAGTATCTCTTAGTCAAGTATTCCTTTTGAAAATACCTCTTGAATTCCCTCTAAGTAACATTGTTCTCATCAATGTGTTGCACCTGCACAAATTGGTCCCACCACATTGATGTTTTTCCCTTGAGCTGATATATGGAAGTTCTTCCTTCTACATGTGAACAATAATTATGCAATTGAAAATTCTTTCTCATGCCTAGCAGCCATGTCTCTACATCTTCATCCTTCTTGTGTTCACCATAAAATGTAGGAGGCTTGATTTTGTTCATTTCTCCATGTAGTTCATCCATGCCAAAAATCATCTTATGTTTCTTGACAAGGGATGGACTTGAACTACTATGTTCTCTCCTAGTGGAATTCCTTTGGGAGTGATGGTGATGTTTTCCAACACTTATTGTTCTTCTCCTCTCATCATGAGACCTATGACTTCCTGATTTTCTTGAGTCATTCTCCTTATCCATGTTCTTTTCTATTTTTTCCAAGCTTTGCATTAAATTTATGTTGAAGCCCTCCTACTACTCCTTGGCTTTCATAAGCCTCTCATTATTAGCCTTATAACTTTGAATATCTTTTTGCAAATTTTTTATGGTCTCTACCAAGTTCATACTTACTTCCTTGCCTTATCCATGTCCATTTGAATTTGTACCTTCATTGCCTATATTGACATACATCCCTCTAATCTCGTATTCATGGATGTAAGCCCCCTGTGTATCTTTCATGATTCTGAACCCTGTGTTGATCCCGATTTGATCTAATTTTTTTTAACTCTGCAAAATGTGCAACCAACAAAACTTATTAGGCTAAATAATTTAACAAATTCATGAAATTATGTACAATTGTGGTTCAATAATGCATCAGAATTATTTCTTCTGATTTCTTGTAAAATTGACTCGCCAGATCAATTTTCTAGGTGAATATTTATATTCTATTTCCCAAGACTTTTCCAATGCCTTCTTTCGTGATCAATTATGATTCTTGAGCATAAAGTTATGGTTATTTGAAAATTGTCCATCAATTCTTTTGTTCAAACTTCAACTAGGTGCAAATCTGAACTGTAATTATGCATTTTGCACCTGCTCCATTAGCATTTTGGTAGAATCCCAATTGAGTTTCTTCAAATACATATTTTGGAAAATTTTTCCAAGTTTCACCTCTTTCTGGGTTGTGGGTTGCTAGTTACAACCTGTTGAAGTTCTAGGCCAATTAGTGTTTTTGGCCTTGAATGCTACATGTATCTTCTATGCCATATTAAACATTTTTAACATGCCTAGAATTTTAATTCATCTCGATGACTATGTTCTATGCTTCAATCACTTTCCATAGACTACTCATGTGCCTCAATTTAATTCTATAGCGAGAAGTTATGGCCTTCAGAAGTTTATTGGGCTTAAAATTTACCCTCCACTGTTTGACCTATAACTTCTTCATAAAAGATATGTCTGACGAATGGTTTACATAGTTATAAATCTACTTCATTTGAGCTGCAAAGACATTGTGTACCTTGGTAGACTTTGTTCGCATGGTTTTCGAGTAGCTAAAAATTTTGTTTAGGGCCTCAAAAATGCATTGCAAAAAGATGTCCTTCAAACAATATAAAATGTCACAGAAATTCACTAGTTTTCTGCTATTGTAGACCATCCAAACGACTTCATGCGCGCCAATTTGAAAATGTACACCCATATTTAGCATGTGCAGAAACACCAAAAGGTAGTGCATGCACCGCACACCTATAACTAGTGTGGACCACTTCTTTGTCACACCAATATCTGGTGTGCACTACTTTTGTGCCGCACACCAATATCTACTATGCACAAATTTTGTTTCATGCACTAATACCTACTGCGTGCAAATTTTGTGCCGCATGCTAATATTTTGCACGCATTGTACTCTCTGGGTCACACAATTCCAAGGTTTACTTCGCTCACACTGCACACCAATATTCGTCACGCACCATTAATTAATCCTTTTTGCGACGTGAATATTCAACATGCATGCGCTACATACCAATATTGCATGTGCACCAACAAATTTCCTTTGCACTTTGCCAATTTTAGCATGCACACCGTGTGCACCAATATTATGCATGTGCCACCCAATCCGCACCGCAGAGTGCTAAAATCTAGTGCGCACATCCGTGCACTATAATTTTTAGCGCATTACCAACTTTGCACCATGCTACGCAAAATTTTAGTGCCCACTCTCGCGCACCATTATTTTTCCGTGCATCCTAGCTTGCACCCTGCATCGCTAAATTTTTAGCACGCATGCTTGCGCACCTTTATTTTCCATACATCACAAGCTTTGTACCGCGCAACACCAAATTTTAGCGTGCACACCTGCACACCCTTATTTTTTTGCACATCAATTCCTCGTGAATTCCGCTACAGAAATTGGGGCTTTTGCCCCATTTTCACCCAATTTCCACCGTGGACATTCTACAACTACGAAATTTGTTCAATTTCACTCTGATATCACAAATTAAACCTCTGCAACAACAAATCATTGTTGGTTGACATTCCTGGTATGAGTTTTCCCAAATTCATTCACAGATTGAGAGTTTATTCAACCAATCTCGCTCGATCTTTCATGGCTTACCTATAACTTCAAATTCAACCAATTTTAGGTCTGAATTTGCTAGGACAGATATTAAAATTAAGAATATCTCACCACTTGGCCAAATTTCCCAAATTCCCCATGAATTTAACAATAGAAATTGGGGCTTTTTCCCAATTCCACGTAATTGCTTCTAATTTTTTCCATGGACACACTGTAACTTGAAATTTCTCCACTCCAAAATTAATTTTCTGTGAAATTTATCTTCAACATTCAGCTTTCTTGGCCCATCCAAGCTCAATGTTGAAAACTAGAGCTCTGATACCACATTGTAACATCCCCAACCACCTGTTGGGATATGCCACTTAAAATTTTGAACTATGATACTAATTTAAATTACCTTGTAACGTCCCCATTATCAACAACTCAACAAATTTCTCTTGTAATGTCCCCAGCCCCGAGCTGGGCCATGCCACAAAAAATTATGAATTATGATACCATTAAATTAAAGAATAAATTATGCATATGAACAGAGTTAAGTGGAAATAATAACAACATGCATGCAACAATAACAATTCATATATAGAATTTAACAACAAAGATTCCATGATAGAAAAATCATAATTGCACACGCATAGTAATTGAAATAAGCCCATGAAAGACACTTATCTCAAGAAATATGCACCAACTGCATGTAAAACTTCCATGTTCCTCCTAGCCATAGACCACACTACTCATATTCTCAGTAGTGGTCACCCCTGAGCTAGGGATAAACTCTACCAGGGCAAAGGGAATACTAATCTAGTATAAGGTCTGACAAGTAGCATAATTGCTCAGTCCAAGGTGCCCAACTATTGCAACTAGCCTACAACATCTCATTCCCCACATGTCTATCCCACCCTAGGAAGTGTGCCCCTTCTTTTCTCAACAGTCCTGTGGCTTCCCCACTTCCCTTCAAGGGCTTTAGCAACAAGCTAGATAGGAAGTCTCAGAGCCCTATAGATATTTCCTAGTGCACCAGGGAAAAATTATGAGTATTTTCTCACCTATAGAAACTACTCACAGGCATAAAAACTCGCTTCTTCGACATAGCAAATCTCTCACCTGGAGATAAATGCCTACGGGCCTAACAACCCGCCTCTTCGACCATGGGCTTGACAACATGCCTCTTCAACCTGCAGTCAAACAGGTACATGTACAGATGGTAGCATGGATGAGTGGATGGTAGGAAATCATGAGTGAATAATCTAGGAATCATGGGAAATACATTAAATCTCCCTATTATATATATGCATGTGATTTTTATGACACACGGCACCCAAGGGACTCTCTTTTCCCCCCTTTAGAAACTTAGGATATATAAATTTATATCCATACTTTAACCTTTTAGGAATATTAATATAATATTCCAATGGGCTCAAGCCCCCTTTAGCTTAGCCCCTTTCCTAGACTCTTAGCTCAATTCATCCCCCCCAACTAGTAATATCTTATTAGAGTTGGCGTAGTTCCTTATGCACCTCTCCATAAATGGATGTCCTAATATATAGTTGGACATATTAATATCTTGATGTTGCACAACAAACTCCTTATTTGATCATAAAAGAATCCACAAGACTTTAGAAAGTAATCGCATGTCCTTTAGACATATTATCAAGACTAAGCATTTGTCCTCTATGTTACCTTATCCAAGACATTTCTACCTACAATATATCTTCCTTGACTAAGCTGAAGAGATATCTTCACTGTATCATTGAAATTGGTTGAGGCAGCTTGTTCATAATGCAACCATGAAGGAAATAAGTGTCTATCTTACCAACAACACCATTAAGTAATTAATCCTACAAATACTGCAAACTCATTATGTCCTTATACTTCCTTAAAATCCTTGTCAGTCACATGAAAATCCAGAATCTAATTGGGACCTTTTAACTTCCTGACCAAACATCATCAGTCTAAGGAAGTAATCCAATATATTAATAAAAGCTTTATATTGTCATTCCAGCATGTTTCATCCATAGAGGACATCTTTCAGCCTCAAGAAAGTTGTCACTTTTCTCAAATGCAGTAATAGGATTTGCATATGTTATATGGTCAGGTTGAATCTCATCACTCTGCATTTCCTTCCCCACTCTAACTTCTTTTTCTGGCATTCCAGCAACACCATAGGCCCCTATTAAAGTATTATAAGTCCATATTTTTGGTTCCAAACCTTATTTCTTTAATCTGATTAGCAGATCAATGATCTCCTCTATCAAACCATTTTTTTACATACACATTATCATGATATTGTATGTGTAGAGATCAAAATAGCATCCATCTCTGCTCATTCATTCTAGTACATTTCCAAAGTCTTTTAGATGCCCTAATTTTTCATAAGCATCCAACATGGATTTATAAGCTTCAATATAAACATCAAACCCACCCTGCTGAATCTCTTGAAAAGTTTCTTCCATGCCTCTACAATCTTTCCACTTACCATATGTTGAGATCAAAGTATTGTAAGAAATAATATTAGACAAACCCTATTTCCTGGCTAGCCTCAAAATTTCATAAGATTTTTTCAAAAGACCATACTTTCCATCTTATATGTAAGGAAGTGATTGGGTGTGCAATATTTTGCATAGTTAACAACAATTAGATCAGATCAGGCTCAACCCAAAGTTGAGAATCATGGAAGATACACATGGGGCTTACAACCATGAATATGAGATCAAAGGGATGTATGTCAATATAGGAAATGGAGGTACAAATTCAAATGGACATGGAGAAGACAAGGAAGAAAGCATGAACTTGGTAGAGACCATAAAAAGTTTGCAAAAGGATGTTCAAAGTTATAAGGATGATAATGAGAGGCTTGTGAAATCCAAGGAGAAGAAAGAGGGCTTCAACATAAAGTTAATGCAGATCTTGGACAGAATAGACAAGAAGATGGATAAGGAGAATGAATCAAGCAAATCAAGAAGTCACAGGTCTCATGATGAGAGGAGAAGAACAAGAAGTGTTGGAAGACATCACCATCACTCCTTGAGGAATTCCACTAAGAGAGAACATAGTAGTTCAAGTACATCTCCTATCAGAAAACATAAGATGAGGTCTAGGGTGGATGAGATGTAGGGAGAAATGAACAAAATCAAGCTTCTTACATTTGATGGTGAACACAAGAAGGATGAGGATGTAGAGACATGGCTTCTATGCATGAGGAAGTATTTTCAATTGTATAATTACTCTTCACACGCAGAAGCAAGAATTTCCATCTATCATCTCAAGGGAAAAACATCAATGTGGTGGGACCAATTTTTGCAAGTGCGACACATTGATGAGAAGAATGTTACTTGGAGGGAATTCAAGAGGCATTTTCAAAAGAAATACTTGACTAAGAGATACCATGACAAGAAAATAAAGGAGTTCTTTGAACTCAAGCTTGGGAGTATGACCATAGATGAATATGAAAGGAGGTTTTTAGATCTATTGAAGTATGTTTCTTTCATCAAGGATGATTCGGTTAGGATTCATAGGTATTTGAGTGGGCTGCCATCATTTATCAGTGACAAGATACAATATGATGATCCCAAAACATTGGAGGAAACCATAAGGTGAGATAAATTCCTTTATGATCAACATGAAGGAAGGATAACTTCCAAAAAGGCTTGGGAATACAAGAAGAAAAACAATATGGAATACAGGTAAAAGGGGACTAAGCCACCATTCTTTAGAAATAATTCTCAGGGGCAACCAGCTTCAAGAGAACCCAGAATGAACAAGACAGTGGGTGAAATACCAACGCAACCACATATTCAATGTTGGGGTTGTGGGGGAGATCATATGTATAGAGATTGTCCTTACAGAGGTGAAAAAGTGAGGATTGTTCACAATGTACAACAAGTTGATACAGTGGATGACATGGGAAGAAACGTACCTAGGATCTACGCATCCCTAGACAACAAGAAAGATGAGTTTCAGTCACATATGAATGAAGTGGAAGGTAGAGCAAAAAGGTGCATTTCAAGTGCATCTGATGTGCATATTGGACTGAAAGATCAAGCAGCTCCGGAATCGATCCATAGGGCTAGTAAAGGTCCAATGGACCTGGTACGGACCTGAAGATGCAACTTTGGAGCTTGAAGATGCTATGAAGGAAAAAGGCCCGCATCTTTCTGAAGATTTTTTAAATTTTGGTTGTATATGTGTATATACTGCACTGAGGATAGTGCATAAATAAGGGGGAGGGGAATGTAATACCCCTAGGCCGAACCCCAATTGTACATATAATTGTAAATTTAAATATGTGAATAGGCTGGTGAGCGTTGAAACTTGGTTTTGGTGTTGCGCGCACTTGGGTAAGTGCACAAAGATTCATTATCAAGATAGGAGAACACAAGTCATAATGCTACACACACTTGGGTAAGTGCGCAGTAGTGACCTAGAAGTGCGCAGAGTTGAGTTATCTATGACTACATTTGTATTGAGGCCGAAGTACCTGTGTGGTTATTAGGATGGTGAGCCAGATGTTAAATGGCCAGTGATCCATCATTGTAAATGTAATCACATGTAAATATTAATGAAAACACATCGTTGTTGCAGACCAACCATGTAAAAGAGTATGGGGGAATAAACTCCACTAGATAGGGAAAGGGGGATAAAAGTTAAGGATAAGGAGCTAAGATAGGGAGATTAAGCCCAAAGGAATATTATTATATTATAAAGTGTGGATAATTATTTTTATCCTAAGTTCTAAGGATGGGGACAAGTGGGCCCAAGGTAGTTCTCAACATGAAAAGTGTCAAGTTGGGAACATGCATACATATAGTTTGGAATTAGTTCATTTTTTGATCATTCCATCATCATTCACTCACTCATTCAACTATCCTATGTACCTTCTTATTACTGTCACCATATTCGTACCCTGGTTAGCTAGGAGCTAGACTGAAGAAGCTAGTTGTCGGGTCCGTAAGATATTGAATAGGCGGGTTTTCAGGCCCGTGAGCATTCTCTCCAAGTGAGATAATTGTTGAGAGTTGATTCCCGAAGGTGTCAAACTACAACTACATGGCTCTGATACTTCCTGTCTGACCTATTACTGAAGCCTCGGAAGGGAAGTGGGGTAGCCAAGGGACTATTGGGCAGAGAAGGGGAACACTTCCTGGGGTGGGACATACATGTGGGGAATGAGGGACTCTAGGCTTTTAGTTTGAGTTGGAACCTATGACTGAGTTTTCCTACTGTCTGAGATACCTTATCCAGGTTAGGAATCCTTTACTCAGGTGGAGTTTAGTCCTAGCTCGAGGGTGACCTATTGCTGAGAGTTATGAGCAGTGCAATCTAAGGTTGGGAGGAATGTGCAAGATATGCACACAGTTGGTGTTATTTCAATCAAAGATAGGTGTAAATTTGTGTTAATTCATGTGTTTCATTAATATTTATGCATTTGTTTTCATGGGTTTTTCCTATGTTTTTTGCATACATATTTCTGTTATTATTTTGTATAAATCTGTGCATTTGTAGAGTATTTTTATAATTAAATTTGTATCAGAGTTCGAAATTTAAGTGGAATAACCCATCAAGTGGTTGAGGATGCTACAATGTGCAAAGTACAATACCAAGGTCTAGTGTGCTCACACCGTGAACCAATACTCCCTGCACATGATTAATTAAGCCTTCACGTGGCGTGAATATTCAACATGCATGCACTACACACCAATATTGCACGCGCACCAACAAATTTTCTCCGCGCTCTACCAACTTTAGCACGCGCACCAATATTATGTATGTGCCACCCAATATGCACCACACAATTCTATAATTTAGTGCGCACATCCATGGACTATAACTTTTCGCGCATTACCAACTCTGCACCATGTTGCGCCAAATTTTAGTGCGCACTCATGTGCATCATTATTTTTCCGTGCATCCCAGCTTGCACCCTGCAGTGAAAAATTTTTAGCGCGCACACCCACGCACCCTTATTTTCCACACATCACAAGATTTGCACCAAGCGACACCAAATTTTAGCGTGCACACCTGTGCACCCTTATTTTTCTACACATCAATTGCTCGTGAGTTTCGCTGCAGAAATTGGGGCTTTTGCCCCATTTTCACCCAATTTCCACCATGGACATTTTGCAACTATGAAATTTGTTCAATTTCACTCCGATAACACAAATTCAACCTCTATAACAACAAATCACTGTTGGTTGACATTACTAGTACGATTTTTCCCAAATTCATTCACGAATTGAGAGTTTATTCAACCAATTTGTTGGGCTATGCCACTTAAAATTATGAATTCTGATACTAATTTAAATCACCTTGTAACATCCCCATTATCATCAAATCAACAAAATTCTCTTGTAACGTCCCCAGCCCCGAGATGGGCCACATCAGACAGAATTACAAATTATGATACCATTAAATTAAATAATAAATTATGCATATGGACATAGTTAAGAGGAAATAATAACAACATGCATGCAATGATAAAAATGCATATATAGAATTTAACAACAAATATTCCATGATAGAAAACTCATAATTTCACACACACGGTAATTGAAATAAACCCATGAAAGACACGTATCTCAATAAATATACACCAACTGCATGTAGACCTTCCATGTTCCTTCGAGCCATAGACCACACTACTCATAATATTAGCAGTGGGTCACCCTCGAGCTAGGGATAAACTCTAATAGAGAAAAGGGAATATTAAGCAAGTCTAAGGTCTGACAAGCAACATAATGTCTCAGTCCAAGGTGCCCAACTAATGCAACTAGCCTACAGTCTCTCATTCCCCACATGCTTGTCCCACCCCAGGAAGTGTGCCCCTTCTCTGCTCAGCAGTCCCTTGGCTACCCCACTTCCCTTCCATGGCTTCAACAATAGGACGAACAGGAAATCTTAGAGCTCTATAGATATTTCCCAGTGCACCAAGGAACAATTCCGAGTAGTTTCTCACCTAGAGAAACTACTCACGGGCCTGACAACCCGCTTCTTCTACCACAGGCCTGACAACCTGCCTCTTCGACCACGGGCCTGAAAACTTGCCTCTTCAACCCACAGTCAAATAGGTACATGTATGGATGGTAGCATGGATGAGTGGATGGTACGAAATCATGAGTGAATAATACATGAATCATGGGAAATACATTAAATGTCCCTATTATATATATGCATGTGCCTTTTATGATGCATGGCACCCAAGGGACTCTCTTGTCCCCCATTTAGAAACTTAGGATATATAATTTTATATCCATACTTTAACCTTTTAGGAATATTAATATAATATTCCATTGGGCCCAATCCCCCTTTAGCTTAGCCCCTTTCCTAGACTCTTAGCTCCCTTACCCCTTTCTAGTGGATTTTGGGCCCCAATCTCTTTTGTTTGGTCAGTTTGAAGCAGTGGTTTATTTTATTAATAATATCAGTATGATTTACAATTACAGTATAGGCACGATGGCCTTTAACATCTAGGCTCCCTAGCCTAATAATCATATAAGTATTCTAGCCTATAATAACCTGGCTCACTAGCCTATAAAACACAACATATATACAAAGGCTCCTGGGCCTCAAGATTGCACACTCAATCCAGTGTGTGCGGAACTCTGAGATATGCGCACTCTTCATTTGGTGTGTCATCCTCACGCACTTACACATGTGCGCAATATATTATAAATGTGCGCATTTCTTTCGTATGAGATTCCCGCACACTGAATCAATGTGCGTTGAACCGAACCAAAGACCTTGTACCATCATCTGACCATCTGATTTCAAGAATTCACTCGGGTTATATAAAAAATAACCTTATTTTCTTAAGAGAAGTAATTCTATTTGAATTGGTGTCATAGGACCTAAATTTTTCTTCAAAGAGGAGACATGAAAAATAACATGCAACTTGACTTTATTTGGAATGAATCTACATGGCATACTTCTTTCTCAACTTGGCAAGGACCATAAATATTTATAGCAAATTTATGATTCATATAGTTTATGAGTGTATTTTTTTTGTAAGGTTGGAGTCATACAAACACCCAATCTCCTACTTCAATTCTCAATGAGTTCACTTTAATTCAACCAATGACTTGAGTTTATTCTTCACTTACTCAAGATGCTTCTTCAAGGTATGAAGGATCTAATTATAAGTGGCTATGATATTTTCATAGCGAGGACCTTGAAATTTGCAGTTACATATGCATTTATGAATGGTGGTGAATATAGACATAAAGCCTCAAAAGGTGTGGAAATCCTTGCAAAATTGTGGTAGGTAGTGTTGTACTACCATTCTGCAAGGTGCAACCACTTGTGCCACTGCAATTGATGACCATTCACAAAATTTCTTAAGTTATTTTTTGAGCATTTATTTATAACTTTAGTATGAACTATAGTTTTAGGATGATAGTGCTCATAGTTAATGTGGATCTTAACTGTTGGAATAGTTTGTTCCAGAAATTGCTAGTGAATTTGTGATCTCTAACACCAATAATGACTTTAGGAAATCCACAGAGTCTATAAATATTCTTCACATAACTATCAATAATTTGACTAGCTTTAGTTTTTGAGAATATTCCAATGAAGTAAGAATATTTGGTTATCTCTCTACAATTCAAATATGTTGTGCTTCCCCTCTGATATGGCTAGACTTATGAAATGGCTAAGGCACAACTATAATTTCAAATGAAGATCATACTTGTGATTGATAATGAAAAAATATACAATTTTAGATTGAAGTAGGGTTGTCAAAGTGGGATTACAAGGTCAGTGAAAGTTGGGAATTGTTATTTCCCCCTTGAGTGTTCAATTCCCCCATGTGACATGTTCACTCCTAATGGAATGGAACACCCCCACAAGAGGCTAGCTAGTTACTAAAAGTTTCCATGGTTGTTAATTTGGTCAAGAGATCACACACCATTAATTACAACATGATGTATAACCTCTTTATAGGTGGTGTATGCTCAACAATTAAAGTATAAAATAATATTTTAATTCCTTTGTTGAAAAACAAGGTACAATCCTATCCATATTCCTTACAGCCATTAAGGAGGGAGGTTAAGCAAAACAAAATGGAGAATAATACAAATCACCTAGAATATCAATTTATTCAAAAGATTCTAAATCATTGTGTTATGCATTTGCTCCAATTTAAGCATCTATCAAACATGGTTTTAAGTACCAACTTTCCTAATTAGCTAATGGAACTTGGATTAGTTAAAATTACTACATAATTAATGTACAAGATCACAAGTAGGATTTCACTAATACCTCAAAGAGTAGAGAAAATGGATGAAGATATAAAAGTTTGTATTTTTTAATGTTTGGGTTGTTTCCCATGTGAATTGGAAAGATGCACCACTAAGTATAAGGATTTTGTAAGGGAAAAAAGAAAGAGGAAATTAGATGAGAAAGAGATTTTCACAAGCAACGCATTATATGCATTGAACACCTCATAGTTCCAATATGAACCAAGTGAACATGATCACCTCACTTTCAAAGATGCAACCTGCTTTGATGGATTTAATGAGAATACACCAGAGAAAATAGTTTGGAGAACATTTTTAGGATCAAATATAAGGAATGTTTCCTCACTACAATATAAAACATATATCACGAAAATGGAGAGGGTTTTGCATAGTCTAGGGTTTTGCAGGGGCTGAAGGCTTGGATATTGATGTTAGCTCGAGTCTGTGTGTTGTCTTTTTCAGAATCTGATATGGAAGGTAAATTATCTCCTTTGATGGAGCCTTTAGATGAGGAGATATGGAGAGGGGAAAGTATTTTTTGTTCTGACAAGGAGTTGAGGGCCATGTGGATAACTCACAAATTTGTCAGGAGGTCTGTAATGAATGTTCAAGAGGATTTGTCAAAGGATTTTTCGGGCAGTGAACTTGTTGATCTATTGGTGGATCCAGCTGACAAGTGGAATACGCGAGATCTGGAGAGTGGCCAAGTGGGTGAGAGATCTCTTTTGGATTCGATTGTTTTTTCGACGTCAAAAGGGGAAGGTGTAAATTTTAATGAAAAATGTGTTTCAATTTTCGGATCTTTATTGTAGTTGGATTCCCTTCGAATAGAGAACCAGACACCTGCAACAGTGTCAAAAATCGTTTCCCAAGGTTTTGAGGTTCCTTAGGAGAAGAAGGCTTTGTCAAGTTTGCAGGATATTTATAGATCCCAGCCTGTTGTAACGAGTGCCCTTACTTTTTTGTAGAAGTCAAGAAAGCCATGGAAACCTCAATCAGGAGGTCGAAAAATGGTGCTTGGGAGGGATGTGGGTCTGGAAGATGTTACCAGGCTCGCTCTGTGTGTGTTGGTGGGGATATTTAATTACTAGGTGATGTCTAAGAATGACATAGGTTTGTGGGTGGAGAGCTCTTGGACCCCTCTTGATGCATACCCCCCCTACCTCAGCAGGGTTCTGTGACCTCTTGATCTTTGGATCGTTCTTCTTCTGAGCCGAAATATCTCTTCGGGCTCCTGTTGGAACCCTTTGAACAAATCCATAGGTCCCTTTGGAAACCCCACCTGTGCGAACAAGCACTAGGCACGAGCTTCACCTCCACGCGACCACGATGTTGTGGCTATATCGGGATTTCGGTAACCGGGAGTTTGAAATGCAGTAGCCCAAACCACCGGTCACTCTATTCCTCAAATTCCCGAAATGGCTCAATACCGAAATTGGCTTAGATCTTTTTGGGATTTCGCAAATCGGGAGTTCACAATGTAGTGACTCCAAAGTCTCGCCTCCTCTGCTTCCTGAACCCCGAAATGCTGAAATGTTGAAACGAGCTCAACGGCTCTGGCTCATGCTATTTCCTCCAAATGTTTTCAGGGCTTCATGATTTCGTGAGTCGGGACTCCACGTCTCCCAACTCCTGGCCTCTCAAACACCCGATTCCCGGGATGCCGAAAAGGGCAGTCCATGACAAAGCACTGCTGGATTTCGCTATTCGGGAAAACGCGATGCAAGCATTACCCCTGTTCTCTGTCTTTCCAATCCCCGGTGTCTGAATCCCCGAATTCTCAAAATGCCAAAATCTGCCCGTGACCACAGTCCACTTTTCAGGATTTCAGAATTCACAATCCCGCAATTCCGACTGCAGACGGTTCTTGGTCCTTCAATCTCCCGGACCCTGAAATGTCAAAATGTCGAAATGGTTGCTTTCTCCAAGACCATAGCCCTACTCCAAAGGCACGTCGTGTTTCGCGACTTCGGGGTTTTCAATGCAAAGTTCCCTAGCTCGTCATCGAGATTGCCGAAATGTCAAACCCCGAAATGTCGAAATGCCGAAATGCTAAAAGGCACTCAGCCTTAACCTTCTCACAGATCTGTGAGATCTGACGGCCCACGGGATTTTTGGCACTTCTCCATGAATTGTTCCCACCGTTTATTTCAATTCTTCTCCTATGCGACCTCCCGGAGGTTAAACTCTGTGCGCCTTCCTCCGATCTGACGGTTATCGGTCATTTGCACTAGATCTGACGGCCCAAATCTATTTATCTTCCTTGTGCTCTCTCCTCCTGCTATCTGGACGTGAAACTCGGTGGTCCAGATCTCACCTCTCCAACTGATCTAACAGCAGTTGTGCCCTACCTTGAGCGTGGCCTTCTTCCTTTCCCTTGGAATATTTCTGAAGTTTCAAAGGCCTCAACCTTGGCTTCCTCTGCGAGCTCAATTCCTTTGGATATCACCTGTGTTCTAGGAATGCTATCCCTCCTAAGATTTGTTCGCTCTGAAACCTCAAAAGGTTTCACGACCTCTGCACTCCTTGCAGGGTCCCTGCAAATGACTATGTTATCCATATTGAGCTTTATTTACCCAAGCCTCTAGGGGACTCGCCCTTCTGTGTCCTCAAAGGGAAATCTAGGGTCCTCCTGATGACCTTCTTCTCAGGCCCTCCTTGCTAGCTTAACAGAGTATTCAGTAACTCTGTCATTCTCTCTCTTTGACACTTCTTTTCCCCAACAGAACTTGAAAAGAGTCCTTCTGTGCACTCTATGCAACCGATCGATGCCCTCCTGGCAGAGTTTCACAGAACTTCAAACGTTCTATCTTCCCTGAACTTGAAATAGAGCTCCTCTTGTGCACTCCTTGCACTCGCTCGATGCCCTCCTAGCAGAGCTCTATAGAAACTTTAGTGATTATGTTATCTCTGTGCCTTCCACTGCACAGTCTTACCTCCAAGGTGTTCAACAACCCTGAGGATTCTCCCTTGAGTTAATAACTTCAGCCGGTGCGCCCTCCTAACATGTCTCTGTCTAAAATTCCACAGAATTCAGAAGTGCATTCCTTGCACTGGCTTACAGAACCCACAGTATTATGTCATGCAACCTCTTGCATGAAGCCTCAAAGAACCCAAACCTGAAATCAAAGAACTCACAGATAGAAAATCTATCTATCCCTGCAAATGCACCTCTAACATACATCTACAGCATATCATCAACACATAAATACATTCATTCACGAACTCACAAACACATGAACAACAACATGCAGGAAAAATTGCTCTGTTTGTATTAATCAAGAACGCCTGATTACAATGTGTTTGCGCTCAGACTGCAACAGAGTCTCGGCTCTTCTCTTCTCCCTATTCTCTCTTCTCTACCTCTCTACCGACTACCTGCCTATAGATACAAAGGTTTGTTTTACAAAAGGGGGCTCCTCGAGTTCTTCCCTCCATCCTCACCAAGTCTCATTAATTTACATTCAATTACATTGAATGGTTGTCTAGTCTGAATCGGATCTAGATCTCAGCCTTGCAACTATTTAAGGCAAACTTCAAATTTTGAAAAACGAGAGGGTTGCGCCTCTCCTCTCCATTGAACACGCTTGATGTTCTGGCTTGCTAGCGCGTAGCTGGCTTGGAGAGATGCTCCTACATCATACTCCTCTACTGTAAAAATCATGAGCTTCCCAGCACCTCTGTTGAAATCCACCTGGATCCCAAATGGTTCTTTGGAGTTGTCCATTTGCTCCATCTCTTCATTGTTGTTGTTGCTTCTGCTGCCCTGCTGCTATGGTAGGTTCTCCTCTGCTCAAATTCCTTTGGCTGACTTCTTTTGCTGATCTGATCATCGGCCTTTTGATCTCCTCAATTATATCGTTCAGCTGCTCCCAGGGATGGCTCTCCTTTTGCAGCCTGCTCCACTGCACTTCTTCCCTGCAAATGGGTAGATCAACTAGATCTCCCATGCCATCTTCTTCCTCTGTGGCCTCAACTTGCCACCCTACTGCAAAATTCAGCTCTACAGTCTTATCATTGAGTCTCTTCTCAGCTTCCCCATTTGACAACTTTGCTTCTGCCAGTTCTCCTGCTGGTGCATCTCCAGCTTACTCCAGTTGCTCCTCATACTGGAATTCTGATTCATCTTCTACTGCATGCCTCGGAATTACAGTCATCATCATTTGTTCAGCTCCTTGGATGAAAATTTTGAGCGATTCCTTGGAATGATCCTCTGCTATCATCTTCATGACTATCTCCTCGTGGCAGTCATCTACTGGCTCTAGATGGTTCAACCAATCCTCCAGCATCTCCAAATCCATCTCCCATGGAGTGAGCATCTTATCTGCATGCTCTTCTTTTGCTGGGGCATATTTTGATGTCTGCTCCGGTTCTCCTTTCTCTCTGACAGTCACAACTAGTTGTCCTTCTGTTGTTGCTACATCGGCAACACAATTTTTCACCTCAGCTGGGCGATGTGGTAGGAATACCTCTATTCCCCCAATCATCAAAATTATCTTCTGATCTTCCTCTATCAACTCTCCTCGCTGATATGAAATCTCAATAGAATCTGTGAGACTCTAAGACAGTCTCATCTCCTTTCCCCTGCCCACCTGGCAATTTGGGAATTTTCTGCTGCCCACTTGGCAGTCTATGAGATCTAGTGATCCCATCTCATTGCCCTCCTAGAAATTCGAACTTTCAACACCACCCTCCTGGAAGTATACCAGACCTTCACTTGATCTCTTTCTATGGCCCACCTGGAAATTTGAAAGTCCATCTCTACCCACCTGGCATTCTATGAGATCACTGCTTGATCTCTCCTCTTCATCATTACTGAGATTTCTCCCAGCTTCTGGTTCACAGGCATGAACCATATCCTCTATGGACCTGATTCTTTTCACATACCTCAGCCACCTCCTCAATAACCGTTGTTGTCTTCTGGCCAACAATTTCTTGACTGGCCACTTTTCTTTCCTCCTCAGAGGCCATTCATACACCCAATGTGGCTTTTCGTTCTGCTGCACCCGCAGTGCAAGCTCTTCCATCCTCTCCCTTATCTCAGCGAGCTCTTTGTCCATTTCATCTTTTCTCTATTGTTGGTGTTCTTCTTTCCACCGCGTCCATGGCCTTCAGTAGCCATCTTCCTATTCATGTATGCCCTCCTGGAAAACTTGTTGCTATCACTCTGCAACCGTGAGTGCTTCCAGGCTTTCCTACAGTCCTCCTAACTGTCTATTGACTATTACGCACATTGCAACAATCATCACAGAGATTCAACACCCTGTCTTCTTTCACCTGCTGTATACAGATGAATCTTTGCTTATGACTCCACTTGATGTTACTAGAATTTCTCCTATCGTCTCTCCTTTGTCTGTGAACAAAGTAACGGTCTCCTCTTTCTCTTTTGTCTGAAATATACAGACAAAAATCTTCTCTTCTTCTCTGATACCACTTTGTGTATCAAAGTATTGTTTTCTTTTCCTTCTGCCTCCTTCTACCTGCAATATACAGACAAAGAATTAGGCTCTAATACCAATTGATGCAGACCCCCCCTACCTCAGCAGGGTTCTGCAACCTCCTGGTCTCTAGATCATTCTTCTTCTGAGCCGAAATAGCTCTTCGGGCTCCTGTTGGAACCCTTTGAACAAATTCACAGGTCCCTTTGGAAACCCCACCTGTGCGAGCAAGCACTAGGTGCAAGCTTCACCTCCACGTGACCACGACATTGTGGTTGTTTTGGGATTTCGGTAACCGGGAGTTTGAAACGCAGCGACCCAAACCATTGATCACTCTATTCCCTGAATTCTCGAAATGGCTCAATACCGAAATGGGCTCAGATCTTTTTGAGATTTCGTGAACCAGGAGTTCACGATGCAGTGACTCCAAAGTCTCGCCTCCTCTGCTTCCCAAACCCCAAAATTATGAAATGTCGAAACGATCTCAATGGATCTGGATCGTGTTATTTCCACCAAATGTTTTCTGGGCTTTGCGATTTCGTGAGTGGAGACTCCACGTCTCCTGACTCCTGGCCTCTCGAACACCTGGTTCCCGGGATGCTGAAAAGGGCGGTCCATGACAAAGCGCTATCAGCTTTCACAATTCAGGAAAATGTGATGCAAGCATTCTCCCTATTCTCTATCTTTCCTATCCCTGGTGTCTAAATCCCCGAATTCCCGAAATGTCGAAATCTACCCGTGACCATGGTCCAATTTTCAGAATTTCGGAATTCGCGATCCCTCAATTCTGGCTACAGATGGTTCTTGGTCCTTTGATCTCCTGGACCCTGAAATGTCGAAATGCTAAAATGGCTACTTTCTCTGGGACCATAGCCCTACTCCAAAAGCACGTCGTGTTTCACGACTTTGGGGTTTTCAATGCAAAGTGCCCCAGCTCCTTGTCATCGGGATTGCCGAAATGTTGAAATGCTAAAAGGCACTCAGCCTTAACCTTCTCACAGATCTGTGAGATCCGACGTCCCACGGGATTTTCAACACTTCTCCATGAAGTGTTACTGCTGTCCATTTCAATTCTTCTCCTGCGCGACCTCACAGAGGTTAAACTCCGTGCCCCCTCCTCCGATATGATGGCTATCAATCCTTTGCACTAGATATGACGACCCATATGTGTTTCACTTCCTTGTGCTCTCTCCTCCTGCTATCTGGGCGTGAAACTCAACGGTCCAGATCTCACCTCTCTAGCTGATCTAATGGCAGTTGTGCCCTACCTTGAGCATGGCCTTCTTCCTTTCCCTTGGAAGATTTTTGAAGTTTCAAAGGCCTCAACCTTGGCTTCCTCTGTGAGCTCAATTCCTTTGGATATCTTCTACATTCTAGGAATGCTATCCCTCATGAGCTTTGTTCACTTTGAAACCTCAAAAGGTTTCACGACCTCTGCACTCCTTGCAAGGTCCCTGCACACGACTGTGTTATCCATCCTGAGATTTATTTACCCGAGCCTCTAGGGGACTCTCCCTTCTGTGTCCTCAAAGGGAAATCTGGGGTCCTCCTGATGACCTTCTGCTCAGGCCCTCCTTGCTGGCTTAACAGAGTATTCAGTAACTCTGTGAGTGTCTCTCTTTGACACTTCTCTTCCCCAACAGAACTCGAAAAGATTCCTTCTGTGCACTCTATGCAACTGATCGATGACCTCCTGGCAGAGTTTCACAGAGCTTCAGACGTTTTGTCTTCCCTGAACTCAAAATAGAGCTCCTCCTGTGCACTCCTTACACTCACTCGATGCCCTCCTGGAAGAGCTCTACAGAACCTTTAGTGATTTTGTTATCTCTGTGCCTTCCTCTGCACAGTATTACCTCCAAGGTGTTCAACAACCCTGAGGATTATCCCTTGAGTTAATAACTTCATCCAGTGTGCCCTCCTAGCACGTCTCTGTCTGAAATTCTGCAGAATTCAGAAGTCTATTCCTTGCACTGGCTTACAGAACTCGTAGTATTTTGTCATTCAACCTCTTGCATGAAACTTCAAAGAACCCAAACCTAAAATCAAAGAACTCACAGATAGGAAATATATCTATCCCTGCAAATGCACCTCTAACATACATCTACATCATATCATCAACACATAAATACATTCATTCATGAACTCACAAACACATGAACAACAACATGCAGGAAAAATTGCTCTGTTTGTATTAATCAAGAATTCCTGATTACAATGTGTACGAGCTCGGACTGCAACAGAGTCTCGGCTCTTCTCTTCTCCCTATTCTCTCTTCTCTACCTCTCTACCGACTAACTGCCTACAGATACAAAGGATCTTTTTACAAAAGGGGGATCCTTGAGCACTTCCCTCCATCCTCACCAACTCTCATTAATTTACATTAAATTACATTGAATGGTTGTCTAGACCGAATTGGATCTAGATATCAGCCTTACAACTATTTAAGGCAAACTTCAAATTTTGAAAAATGAGAGGGTTACGCCTCTCCTCTCCATTGAACACACTTGATGTGTTGGCTGGCTGGCACTTAGCTAGCTTGGAGCAATGCTCCTACATCATATCCTTGGATATTCACCAGAAATAATGATGTTAACTAAAGGATGGGTCTGTTTTATTTTTCAGACACCTGAGGACTTAGTTAAGATTCATAGTGATACATGGTTATTTTGTGGAGGTAGCTTAATGTTGAAAAGGTGGTGTGTGGCATGTCGGCTTTGACTTCTATGACTTTTTATTTTATTGAAATCTAAAAAGGAATTAGGTAGAAAATTCAGAGATATAAAGAATTGAAATCAGTCCCCCACATTTTGATAATTGATGGATTTGTATTGTGATTAGAATTAAAATATTTGCTTCTCAATTTAACATAAATCCTTTTTTAATACCGCCATTCTTTTTTAATTCTATCCTGTTATCACCTAAACTAGCACAGTCAAAATTGTCATTTTTAGATGATAGAGAGAACTCCAAAAAAATATTTCTAAATTTTTTTAGGCTTGTTAGAGAGCCTATTTTTTGTAAATAAACTTGAAATAAACATTGGAATTGATTTTCTTTACAAAAAGGGTGAATTACAGGTTTCGGTGGTTTAGGTGAACCTGTGAAGAGTTCATTAACCACCAAAAGCAGAGCTTTCGGTGGTTAACAAGCGAAATTCATAGCTAATTAACCACCGAAAGTGCAGGCTTTCAAGAAATAAACTGCCTTGGGAAAAATCAATTTTCCTAGCCGTGGAAAGGATGTTTCACACGCTCAAATAGTTGATTGACAACTAGACATCCTAAGATTTCCAACAGTACTTTTAGATATGAATTTGGAGCTTGGGAAGGTAGTCAAAAGTTCCCCGCAAGATGAGGCAGGGTGTAAAGCCCAAAAATGTCAAACCCTGCATTTTCGCATGATCCAGATTTCATTTGGCATAATGATGGGATGCTAAACGTAGAAAGTTAAGAAAATTGGTGATGTAAGGTGGTATTATGGCTTCTGGTCGAGGTTTGATGCTCTGTAGTACTTGAAAACCTCCATTTGTTATTTCGACTTGAAACCATGGCATACATAGAAATCTATGAAGTGATTGTTTCGTCTAATTGTTTGATGATTCACATGGCCCTCATAACTTCAAGTCCCGAGAGATATATTCATGATGATTCCCAATTTAATTATGATTTGAAATAAATCAAGTCCGAAGTCTTATTTATGTTCATTATATGAAATCCCTTTGATTTTGTTATCAAACCCGAGTCTACAGTCATTGTCATTATACCATATGAAGGTCAAGTTTTATGTTATGCATATTACAACTCCATCTGTCATCCAAATGCCACAGAAGCCCGAGTCTTCTCTGTTTCATTAAGTCTGAGTTTTCAGCTATAATCAAGCCTGAGTTTCTGGTTATGACTTGTTAAATATTTGGTCTATCTCATATAACCCAAGTCATCCCTATTTTGTGCCTTTCAATTCGACATACATCTACTGTTTCCTCCTGATTTTAGGTGTATTGTCTACCCAGCTCGCAAGTTTTTGCTAATTTGCAGGTACAGGGTGCGGAACCAATTGATCAAGTTGCTAATAATTACCCTAATCTGCCAACTCCTACTCCTTCATAGAAACACAACACACCTTTGGCTGAAGCATCTGCTAGCAGACCAGCACCAACCAGATCATAGAAGATAAACCAATTACTGAAGAAGGTTTATGAGTTAGAATACTCTAAGAAATAAATCAAGAAGAAGAATGCACAGTTAATTCATAGAAATGTGGAATTATATGACATTAGTCAGGATGTCAGGGATAAACATGACAAGACTCTGGATAGGAACAAATTGTTGATGAAGGAGAACACCAGGCTGTACAGACAGCTTAGACTCCTAAGGATGAAGATGAAAGAAATTCAGACTCCAACTCCCAAGCACTCAGGGTTAGAAACCCTAGCAGAATTGGCCACTTCTTTAGAGAAGGAAATAGAGCATCCTACACAGCAAACTGAAGTTTCCAGCCCTGTACAAGGAGGAGCAGCATCACCAAGCAGCCTTGATCACTTACAGAAGCAGCAGCGTAATTCATTTTTGCAATTTTGAACATTCTCATAAAGTTACAGGTTTCGGTGCTTAACAGGCCCATATTTTGCCTCTCTTAACCACCGAAAGTAAAGCTTTTCGGTGGTTAAACAGGCCCAGATTTTTATCTCTTAACCACCGAAACCTGTACATGGAAGCAAGGTCGTATTTTTGCCCAGATTTGACTTTTTCTCAACAAAATATTTCGAGGTTGGTTTCTAAAGATGCATAATAATTAAATACATCAGATTTAAGGTTTTATCTTGATGTATTTAATGTTTAAGAAGGTGGAAAAGTGAAAATGGTGACCTAGTTCATGAGAAAAAAAACTGTATTTTTTGCCAAAGGTGGCAAATTCGAATTTCCCATGAAGATTCATCAGCCTTGGAAGGTTTTCTACATCTGTCAAAGAGTTTGGAGGATATGAAGGCTATCAAGATAGATTTTGACTCCTTAGATAGGATCTTTTCCTATTTTGTTTTTACTTTCCATTTTTAGTATTCTAGATCCATTTTTATAGGATCTCATCCTACACTTGTTGTATATATTTTGATTTGACTATTTTTAGAAAATCTGACCCATCTTTCAAGGATCTAGATTTCATCTTGTAAGGCTATAAAGCCAAAGACATTTGGAGCACCAAAGGGTTCTATTTTGAGTTCTATATTCTACTGTTTTTGTATGAAAGACATTTTCTTTAATATATCAAGCCTGTAAGCTTCTTTCATTTGTTATTGTCGGATCCTCCTTCATCTTTGTCTATGCATATGAGTTGAATTCGTTCTTTTGTCTCTATTTAATGGTCCTATGGTAACTGTCATCTTACTTTTGACTGTTAATCAAGAATCATAAGCATCTTTCGCTAGTTTGTTGACCCATCATATATATGGTTTATGTATGTTTTGGTTAACCGATTAGTTTTCTTATCCATCTGTTATGAAAACCTATCTAATAAATAGCTCTTGAAGGCCTTGTGTTGCATGAATATAGTTAGACTGTCTTGAAGATACAATCTAGAGATTAGGATATTCATCTTGATCCAAACCCACACTTATTATTGAGAAAATAGTTTCAAAAAAGATTAAGTTACCAGTAATCTCTGACCTACAGCCTAAGAGAGTTTCCTGGAGTGATAACAAATTGGTGTCATTGCCGGGGAGAGGAGATCGAAGCTCAGCTTCCTTGGGAGACGACATAGATCTGATCTTTGATGATAAACAAATGTTGGACACTACATTGGTTGTAATCATCTATCTGGCGACTCCATGAAGGACGGATTCAGTGGTGACTCCAAGATATTCAAATGTCAAAAGCGTTTGCTGCTCTTTTGGCTTGGAGGTTTGCACCTCTTGACTTCTCTTCAGTTCCTGGTTTCCCACATCCAGTACCTGATATGTCAGAATGGGGAGATTTTCTACCTAGCTTCAAAGAGAGAAAAGAAGAAAATTATGTAGAACACCTCATCAAGTTTCATGAGTGCATGGATCTATTAGATCTGCAGCATGAAGATGTTCATGTTTTCATTGTATGGTGATGCACGTCAGTGGTATTTTTCTTTACCTCCTTCCAACATTTCATCATTGAAGGATTTTCACAAAGCATTCATTGAGCACTGCAAAAGGTATTTTTCAGATGAGTTTGCATTTGATAATTGTTGTGATGAATATGACTTACATTGTAAGCTTGAAGATGTAAATATAGAAAGAGATCCCCCTCATAATATGCCACAGCCTGTTAATGATCTTCAAGATGTTGTGTTTTCCCATCAACATGAACTACAAATGGATAATAAAGAAACTAAACGCTCTCTTACCATCCTTAACTCTGATTGTTATGAAGTCGAAGAGCTAGTTCCTTTAGCTACACAGAGAGATGATCATAAATGTATACACGATGTGGCTAATGATGGCTTCGAAGAGTGTGTTGCAACAGGGGACATCTATCATTGTAACCAAAATATTGGTGATCTTCTAATGGATAACCATAGCATTGATGCTTTTGACATTGTATCAAACACATCTACTTATTTAGGTTGCCGTGAAGATGAGATTGTCCCCTTTGAAAATCCCAAAGATGATTATCAGATTGACACATTAGCAGGTGACAGTCTCAGATCTGCAGCAGATACTAAGGGCAGCCCTCAGATTTCTGATTTGCAGACTAAGGCAGTTTTCAACAGATATGAGGAGGAAGGTGAAGAACAAAAAGTTTATGGTCAACAGTTGAATTTGTATTTTCATTTGACAGAGGAAGAACAATCCACATTCAGTTCTTAGTTGGGACAGCAAGAAGACTTCCAAGGAAGACATCTATCTAAAAACAGAGAGAACGTCATGGAAGTGCAGTCATCTTTCATGAATCAAAATGCTTTTGATCTTGATTTTGGAGACCTGGTGGCTGATTTGATAGAATTACTTATTTCAAACCCTATTAAAGTTCTAGATTTCATTCATTCATCAATTTCCACGGGTGAGTATGACTTTATGAAAGCTTATTTACTACTACTGATGTGTTTCAGTTATTTTCTATTAAGCAGTGATAGAGATAAGGTCATCACAGTTTTGAAGTTGCTCAAATGGTTGTTATGGAAATCTGCGTTTACCTGACCAAATTTTAGATTTGGTTAGTAGTAGGGATAGGCAGAAGAATAATCTATTCATATGAGCACTTAGATTATTTTCAGTTATTGTTTGAATAAGCACAGCAGGTTACAAGTTGTCCGAAGATAATTTTCTCAGGCCAGATGACTCCATAGCCCAATGGACTGACACAATACAAATTGTAAATGATTGGCGGCAGAATTTTTAAGTTAATGGAAAGGCACAGGTCTGCTTGTTCTTGGAACCTCACTGGGAGGATTCCATCCCTGAGTAGGAGCCAGTTGTTATCACCTAAACTAGCACAGTCAAAATTGTCATTTTTAGGTGATAGAGAGAACTCCAAAAAATTATTTCTAAATTTTTATAGGCTTGTTAGAGAGCCTATTTTTTGTAAATAAACTTGAAATAAACATCGAAATTGATTTTCTTTACAAAAAGGGTGAATTAAAGGTTTCGGTGGTTTAGGCGAACCTGTGAAGAGTTCATTAACCACCGAAAGCAGAGCTTTCGGTGGTTAACAGGCGAAATTCAAGGCTAGTTAACCACCGAAAGTGCAAGTTTTCCATAAATAAACTGCCTTGGGAAAAATCAATTTTCTCAGCCGTGGAAAGGTTTTTTCACATGCTGAAATAGTATATTGACAACTAGACATCCTAATATTTCCAACAATACTTTCAGATATGAATTTGGAGCTCGGGAAGGCAGTCAAAAGTTCCCCACAAGATGAGGCAGGGTGTAAATCCCAAAAATGTCAGAGCCCACATTTTCGCATGATCCAGATGTCATTTGGCATAATGATAGAATGATAAATGTTGAAAGTTTAGAAAATTGGTGATGTAAGGTGGTATTATGATTTCTGGTGGAGATTTGATGCTCTGTGGTACTTGCAAACCTCCATTTGTCATTTCAACTTGAAACCATGGCATACACAGAAATCTATGAAGTGATTGTTTCATCTAACTGTTTGATGATTCACATGGCCCTCATAACTTCAAGTCCCGAGAGATATATTCATGATGATTCCCAATTTAATTATGATTTGAAATACATCAAGTCCTAAGTCTTATTTATGTTCATTATATGAAATCCCTTTGATTTCGTTATCAAACCCGAGTCTACAGTCATTGTCATTATACCATATGAAGGTCGAGTTTTATGTTATGCATATTACAACTCCATCTGTCATCCAAATGCCACAGAAGCCTGAGTCTTCTCTATTTCATTAAGTCTGAGTTTTCAGCTATAATCAAGCCTGAGTTTCTGGTTATGACTTGTTAAAGATTTGTTCTATCTCATATAACCCAAGTCATCCCTATTTTGTGCCTTTCAATTCAATATACATCGACTGTTTCATCCTGATTTTAGGTGTATTGTCTCCCTAGCTCGAAGGTTTTTGCTAATTTGCAGATACAGGGTGAGGAACCAATTGATCAAGTTGTTGATGATTACCATAATCTGCCAACTCCTACTCCTCCAGAGGAACATAGCACACCTTTGGCTGAAGCATTTGCTAACAGACCAACACCAACCAGATCACAGAAGATAAACCAATTATTGAAGAAGGTTTATGAGTTAGAATACTCTAAGAAACAAATCAAGAAGAAGAATGCACAGTTAATTGATAGAAATGTGGAACTATATGACATTAGTCAGGATGTCAGGGATAAACATGACAAGACTCTGAATAGGAATAAATTGTTGATGAAGGAGAACACCAGGCTATACAAATAGCTTAGACTCCTAAGGCTGAAGATGAAAGAAATTCAGACTCCAACTCCCAAGCACTCAGGGCTAGAAACCCTAGCAGAAGTGGCCACTTCTTTAGAGAAGGAAACAGAGCATCCTACACAACAAACTGAAGTCTCCAGCCCTGTACAAGAAGGAGCAGCATCACCAAGCAGCCTTGATCACTCACAGAAGCAGCAACGTAATTCATTTTTGCAATTTTGAACATCTTCAGAAAGTTACAGTTTTCGGTGGTTAACAGGCCCAGATTTTGCCTCTCTTAACCACCGAAAGAAGAGATTTTCAGTGGTTAAATAGGCCCAGATTTCTATCTCTTAACCACCGAAACCTGTTACATGGCAGCAAGGTCATATTTTTGCCCAGATTTGACTTTTTCTCAACCAAATATTTGGAGGTTGGTTTCTAAAGATGCATAATAATTAAATACATCAGATTTAAGGTTTTATCTTGATGTATTTAATGTTTAAGAAGCTGGAAAAGTGAAAATGGTGAGCTAGTTCATGAGCAAAAAACTGTCTTTTTTGCCAAAGGTGGAAAATTCGAACTTCCTATGAAGATTCATCAGCCTTGGAAGGTTTTCTACATCTGTCAAAGAGTTTGGAGAATATGAAGGCTATCAAGATAGAGTTTGACTCCTTAGATAGGATCTTTTCCTATTTTGTTTTGACTTTCCATTTTTAGTATTCTAGATCCATTTTTATAGGATCTCATCCTACACTTGTTGTATCTATTTTGATTTGACTATTTTTAGAAAATCTGATCCATCTCTCAAGGATCTAGATTTCATCTTGTAAGGCTATAAATCCAAAGACATTTGGAGCACCAAAGGGTTCTATTTTGAGTTCTATATTCTACTATTTTTGTATGAAAGACATTTTCTTTAATATATCAAGCCTGCAAGCTTCTTTCATTTGTTATTGTCGGATCCTCCTTCATCTTTGTCTATGCATATGAGTTGAATTCGTTCTTTTGCCTCTGTTTAATGGTCCTATGGTAACTGTCATCTTACTTTTGACTGTTAATCAAGAATCATAAGCATCTTTTGCTAGTTTGTTGACCGATCATATATATGGTTTATGTATGTTTTGGTTAACCGATTAGTTTTCTTATCCATCTGTTATACAAACCTATCTGATAAATAGCTCTTGAAGGCCTTGTGTTGCATGAATATAGTTAGACTGTCTTGAAGATACAATCCAGAGATTAAGATATTCATCTTGATCCAAACCCACACTTATTATTGAGAAAATAGTTTCCAAAAAGATTAAGTTACCAGGCATCTCTGACTTACAACCTAGGAGAGTTTCCCGGAGTGATAACAAATTGGCGCCGTTGTCAGGGAGAGGAGATCGAAGCTCAACTTCCCTGTGAGACGACATAGATCTGATCTTTGATGATAGACAAATGTTGGACACTACATTGGTTGTAATCATCTATCTGGCGACTCCATGAAGGATGGATTCAGTGGTGACTCCACGATATTCAAATGTCAAAAGCATTTGTTGCTCTTTTGGCTCAGAGGTTTGCACCTCTTGACTTCTCTTCAGTTCCTCGTTTCCCACATCTAGTACTTGATATGTCGGAATGGGGAGATTTTCTGTCTAGCTTCAAAGATAGCAAAGAAGACAATCCTGCAGAACACCTCATCAAGTTTTATGACTGCATGGATCTATTAGATCTGCAGCATGAATATGTTCATATGAATATGTTCATGTTTTCATTGTATGGTGATGCACGTCAGTGGTTTTTTCTTTACCTCCTTCCAGCATTTCATCATTGAAGGATTTTCACAAAGCATTCATTGAGCACTGCAAAAGGTATTTTTCAGATGAGTTTGCATTTGATAATTGATGTGATGAATATGAATTACATTGTAAGCTTGAAGATGTAAATATAGAAAGAGATCCCCCTCATAATATGCCACAAACCGTTAATGATCTTCAAGATGTTGTGTTTTCCCATCAACATGAACTACAAATGGATAATAAAGAAACTAAACACTCTCTTACCATCCTTAACTCTGATTGTTATGAAGTCAAAGAGCTGGTTCCTTTAGCTACATAGAGAGATGATCATAAATGTATACACGATGTGGCTAATGATGGCTTCGAAGAGTGTGTTGCAATAGGGGACATCTATCATTGTAACCAAAATATCGGTGATCTTCGGATGGATAACCATAGCATTGATGCTTTTGACATTGTATCAAACACATCTACTTATTTAGGTTGTCATGAAGATGAGATTGTACCCTTTGAAAATCCTAAAGATGATTATCAAATTGACACATTAGCAGGTGACAGTCTCATATCTACAGCAGATTCTAAGGGTAGCCCTCAGCTTTTTGATTTGCAGACTAAGGCAATTTTCAGCAGATATGAGGAGGAAGGTGAAGAATAGAAAGTTTTTGGTCAGCAGTTGAATTTGTATTTTCATTTGACAGAGGAAGAACAGTCCACATTCAGTTCTCAGTTGGGACAACAAGAAGACTTCCAAGGAAGACATATATCTAAAAACAGACAGCCAGTCATGGAAGGGCAGTCATCTTTCATGAATCAAAATGATTTTGATCTTGATTTTAGAGACCTGGTGGCTGATTTGATAGAATTACTTATTTCAAACCCTATTAAAGTTCTAGATTTCATTCATTCATCAATTTCCATGGGTGAGTATGACTTTATGAAATCTTATTTACTACTACTGATGTGTTTCAGTTATTTTCTATTAAGCAGTGATAGAGATAAAGTCATCATGGTTTTGAAGTTGCTCAAATGGTTGTTATGGAAATCTGCGTTTACCTGACCAAATTTTAGATTTGGTTAGCAGTAGGGATAGGCAGAAGAATAAGCTCTTCATATGAGAACTTAGATTGTTTTTAGTTATTGGTTGAATAAGCACAACAGGCTACAGGTTGTTCGAAGATAAGTTGCTCAGGCCAGATGACTCCATAGCGCTATGGACTGACACAATACAAATTGTAAATGATTGGTGGTAGAATTTTTAAGTTAATGGACAGGCACAGGTCTGCTTGTACTTGGAACCTCACTGGGAGGATTCCATCCCTGAGTAGGAGCCAGTTGTTATCACCTAATCTAGCACAGTCAAAATTGTCATTTTTAGGTGATAGAGAGAACTCCAAAAAATTATTTCTAAATTTTTATAGGCTTGTTAGAGAGCCTATTTTTTGTAAATAAACTTGAAATAAACATCGGAATTGATTTTCTTTACAAAAAGGGTGAATTAAAGGTTTTGGTGGTTTAGGTGAACCCTCGAAGAGTTCATTAACCACCGAAATCAGAGCTTTCGGTGGTTAACAAGCGAAATTCAGGGCTAGTTAACCACCGAAAGTGCAGGTTTTCCATAAATAAATTGCTTTGGGAAAAATCAATTTTCTCAGCAGTGGAAAGGTCGTTTCACACACTCAAATAGTCGATTGACAACTAGACATCCTAAGATTTCCAACAGTACTTTCAGATATGAATTTGGAGCTCGAGAAGGCAGTCAAAAGTTCCTCGCAATATGAGGCAGGGTGTAAAGCCTGAAAATGTCAGAGCCCGCATTTTCACATGATCTAGATGTCATTTGGCATAATGATGGAATGCTAAACGTCGAAAGTTAAGAAAATTTGTGATGTAAGGTGGTATTATGACTTCTGGTCAAGGTTTGATGCTTTGTGGTACTTGAAAACCTCCATTTGTCATTTCGACTTGAAACCATGGCATACACAGAAATCTATGAAGTGACTGTTTCGTCTAACTATTTGATGATTCACATGGCCCTTATAACTTCAAGTCCCAAGAGATATATTCATGATGATTCCCAATTTAATTATGATTTGAAATACATCAAGTCCGAAGTCTTATTTATGTTCATTATATGAAATCCCTTTGATTTCGTTATCAAACCCGAGTCTGCAGTCATTGTCACTATACCATATGAAGGTCAAGTTTTTTGTTATGCATATTACAACTCCATCTGTCATCCAAATGCCACAGAAGCCCGAGTCTTATTTATTTCATTAAGTCTGAGTTTTCAGCTATAATCAAGCCTGAGTTTTTGGTTATGACTTGTCAAAGATTTGGTCTATCTCATATAACCCAAGTCATCCCTATTTTGTTCCTTTCAATTCGACATACATCCACTGTTTCCTCCTGATTTTAGGTGTATTGTCTCCCCAGCTCGCATGTTTTTGCTAATTTGCAGGTACAGGGTGAGGAACCAATTGATCAAGTTGTTGATGATTACCCTAATCTGCCAACTCCTACTCCTCCAGAGGAACATAGCACACCTTTGGATGAAGCATCTGCTAGCAGACCAGCACCAACTAGATCATAGAAGATAAACCAATTATTGAAGAAGGTCTATGAGTTATAATACTCTAAGAAACAAATCAAGAAGAAGAATGCACAGTTAATTGATAGAAATGTGGAATTATATGACATTAGTCAGGATGTCAGGGATAAACATGACAAGACTCTGGATAGGAACAAACTGTTGATGAAGGAGAACACCAGGCTGTACAAACAGCTTAGACTCCTAAGGCTGAAGATGAAAGAAATTTAGACTCCAACTCCCAAGCACTCAAGGTTAGAAACCCTAGTAGAATTGACCACTTCTTTAGAGAAGGAAACAGAGCATCCTACACAGCAAACTGAAGTTTCAAGCCCTGTACAAGGAGGAGCAGCATCACCAAGCAGCCTTGATCACTCACAGAAGCAGCAGTGTAATTCATTTTTGCAATTTTGAACATTTTCAGAAAGCTCCAGGTTTCAGTGGTTAATAGGCCTAGATTTTTTGCCTCTTGACCACTGAAAGCAGAGCTTTTCAGTGGTTAAACAGGCCTATATTTTTATCTCTTAACCACCGAAACTTGTTACATGGTAGCAAGGTCGTATTTTTGCCCAGATTTGACTTTTTCTCAACCAAATCTTTCGAGGTTGGTTTCTAAACATGCATAATAATTAAATACAACAGATTTGAGGTTTTATCTTGATGTATTTAATGTTTAAGAAGGTGGAAAAGTGAAAATGGTGACCTAGTTCATGAGCAAAAAACTGTCTGTTTTGCCAAAGGTGGCAAATTTGAATTTCCTATGAAGATTCATCAACCTTGGAAGGTTTTCTACATCTGTCAAAGAGTTTGCAGGATACGAAGGCTATCAAGATAGAGTTTGACTCCTTAGATAGGATCTTTTCCTATTTTTTTTTGACTTTGCATTTTTAGTATTCTAGATCCATTTTTATAGGATCTCATCCTACACTTGTTGTATCTATTTTGATTTGACTATTTTTAGAAAATCTGATCCATCTTTCAAGGATCTAGATTTCATCTTGTAAGGCTATAAAGACAAAGACATTTGGAGCACCAAAGGGTTCTATTTTGAGTTCTATATTCTATTGTTTTTGTATGAAAGACATTTTCTTTAATATATCAAGCATGTAAGCTTCTTTCATTTGTTATTGTCGGATCCTCCTTCATCTTTGTCTATGCATATGAGTTGAATTCGTTCTTTTGTCTCTGTTTAATGGTCCTATGGTAACTGTCATATTACTTTTGACTGTTAAGCAAGAATCATAAGCATCTTTGGCTAGTTTGTTGACCCATCATATATATGGTTTATGTATGTTTTGGTTAACCGATTAGTTTTCTTATCCATCTGGTATACATACCTATCTGATAAATAACTCTTGAAGGCCTTGTGTTGCATGAATATAGTTAGAATGTTTTGAAGATACAATCCAGAGATTAGGATATTCATCTTGATCCAAACCCACACTTATTATTGAGAAAGTAGTTTCCAAAAAGATTAAGTTACCAGGCATCTCTGACTTACAGCCTAGGAGAGTTTCCTGGAGTGATAACAAATTGGCCTCGTTGTCAGGGAGAGGAGATCAAAGCTCAGCTTCCCTGGGAGACGACATAGATTTTATCTTTGATGATAGACAAATGTTGGACACTACATTGGTTGTAATCATCTATCTGGCGACTCCATGAAGGACGGATTCAATGACAACTCCATGATATTCAAATGTAAAAAGTGTTTGCTGCTCTTTTGGCTCGGATGTTTGCACCTCTTGACTTCTCTTTAGTTCCTAGTTTCCCACATCCAGTACCTGATATGTCGGAATGGGGAGATTTTCTACCTAGCTTCAAAGATAGCAAAGAAGACAATCCTGCAAAACACCTCATCAAGTTTCACAAGTGCATGGATCTATTAGATCTACAACATGAAGATGTTCATGTTTTCATTCTATGGTGATGCACGTCAGTGGTATTTTTCTTTACCTCCTTCCAACATTTCATCATTGAAGGATTTTCACAAAGCATTCACTGAGCACTGCAAAAGGTATTTTTCAGATGAGTTTGCATTTGATAATTGTTGTGATGAATATGAATTACATTGTTAGCTTGAAGATGTAAATATAGAAAGAGATCCCCCTCATTATATGCCACAACCCATTAATGATCTTCAAGATGTTGTGTTTTCCCATCAACATGAACTACAAATGGATAATAAAGAAATTAAACGCTCTCTTACCATCCTTAACTCTGATTGTTATGAAGTCTAAGAGTGTGTTGCAACAGGGGACATCTATCATTGTAACCAAAATATTGGTGATCTTCGGATGGATAACCATAGCATTGATGCTTTTGACATTGTATCAAACACATCTACTTATTTAGGTTGTCATGAAGATGAGATTGTCCTCTTTGAAAATCCCAAAGATGATTATCAGATTGACACATTAGCAGGTGATAGTCTCAGATCTGCAGCAGATCCTAACGGCAGTCCTCAGCTTTCTGATTTGCAGACTAAGGCAGTTTTCATCAGATATGAGGAGGAAGGTGAAGAACAGAAAGTTTATGGTCAACAGTTGAATTTGTATTTTCATTTGACAGAGGAAGAACATTCCACATTCATTTCTCAGTTGGGACAACAAGAAGAATTCCAAGGAAGACATCTATTTACAAATAGAGAACCAGTCATGGAAGGGCAGTCATCTTTCATGAATCAGAATGCTTTTAATCTTGATTTTAGAGACCTAGTGGTTGATTTGATAGAATTACTTATTTCAAACCCTATTAAAGTTCTAGATTTCATTCATTCATCAATTTCCACGGGTGAGTATGACTTTATGAAAGCTTATTTACTACTGCTGATGTGTTTCAATTATTTCCTATTAAGTAGTGATAGAGATAAAGTCATCACGGTTTTGAAGTTGCTCAAATGGTTTTTATGGAAATCTCTGTTTACCTGACCAAATTTTAGATTTGGTTAGCAGTAGGGATAGGCAGAAGAATAAGCTCTTCATATGAGCACTTAGATTATTTTCAGTTATTGGTTTACAGGTTGTCCGAAGATAAATTGCTCAGGCCAGATGACTCCATAGCCCTATGGACTGACACAATACAAATTGTAAATGATTGGGGGCATAATTTTTATGTTATTGGACAGGCACAGGTCTGCTTGTTCTTGGAACCTCACTGGGAGGATTCCATCCCCGAGTAGGAGCCAGTTGTTATCACCTAAACTAGCACAGTCAAAATTGTCATTTTTAGGTGATAGAGAGAACTCCAAAAAATTATTTCTAAATTTTTATAGGCTTGTTAGAGAGCCTATTTTTTGTAAATAAACTTGAAATAAACATCGGAATTGATTTTCTTTACAAAAAGGGTGAATTAAAGGTTTCTATGGTTTAGGCAAACCTGTGAAGAGTTCATTAACCACCAAAAGCAGATCTTTCGATGGTTAACAAGTGAAATTCAGGGCTAGTTAACCACCGAAAGTCCAGGTTTTCCAGAAATAAACTGCCTTGGGAAAAATCAATTTTCTCAATTGTGGAAAGGCCATTTCACACGCTCAAATAGTTGATTGACAACTAGACATCCTAAGATTTCCAACGGTGCTTTCAGATATGAATTTGGAGCTCGGGAAGGAAGTCAAAAGTTCCCCGCAAGATGAGGCAGGGTGTAAAGCCCGAAAATGTCAAAGCCCGCATTTTCACATGATCCAGATGTCATTTGGCATAATGATGGAATGCTAAACGTCAAAAGTTAAGAAAATTGGTGATGTAAGGTGGTATTATGACTTCTGGTCGAGGTTTGATGCTCTGTGTTACTTGCAAACCTCCATTTGTCATTTCGACTTGAAACCATGGCATACACAGAAATCTATGAAGTGATTGTTTTTTCTAACTGTTTGATGATTCACATGGCCCTCATAACTTCAAGTCCCGAGAGATATATTCATGATGATTCCCAATTTAATTATGATTTGAAATACATCAAGTCCGAAGTCTTATTTATGTTCATTATATGAAATCCCTTTGATTTCATTATCAAACCCGAGTCTCCAGTCATTGTCATTATACCATATGAAGGTCGAGTTTTCCGTTATGCATATTACAACTCCATATGTCATCCAAATGCCACAGAAGCCTGAGTCTTCTCTATTTCATTAAGTCTGATTTTTCAGCTATAATCAAGACTAAGTTTCTGGTTATGACTTGTTAAAGATTTGGTCTATCTCATATAACCCAAGTCATCCCTATTTTGTGCCTTTCAATTCGACATACATCCATTGTTTCCTCCTTATTTTAGGTGTATTGTCTCCCCAGCTCGCAGGTTTTTGCTAATTTGCAGGTACAGGGTGAGGAACCAATTGATCAAGTTGTTGTTGAGTACCATAATCTTCCAACTCCTACTCCTCCAGAGGAACATAGCACACCTTTGGCTGAAGCATCTGCTAGCAAACCAACACCAACCAGATTACAGAAGATAAACCAATTACTGAAGAAGGTTTATGAGTTAGAATACTCTAAGAAACAAATCAAGAAAAATAATGCACAGTTAATTGATAGAAATGTGGAATTATATGACATTAGTCAGGATGTCAAGGATAAACATGACAAGACTCTGGATAGGAACAAACTGTTGATGAAGGAGAACACCAGGCTGTACAAACAACTTAGACTCCTAAGGTTGAAGATGAAAGAAATTCAAACTCCAACTCCCAAGAACTTATGGTTAGAAACCCTAGCAGAATTGGCCACTTCTTTAGAGAAGGAAGCAGAGCATCCTACACAGCAAACTGAAGTTTCCAGCCCTGTACAAGGAGGAGCAACATCACCAAGCAGCCTTGATCACTTACAGAAGCAGCAGTGTAATTCATTTTTGCAATTTTGAACATTTTCAGAAAGTTACAGGTTTCGGTGTTTAACAAGCCCAAATTTTGCCTCTCTTAACCACCGAAAGCAGATCTTTTCGGTGGTTAAACAGGCCCAGATTTTTATCTCTTAACCACCGAAACCTGTTACATGGCAGCAAGGTCGTATTTTTGCCTAGATTTGACTTTTTCTCAACCAAATCTTTGGAGGTTGGTTTCTAAAGATGCATAATAATTAAATACATCAGATTTAAGGTTTTATCTTGATGTATTTAATGTTTAAGAAGCTGGAAAGGTGAAAATGGTGACCTAGTTCATGAGCAAAAAACTGTCTTTTTTGCCAAAGGTGGCAAATTCGAATTTCCTATGAAGATTCATTAGCCTTCGAAGGTTTTCTACATCTGTCAAAGAGTTTGGAGGATATGAAGGCTATCAAGATAGATTTTGACTCCTTAGATAGAATCTTTTCCTATTTTTTTTTGACTTTCCATTTTTAGTACTCTAGATCCATTTTTATAGGATCGCATCCTACACTTGTTGTATCTATTTTGATTTGACTATTTTTAGAAAATCTGATCCATCTTTCAAGGATCTAGATTTCATCTTGTAAGGCTATAAAGCCAAAGACATTTGGAGCACCAAAGGGTTAGATTTTGAGTTCTATATTCTACTGTTTTTGTATGAAAGACATTTTCTTTAATATATCAAGCCTGCAAGCTTCTTTCATTTGTTATTGTCATATCCTCCTTCATCTTTGTCTATGCATATGAGTTGAATTCGTTCTTTTGTCTCTATTTAATGGTCCTATGGTAACTGTCATCTTACTTTTGACTGTTAAGCAAGAATCATAAGCATATTTGGCTAGTTTGTTGACCCATCATATATATGGTTTATGTATGTTTTGGTTAACCGATTAGTTTTCTTATCCATCTGTTATACAAACCTATCTGATAAATAGGTCTTGAAGGTCTTGTGTTGCATGAATATAGTTAGACTGTATTGAAGATACAATCCAGAGATTAGGATATTCATCTTGATCCAAACCCACACTTATTATTGAGAAAATAGTTTCCAAAAAGATTAAGTTACCAGGCATCTCTGACTTACAACCTAGGAGAGTTTCCTGGAGTGATAACATATCCAATTTGGTTTTTTGGGGATGAACTGGAAAAATCATTATTTTTTCTTGTAGAAAGCTCCAAAATCAAAGGAATTAATATTCTTTATAAGGAATTAATATTCTTTATTCTCTAAAAATATGAAATAACTTCGAAAGGATATGATTTTTTTAAAACAAGAATATGCATGTTTTGTATTATAGAGTTGTGTAGCTACATTGGTCAACATAATAATACAAATATACCATGATTGTCCAAAAAAACTTCTTAAAGATCGCCCAAAATTTGGAAGTTATTGACTAAAGAAACAAAACAATCCTTCGGAGAGCATTTTAGATAGCTACTAATTGTATAAATTATGTTAAAAACTCCTAATATCAAGGAAAATTTGTAAAACATTAAACATCATAAATGAATAAATGAATGATTGTATACTTCCTCTTGGTTCTCTAGGTTGGCCTGAAAGTTTTGATCTACAATCAACATTTTCGCATCCTCTTGTTGCTACTACACAATCTCATCTTCCTTGACCTCCTCCACTACAAACCCAATTGGTTGTTTAGCATTTGAGCAACTGAAGTAGGATTTCTAACCAGGCTCACAACCAATTGTTGAAGAGAAACACACTCAGCTTGAAGGTATTCAATTTGCCTCTTTTGGTTGTGCAAGGTTTCCAAAATGAAGGTATATTCAAAAATTTTGATTTCTTCTTGGGCATGCATCGTACCAGTGATAGAGAAAATCAAATTCCCATGACCCCATGGATGTACCTTCGATTTTTTCATAGAAAACCCCTTTGAAGGTAAATAAGGTGGAAGAGAGGAATAATTCGATGAGGTTGAGAGTTTTTGGGCCTTATGATAGGAATAAAATATTCTGGGACCATGTGTTTTTTTTTATGTATCTTAAAGGAGGACAACAAACTTGGTGCAATAAGAGGTCGGGAATAACCAAGGTTTCAAAATGGTTGAAACATTTTTTGGTGGAAAACCATTTTTTAAGTTGAATGGGGAGGTATAGGAGTTAGGTCTGTACACGAGGTGGATCATATCACAATCCAATATTTATCTAGCTCTCATAGGAAAAAGAGAAATCGTCGTCTCCCTTCAAGTTCAATCCAATTTGGATTGAGAAGGATTTTATTGATTTGGTGAAAAGAAAATGGATTCCATTTAGTCCTGATATAGGGGTTTCGATGAGTAGACAGTTTACAGACTCTTTGCTAAGGTTGAAAGGGAAGGTAGTGGAATGGTTGAAAAATAGGGTAAAGAATAGAGACAATATGCTAAAAGAAGTAGAGGTTGCAGTGGAATCCCTCTTCAATAATAAAATAGGGGGGTATTGAGTAAGAGCTTTCATACTTTGCAAGTTTAGAGGCAACAAAGACCTATCTTTTGTGTGACAAGGAGGTAGTTTGGCATATGAAGGGTTGAGGAGTTTAGCTAGACTTGGGTGACAAAAATACAATTTTTCTTCACTGGTTCACAAATCACCAGAAGAATGTAAATATCATATAGGAGCTTACTATTGATGAAGGTACCTGAGTTTGAGGTTTTAAAGATTTAGTGCAATAAGGGGTTTATCATTTTGCTAATATATATAAACAACCAGAAGGAGCTAAGCTTCTTGAGGCGGTGAAGGTATGCTCTTTTTTCCCTTGTCTGGTATCGGAGGAAGAAAATAAAAATTTGTTTGAAGAAGTAAGTTTGAAGGAATTATCCAAGGGCTTGTTCGGTTTTCAAAAAGGTAAAAATCCAAGCTTGTATGGGTGGATGGTTGAGTTCTTCATAGATTTTTTTTATTTATTGGGAAATGATTTGTGAAGAGTGGTTAATAAGGTCAAATTGACAAGTAGGGTTGATCCAGGAGGCTCCCCAGGCTCAGAAAATGCTCAAAAATCAAAGTTCTCATAATTGGATGAAACCAATTCCATTGCAACTGGCTCGTCGCGTTGATTCCGACAGTATATTTATATCATCAAACGGGCTCTGTATGCGAAAGTTATCGCGTTATGATCGAAAACCCAAACAAGTAAAAAGTCAAAGGTCAACTGTCCAAAAGTCAACACTGACGTCAGCATGACATCACCAACGACACCTCATGAGGTAGACTTAGACCAATGGCAGTGCAACAAGTGGCAGCAGTTCATTGGACAGATGTGGATGGCAAATCCAATCAGAGTTGGACACGTGGAAAAGTTCGAGCAAATGAAATGGTGCCACGTGGCCCAGGCATGGGCATCCACATGGCACCCAGTCAACATTTCATATGGAAAGTTCCAAAAATTTTGGGGTTGATGGAGTTTGAACCCATGACCACCCACCAAACCCAAGCGTTTTCACAAATGACCCAACACCAATGCGCCATGTATTACTTGTTAAATCAAATGTAATTAAATATATATATGTTGTAAAGTTTAGTTAGGCGCAAAAAGGAGGGGGCTAAGCCCCAGCCCGTGGTCGACTTTAATTGCATATAACCTGGAGCGCAGGGGCTTAACCATAACCATATGCGTGGAGTTTTGGATAGGGCTTAGCCCTTGAACCTTGGTGTATCCATATAACCACAAGCCCAGTTTGGGGGGCTTATCCATTAGGGCATGGTTTATTTTAGGCCGAGGATCTATGCAGAGAGCCCAAAACCAAGAGCTAGCGCCGAGTATGGGCCAGCGCTTAGCCCTTTGGGCTAGCGCTTGGTCATTTTTAACTGCATATGACCATATATAGAGGGCGCGCGCCACATTTTTGGGGGATTAAGCCCAAATTTATGTAAAAAAATGGGTTTTTACTATAGTTTTTGGTATTTTTAAATTATTTTAACTGATATTATGTCCAGAAAATGGAATTTTTAAGGATTTGAGGCCATTTGAAAGGGGATTTGATTCCAGAAAGAGGCCAAATCTTGAGGGAAGTTGGGATTCCTCATCTGATCCTTGAAAACTATAAGAACCAAGCTTTTTGAAGCTTGTAGGAGACATTTTGATGCAGGGTTTTGAAGGGACAGTTTGTAAATTTTGGCCTTTTCTCATGTTTTGAGAGGCTTTTTTCTCATGTTGTTGAGAGGATTTTGATGGTGCATGCATGAATTTGAGCAAGGAGGTCTTGTACAGAAGACATGAAGCATGTAATGTAACAGCAAAGAGCATTGTAAGAGAACTTTGAGCATTTTAAAGAGCAATAAAGAGGTCCTCCACTTGGAAGCGGGCCCGGAGACGTAGCCAACGATTGGTGAACTCCGTTATCAACCTCTTGTCTCTATTTCTCTTTCTTTTTTTGTTGTTCTATTCTCTTCATTTGCAGCATGAATATTAATGGCTAATCTCTTTATACATTAATAAGCATCAAGTAAAAGTCACATTTGATATTCCGCAAACAAGAAAACAAGTTTATGTATTTCGCATTCTTAACGATCCGATGCAAAAAGTACATTAAACTAACTAGTGATTTATCAGTAATACCTTTGTTTTTTGATCAAGTTTATGGTATCAGAGCATTTGGTTGTGAAGGTTTGATAGGAATTCCAAGCATTGGATGCTCACAAGAGCAAAACTCAAGCGAGGAGAAGGCCAACTTGAGGCTCTTGACACAGAGATTCAAAGGCGACCGCATAAGCAAGAGATGTCTTCGCCACGGAAATTGGGTCCCTACAAAACTGAAGATGATTTCTTTGAGGCCTTTAAATTGATGCAGGCCATGGTAGAGGAGCTTTATCATGAAAGAGGGCAACGAAGGCTTCGAGACAATGAAGAAGGTGAATCTTTGGTAAGAGAAGAAGGAGGAGTTGGAGGTGGTGGACCTTCAGAACCTTCTTCTCCTTCATCCTCATCATCTAATAATGAAACAAGTGTACATTCCTCCAAGGATAAGCAAAAAAAATTTCATTCTTCTGATATGTCGCTATTAAAGTTAGATGTAAAGTTTCAATTACCCACTTATGATGGTGAATTGGATGCAGAAAAGCTAGATAATTGGGTGAGACAATTAGAAGTCTATTGCAGGATACAAAAGATTGTTGATGATGAAACTAAGATCCAACTAGCAAGTCTCAAATTGGGAGGCACAACTCTCATATGGTGGGAAAGCAGAACTAGAGATGATATTAAGAAAAGTGGTAAAACAATCTCTTCCTGGAATGATTTTGTTATTGCATTAAAACAACAGTTTTACCCTTTAGCTTACATGCAACAAGAAATGATGAATTGGCAATGTTTAAGGCCATCAAAAGGTCAAAGTGTACAAGAATATACTCAGATATTTCGTAAGAAAGCTTTAAATTTGGGTATTCCATTATATACACAAGAGACACTCCTAAAATATATCGGTGGTTTACAT
>JZKD02S1674524.1:397284-415688 GCA_000966675.3 Picea glauca | reverse complement strand
ATATCCATTGGGATGGATATGTGGTGATAACAATTTACAAGTAACCAAGCAATGTAAAATCAAGTTTGCAATCACTTCTAATTATGTTGATGAAGTAGAGCTTGATATAGTGTCATTGGACATATGTGGAATTGTATTGGGAAGCCCATACCTTTATGATAGGAAAGCCATATTCTACAGGGAGGAAAATAAGTATTTCTTCAAGAAAGATGGGAAGGAGTACATTGTTCATGCTCATCGCATGAAAACTGACAGATCCTTTGCAGCTACCGGGCAGTTAAAAAGAATGGTAAATGCAAGCAAAAGTTTAACACTTATGTCTGTAATAAAACATGAAGTTAGTAATGCTAAACATGAGATGATTCCATATGTTTCAAACAGTCATGAAGTGTCACCAGGGGTATAGCATGAGGTTCAACTGCATAATTTGATTATTGTTCTTGTTCAAAAGAGGAAGCATGTTGTTTCATTAGCACATTTAGTATTTTTATTTGGTTTACTCCTATTCGGTAGTGTATGGATGCTAACAACAACAAACAATGTAGATGAATGTGTAGTTGATGGCATGATTACTTTGATGAATAATGCTATCTCAGTTTTCATGTTTGTTGTGATTAGTCAGGTGATCATTATCCCAATAGAGAGGATGGATGATACAGGACAAAGTAGGGAGGCAATACCCTCACTTCTTACCTGGGTAAAAGAAGACTTTTGGTGGTCCAAAATTTTCCAAAGTGGGGAGGAATGATCCAGGAGGCTCCCCAGGCTCAGAAAATGCTCAAAAATCAAAGTTCTCATAATTGGATGAAACCAATTCCATTGCGACCGGCTCGTCGCATTGATTTCGGAAGTATGTTTACTTCCTCAAACGGGCTCCGTATGCGAAAGTTATCGTGTTCTGATCGAAAACCCAAATAGGTAAAAAGTCAAAGGTCAACTGTCCAAAAGTCAACGCTGACGTCAGCGTGACATCACCAACGACTCCTCATGAGGTAGAGTTAGACCAATGGAAATGCAACAAGTGGCAGTAGTTCACTGGGCAGATGTGGATGGCAGATCCAATCAGAGTTGGACACGTGGCAAAGTTCGGGCAAATGAGATGGTGCCACGTGGCCCAGGCATGGGCAGCCACGTGGCACCCAGTCAACATTTCATATGGCAAGTTCCAAAAATTTTGGGGTCAATGGAGTTTGAACCCACGACCTCCCACCAAGCCCAAGCGCTTTCACAAATGACCCAACACCAATGTGCCCATGTATTACTTGTTAAATCAAATGTAATTAGATATATATATGTTGTAAAGTTTAGTAGGGTGCAAAAAGGAGGGGGCTAGGGCTAAGCCCCAGCCCGTGGTCGACTTTCATTGCATATAACCTGGAGCGCGGGGGCTTAACCGTAACCATATGCGCGGGAGTTTTGGATAGGGCTTAGCCCTTGAACCTTGCCGTATCCATATAACCACAAGCCCAGTTTGGGGGGCCTATCCCTTAGGGCGCGGTTTATTTTAGGCCGAGGATCTATGCAGAGCGCCCAAAACCAGGAGCTAGCGCCGAATATGGGCCAGCACTTAGCCCCTTGGGCTAGCGCTTGGCCATTTTTAACTGCATATAACCATATATAGAGGGCGCGCACCACATTTTGGGGGGCTTAAGCCCAAATTTATGTAAAAAGTGGGTTTTTACTATATTTTTTGGTATTTTTAAATTATTTTGACTAATATTATGTCCAGAAAATGGTTTTTTTTTAGGATTTGAGGTCATTTGAAGGGGGATTTGATCCCAAAAAGAGGCCATATCTTGAGGGAAGTTGGGATTCCTCATCTGAGCCTTGAAAACTATAAGAACCAAGCTTTTTGAAGTTTGTAGGAGACTTTTTGATGCAGGGTTTTAAAGGGGCAGTTTGTAAATTTTGGCCTTTTCTCATGTTTTGAGAGGCGTTTTTCTCATGTTTTGAGAGGCGTTTTTCTCATGTTGTTGAGAGGATTTTAATGGTGCATGCACGAATCTGAGCAAGGAGGTCTTGCACAGAAGACATGAAGCATGTAATGTAACAACAAAGAGCATTGTAAGAGAACTTTGAGCATTTTAAAGAGCAATAAAGAGGTCCTCCACTTGGAAGAGGGCCCGGAGATGTAGCCAACGAATGGTGAACTCCGTTATCAACCTCTTGTCTCTATTTCTCTTTCTTTTTTTGTTGTTCTATTCTCTTCATTTGCAGCATGAATATTAATGGCTGATCTCTTTATACATTAAAAATGCTAATGATCCGATGCAAAAAGTAAATTAAACTAACTTGTGATTTATCAGTAATACCTTCGTTTTTGGATCAAGGGCACTCCCAAACTTTAACTCTACTTTCATTGTATTGATTCTGAAGGTTGACAAGCTTGAACTTTTTGGGAATTTTAGGTCAATCTCTTTGTGGAATTGTGTGTATAAGATCATCACAAATATTATGGTGGTAAGAATTAACATGTCATTGTTTAAGGTCATAACCCTGTAACAGTTTGGTTTCCTTGAAGGAAGGAAAATCCATGATGCAGTAGGGGAAACACATGAAGGACTACATAGCATAAAGACAAAGAGATTGAGTGTTATGGTGGCGAAGTTAGACTTATCTAAGGCTTATGATTGAGTATACTAGATTTATCTAAGAATGATGTTAATTCAAATTGGTTTTTCCTTGAACATGGTTAGTTGGATCATGGATTATGTGATGTCGGTTTCTTTTGCAGTTTTGGTGAATGGGTCGATCTCTCCTTTTTTTCTCCCTGAGTAAAGGACTGCACTAGGGATGTGAGCCATTTCGTAGACAAGGAGAATTGGCAAGATAAAAGGAATTAAGGTGGGGGCATATTTCTTATGACATCATATTGTTCATGAATGGAACATTGTTTGAGGGTTAGGCTCTATAAGAAATTTCAAGTCTTTAAAAAGACACTACGAGGATGTTAATTAATGTGGAAAATCGATGTTATGTTTCCATGGTGTGGACGAGCGGACAAAGGAGGAGTTAATAGATGTGTTTCATTTTTCGAATTTTGATTTTAGTGAAGGGTTTAAATATCTTGATTTCATGCTCAAACCAAAATCTTATAAACTACAAAACTGAAGATGGCTAATAGGAAAAGTTGAGAAACATATCCATTTTCGGTGCAACTATTGGCTATCAAGGGGTGGTTGGTTGATGTTAGTAAACGTAGCATTGAAGGCGGTTCCGATCTATTGGTAGTTTCCAGCTCATATCTCTAAATGAGTTTTGGAAAAGATAAGGAAAGTCTTTTTCAATTTTCTCTAGACTAGAAAGGAGGGGCAAGAGGGAGTCCATTGGAAAAGTTTGAAATAAATTTCAAAACCAAAGGCCGAGGGGGGATGGGGGATCAAAAATGTACATGTTTTTGGCTTGGTGCTAGCAGGCAAGTCTTTATGGAACTTGTTAACTAAGGAGAACCTTTGGAATAGATTGATCTATCAAAAGCATTTGTATTTGCATTCTATTCTAACATGGATAAGAAGGGAGGACAAGAATTAGAAGAATGGATCTTCATATTGGAAGTCGTTAGTGTCCTCTTTCTTGGTGATAGGTAGATATTTAAGCTGGAAGGTTGGAAATGGAAAAGAGGTGAGAGTGGGGGTAGACACTATTATGGGGAGTGGGAATCAAGGAAGACTACATGCTGATCTTGTTGATTTCTTGTGAAGATGGGATATTAAAACCCTTAAATACTACAATGACCCTATGAGAACTAATATCTTGTCACAAGCTTGGAAGATGGACCGGGACCTAGGGTTGGAGGGGGATTGGAAGCAGGAGTGGGAAATATTTACCAATGAACTTCAAAGAGCACATATCAGAATTTGGGAGGAGTTTGATATCCTTATCCAGTTGAGAAATAATGTGGATAGTATTTACATAGTGAAAATGGGATATGAGTCTCTGGTGACAACTTCCTAGTCACCATCGATTTGGCAGTGGAAAGGGATCTAGAAGGTAAAGGTTCCTAAGAAGAACAAGATCTTTATGTGGTTGGTATTGTGGAATAAAGTGATGATCTGGGAGGCTCAATAGAAAAGAAATTTCCAAGGACAAATTTTTTGTGTACTTTGTAGAAAAGAAGAGGAGTCGGCACATAATTTATTTGTTCAGTGTCCTTTTGTACAACATGTGTGGAATGATATCAATAGGTGGATGCAACAAAGGGACTTGTGGAGAAAGGAAGATCATGTGATTTGCCTTCAAAACTGATTCAACAAGACATAATTAAAGTCATTTCGAGCCATACCATTTCTTGTCTTATGGGGTGTGTGGTTATCTCGGAATACTAGACTATTTGTAGGAAAAGAAGTTCCTACCTTTCGAGTGTTTTCTCAGGTAGTGGCACTCTTCAACTTTGTTGAGAAAGATCCTTCTTCAAAGATGCCTCATTGAATTGGGGAATTGTTGATTGACAAAAGGTACATTTGGGGTTTTTTTTCTTGGGCGTGCTAGGGGCATGATAAAAATGTGGTTTGGGGGGAGTCTTATTCATTTTAGATTCTCATTACTTTACCTTCAAGGAAAATTGTGGCAAGGACACAAACAATCAGACAAGGTAATGATGCTTAAAATTATTTTAAAAGAAGCATTCAAATGAGGTCTGAAAGGTTTACAAGTCTTTGGGGATTCCTTATTGGTGGTCAGTTGAATTTAAGGAAGGAAGATGGTTCACAATTTAAAGCTACAAGATCTATCACTACATGTTAAAGAGGTCATTTTTTGTTTTTGACTACTTTTCTATTAGCCACATCTATAGGGAGCTAAACCAACAAACCAATGCATTATCAAAGGAAAGTTTAAGACTGCCTACTCGAGAAATCCTTATGGTTGAATTCTCTATGTGCGAGATCCATTATTTTAAACAAAACCTATGATATGGATAACCAATACTAAATTTTTATTATGTTTTTATTATTTACATAGAATGCAATCAAGAATCAAGTATAAGGAACAATTGGTTTTTTTTAATAAGATCGAGCCTTGACTATAGATCACTCAGTGTAATATAGCGTATAGATAAAGTGTTGATGGTGTAGTTGGGAAAATCCAGCATGTCAAAGCATATGAGGAATGAATTTTTATAACCTTATGTTTACGAAAAATGTTTTTTTTCCTCGGAAAAAAAAAGTGATGTAGTCATATTCTATAAATACACTTATGCACCCTACTTCCACGTTATAGTGATGGCCCACGACCCACCAATCCACTTCCATGTTATGGTGAGAGATCATAATGGACCCATGATCCATCCATCAAGTTTGAACGGCTTCTCTCCAGTCACCCACTTCCAAGTTATATAAGTCACCCACTTCCAAGTTATATATGTGTGGTGATGTGGATAAATCTTAGGTAGCCAATGCAAAAATAAAATTATATTTCAAAATGACATATAAAATAAATAATTTATTATAATAAATATTTTTATAAATTATATTTATCTTTGAAAATTGTAAATATTTTGTTGTTCAAAATGAAAAGTGGTGTTTATTTAAGTGTCAATTTAGTTATGTTTAAAATTGTATTTATATGGAAATAGATTTAAGTGATTTTAGATGTGAGTTTTTAGCTAATTAATGATTATAGGAATTATGTAAGTTAAAATTATTTATAATTTCAACATGTTTATTTATTTATGGTTTTGGTTAGTTATGAATAAGTATTTATTAAAATTTTACATGGTAGATAATGTTTGATAAACATTTTGTTACAAATTAAGGTGGATTTAGTTTAATTGGTTGTCGGTAATGCTGTTGGGTATTTGACTAGTTTTGTGTTAGCAAGTGTCCATTTTGAATGACCCTAAGTTAGGCATACAAGTGTATGTTGATGGGTTTACTAGGGATGTAATCCACGAATATGGGGAAGCATCCTTTGGGTTTCCTTGGAAAAAAAGTTAATATGGATTTGTGTGTGCAAATCTCTAAATCTTGCCATTTAAATCTAGATGGGTGTAGGCAGTTAATAAATATCGTCCAATGAAGGGGTGACAAGAAATGGAGCAGGTTCTTTATAATTGTAATGGAAAGAAAGAAATTGAGTTTGTTTGAGTGTTAGGGAATCGTCCAATAATGAGATATAGGCTCTAGTAGTCTTTCAAGACTTATTCCATCCTAAGGGAGAAAGTTGTTTCTCAGGTATTCGTAATAAGGGACTCTGTGATAGTTATCAGATCATTGTATTCTTGATCCCCCTTAAGGAAATTTGAACACTCATGTCTCACTTGGAGGGTGATTTCTATGCGTCATTATAATATCATTTTATCAAGTTTCAAGGGTACAAAATGGAGAGGGTGATTATCACACTAACATTGGTGCAACAATGGAGGAAGGAATAAAAAGGGTAAATGCGGGAGGGGGAGTTCCTTATTCCACTCCCCTCCTATGACATTAATGGAGTCTCATGTAGAGGATATTATGTTCTCCATGTGTTTTTCCAAGCACCAACAAGGAGACAAGAAATTAATACCATCCTCAGATCCCTCAATTCTTATGGCACTTCCAACAAAAAATGCCCTCTTGAATGATATATTGGATGGGAGCTTTGGAGATTATGTATTAATTCTTTATTTTTGTTTGGAAATGTCTATTTGTAATATGTGTATTTCTCCTCCAGGGCATGCTAGTGTGGTTACAGAGTTAGCGAAGGGTGGAGCCATGTTCATTTATGCACAATCCTATCTTTGGCGACATTCGACTCCCACTCAAGTTATTAGGCTCCAGAAACTAGTCTCCTTGAACAATATAGGGCATTCACATAGTTGTCATAAGTGTTTCATTCGATGCAATCCAAGGGAGATTCAGAGAAGGTTACAAAGATGTGAAAGGAACAATATGGAGTCCAATTGCAATGTGGTGAGCTCCACCTCTCAGTGGAATAGATGGAGGAAGGATCTAGAATAGAAAATGAGTGTTGAGAATACTAATATTATAGATGATTGTGCAGTCAAAACTGCCACTCAACTCTGGGAATTAAAGGAGGAAAATAAATAATTTCAAGCCTTCATTTATATTTTTCATAGGAAACATTTGAAGTTAGATTTGCAATTGAGTTTGTTAAAATTGTTGGTTAATGGAATCTCAATTTTCCTTAGGATGGCACATTGTCTTATATCCCTTAGGCCTCAACATCAACAAAGGACTCCTCATTTGGTTGCAAAGAAGAATTTGGAAGTAGTTTCCCCCATGGACCACCCAAATGAGGACTGGAAAACTTTGGAGGAAGCTATGGAAGCACAAGTGGATTTCAACGTTTTTTCCCCTCTATGACAGAGTTTTTAGTTTAATTTAATTGAATTTCTCTGTATTGTCGTGTAGTTATGTTATTAGCATAGTTTGTAAGGTTGTACACTTGCCAAGGATATTTGGTATGGAGCAATATAGACCGAGATAATAAAAAAAATTGGACTTGGCTATCCTTATTTTCGCTCAAAGGCTACATGCAATTTTTAAAACTTTTGTATTACACCATTGTTTAATTTAGTTGTAGCTCTTTCTAATATAAAATCTAACCATTATTGTTAAAAAAAATAAAAATCATCCAAACACTTATATTAATGAAACTTGAACACACAAATTTAACCAAATAAGTTTTACTTTATAAATCAAAAACTAATTTCGTTACCAATGATCTTTTACTACTTCAGATGAAATAAATATATACTATTTTTTTAACATTATAATAAAAATAAATATTTTTTTCATCCAAATTTCAAAATTAAACTTTAAATCTTTATTTTATTGGACTAAATATTATTTGCAAAAAATATTGCATTGTCTCATGGAATAACAAAAAAGAACTTCACTATATTAAAATAATAAAACTTACTAATACGTAATGTTACTCATCCACTTTTACTAACCCAAATAACCTTTTAACTTTTATTTATTATAGAAAATATATTCCATTAATATCTATATTCTTATTTCTATGATACCTTAGAACATTTAAGAAACTAACATCATTATAAAATTGCTTTACTATAACTTCAAATAAATAACAAAATTACCAAATAATGTTTACAAAATTTCAATGTTCATAATCCTTTGACTTCGTTTGAAATCATTAGTCTCATTTCAATGATCATCTCATTTGAATATACAACTTTAGCCCAACACATTGAGCGAATCCAACAAAATGGGTGAGGCCTTTCAATGTTCCTAGCATTTGACTATACAACATTAGCCCAACACATCGACCAAATCCCGCAAAATGGGTGAGGCCCTTTCACACTTTAGACTTTAGGTTGCCCATTGTGTTTCTATGTTTCGATAATAGGTACTCTTGGCACACAATTTTAGCGTTGTCTAACTAATGTTGGGATAGATCCCTTTAATGGCTAAAGGGAAAGGGTAGTGTTATCTAACTTTTTTATTCATTCCTCTTCCATTTAAGGGAAATGGGTCCTATAAATGGGTCCTATTGGGAAATGGATCTTTCTAATGGCTTGAAAAAATCTTTAACATATATATATATATATTTTTCCTATGGTGTTGTAGAGGCTTATCATTGAGATGATCATTAAAAATTTTAATACATTTTGTTTTTCTATTTTATTTTTTTTTATAGTGTTGTAGAGGCTTATCATTGAGATGATCATTAAAAGTTTTAATACATTTTGTTTTTCTATGGTAATGGTGTTTAATACATTTTGTTTTTCTATTTTTTTTTTTTTTATAGTGTTGTAGAGGCTTATCATTGAGATGATCATTAAAAGTTTTAATACATTTTGTTTTTCTATGGTAATGGTGTTGTAGAGGCTTATCATTTAGATAATCATTAAAAAACATGTTTTGTTTTCTTATAGTGTTGTAGAGAAATGATCATTTCATAGTTGAAAAGATAACTTCATTTCCATCTATTTCCCTTAAGTAGGAAGCTTTACACCAAGAATCATTTATAAAATATTATATGTTGATTTTCCATTTCAATGGTTTTTAGGCTTATCATTTAGATAATCATTAAAATCTTTAACACATTTTGTTTTCTTATAGTGTTGTAGAGGCTTATCATTTAGATGATCATTTCATAGTTGAAAAGATAACTTCATTTCCATCTATTTCCCTTAAGTAGGAAGCTTTACACCAAGAATCATTCATAAAATATTATATGTTGGTTTTCCATTTCAATGGTTTTTAGTCATGTTTCTTGGGTTTTTACAAGTGAATCTTTTAGTCTTAGAATTCTTATTTTTGGTGATGAGGCTCTTATTCATCCTTATGCTTGTAAGTTTTTTGTTATTGAATTTCTCTCTATCGAGGATAAGATAAATTATTTCATTCTCGCCTTTGGTTTATGGGTCATGTAGACTTCTACATGAAGTGAGGGTTTCCTTTTTTCGATTCATCCTCTAAGACATAAACTTCAACCTCTATGTGGGTTAAATTTTCCATTTTCACTCTCCATAAACCGACAGTAATCATATCACAGTCAATGTTAGGTTGTGTGTAGAAGTGGATTTCGCTAATGACATGTTAGAGGACGTCTCAATCGAGGTAGCACGAAATGTTTGGAAACAAAATTTGGATTATGAGAGGTAGCTTTTAGATGCAAATCAACATGCTTCAAGTATAGCCACTTCATGGCTTCATGTCCAAAGAAAAAAAAAAAAGAACTCAAGCAAGACTTCCAATCCTTCGAGAAGAAAGATGAGGAAGAGAAAATGTCTACCTACATGGTCAAATGGCACAAAATAACACTTACACTTAGTATAAGTGGCATATTCCACCGTGATAAAAGACATCGAGGAGAAAGCAAGAGCACCTAGAAACAATCTTGTAGAGAAAGTTGCTAAAACAAAGTAAGTCAATGCAAATCTATTCCTAGTGTTCCACTTAGGAGTGAAAAATGAGAATGAATTCAAGCTGAGAAGGGAAAATAAAAATACAACACCACACCAATAAAACCACACCAATGAAACTACATTAAGATCATAGAATTTTGACAATTTAAAAGAAAATAATATTATGAGCAAAAATATATCAACTATACAACTCCAAAAATAAACCCTCTTAGAATATTGTTGATTCCAACTTTCAAAAAATTTAAAATTCAATAAAATTTATTAACATAATTATTTTTTAAATTTATTTTGTTATATAATATTCACCAAAATAATTAAAATATTACAATTTCTTTTATTTAATAAATTAAAAAAAATCATTCATTATATTTTAATTAAAAATATCTATATAAATAATATCAATATGTAACGACGAACCTATCTTAATCATTATAGAAGCAAGTTGTAGAATGGATATGTGCTTTCCTAATAAAGAAGCTCTTATCACCAAACGTTATTCACTAGTCTACAATGTCAATAATCTAGATATTATACTTATCACCGAATGTTATTCACTAGCGTACAATGTCAATAATCTAGATAATATAAGTGCACGTACAAAGTTTTTTTTAAATTTTGAAAGGTGCGTATATTTTTGGGTTCAAAATGGTAAATAGTATTCATTTTATTATAATTTATAATTTTAGATATAATTATTTTTCCGCGGAGTTTTAGATATAATTATGTTTACATTGTTATAGAATTATCTTAATTTTTATAAAGGATTTTAAGTATACTTTTTATAAATTAATGATTATTTGTTTTGAATTGGTCTACGTTATAAATATTTATTTATAATTTCAACATGCTCATTCATCATTGCTCTTAGTTATGGATAAGCATTCATTAAAATTCTATTCTACATGGACAAGTATTCATTAAAATTCATGGACAAGTATTCATTAAAATTCTATATGGTACAAAAACAAATTTACAAGTTATGATAGATTTATTATGATTGCAAATATTTAGTTGTTTTTATTTAAATTACTATGAACGTTAGTAGATAATAAAGATCATCCAATACACTTTTAGAAAGTTGATCTACATGATTGCATAAAGACCACTACATAACATATCGATAGTATAATTGATATATTTGATAAACACTATTTTCATCGTCAATAATATTTTAAAGAAATGTCATCTACCACATAAATAATTCGTAGTCTAAAGGTTTTATGAAATGATTATTTTTCGACGATATTTGCCCGAAATCCAACGAGAAATTGTTAGATCTGCAAATTTGAGTGATTATTTCTGTATAATCTGAGTGCCCCTCGAGTTTTTCAGCATGCTAAATCCATTTATGCATTCAGAAATAGATTTTAAACAACAAAAAATAGTGATTTCATGTAAATTTATATCGTCAGATTCCAATGAAAAAAATCCATTTCATAAAACAATTAGACAACACCCAGAAATAATGATAATTTATAATCGAGTTTAGTAGAATTGATTTTATGTATTGAATAAATGTCACTTAGATATCATTGTTATTTATTAAAACATTAAGAAAATTTGTAATTAATTTGTGTAATGAGAAGTTGTTATTTATATATCATATAAATTGTTTTTTCCTTTTTTTTATTGGTTATTTTTTTTTGTTGTCTTTATTATGTAAACCATATACTTTCGAAAAATTTATTAAACATTTCTTATTCTAACAATAGTATTTAAGGTTAATTGATTTTTCCAAAATTTAAAAATGATATAATAATATATTATTAAAAGCTTAATAAGTTATTTGGAATAATTGATTCTATATGTGGAGGATAACACTCCTCTCCACTACTAGAGTTAGACCCAATAAACAAATAAAAACATCTTTAATAAAATTTAAATTTTTTTACAAAATAATATAAAACCATTTATATTTTTTCAATTCACATTTATATTTATATTATTTAAAATGTTTAACTATTTATATTTATATTAATTAAAATATTAACAAATTAACTTAATCATTAAAAAAATTATAATTTCAAATAATTAATAAATTAACTTAATTGCCCTCGATTTTAAACTATTTTATTTTATTAAAAGCAAATTATATTATATTGATTTTCATTGTTATTTATTCCATGAGTGGGTCACTATTGCATTACTCTCACTTCAATGTTCGTATAATTTGACGATGATACATTAGCCCCAACACATTGAACAAATCCCCATGATCGGCAGCCGCTCTCACACTTTGGACTTTAGGGTTCTCATCGTGTTTGTTTATTCCATAAGGGGTACTTTCGGTACACATTTTTAATGGTGCCTAATTTAGGTCGGCCATGGTGGTGGGTTATAAAGTAGCCCACTCATTCATTGGATCTTCATCACAAATGCACTTTAAAGTGACTATCATTCCATATTGAAAATATGAATTAAATAATGCCCCTTGTTCACAAGGATGCTATAATATTGTGAGGGTAGGAGAACATATGCATCTAAGATAAAGATGGGATATAGATGGCTATTTGTAATGCTTCTTAAAGTTTAATTAGGGAGAAAATACTTGCACTTAAATGATGGTGACTATCTATTCTCAATAGTTGTGCATTTAAACGATTGATAAGAATTTTGGAAATTATTTAATAAAATTATAATCGATAGAGTTTTCATTGTTAAAATTTTACGTTTAGTATTTTTCTTCAATGGATATGTTTTAGCATCAATACATCTATTGGTTTTTAATAGACAATAAGAACAGCCCTTGAGATGACTTTCCATTTCCAACTTGATATGTTAAAAATTATCAAGGAGAATACTTTGATCATTTAATTCCAAAAGAAAGATGCTTTCATATTCGATGATTTATAATCCACTTATCGTAGTATTCAATGTTGTGTAGCAGACTAGATATTGTTTGTTCGATATATTACCCATTCTTTGGATGATTCAAGTTCATGATGTGATCTTACTCAATGCTTAATTCTACTTGGGTTTCACACATATTTTTGGATACTCACGAGTTCCAACTCCAAAAGAGAGGACCTTAAAGATGATTTGTTGAAGCTCTTGATCAATCCATGAGAGAACATAGGTGGATATACTTAGTGAACAATACCTCTTGCCATAAACCAAAAGATGAAATAAAACACCACCACATATTTTTTTTGTAAAAACTTGGGAGAAAGTCTTAAGATCTTTAGATTACATTCTCCATATGTTTTTAGGTGTCATATTTTGATCCATTTCACCAGGGGGATGAAGTCATTCTCCTTTTTACCTTAACATAAGAAACTCTTCACTCTCATATTTATTTGGTTCATAATGCATTTATGAATAATGTACAAGGAACCGTAGAACAATATATTTTCTTCTAGCATACATTTTGTCAAGGTTAAGAGCCCTCCGACAAATAACCATTTGTGGCACCAAGGTTATGGCTTGGATTTTTTCCACCATCCAACTCCAATCCCATCTACTTTAATCATTTTCTTTCTAAATGAGCCTCTAGTATTTGAACTTCTCTTCAAAGGATGGACCAAAAATGGTAAGAAATGGAGAATGTAGTCCTTCATGCCTTGAGCATCAAAATGAAAACAAATTATGGATTTCTAAGAGTTCCCATTGTCAAATAGAAAACCCTTAGGATGTAATTGAAACCTTGTGTTTCTTTAGCTAAGACCAAACCAAAAATTTAAATGTTACTTAAACATAAAATGTGAACAATTGACTAATAAGAAAAGTAAACATGATAATAAACACATTGTCTAAGACCATGGGAAGGTTTTAAAAATGTGGATGTTAAACCATTAATGGGACCTACAAAATCTATTAAAGAGAAAGAATCTCATATCCAGGAGACCAAATGATGATTAAATCCCATAAGAATGGGAATAAGCTTAACGGTAAACTCGTTTACCCTGTCAAAAGATTTGAAAAGGTCAATTTTGAGAATAATAGCTCAGGTCTTCTTAATTTAAACTAAATGCAAATATTTTTGGGAAATGCCTATAGTTTTTTTAACTTACCTTCCATTAATAAAACTTGATTGTTCCAAGGTCGGCAAAGGCGGCTGGATGGTAAAGTCGTTCTTGCAACGAAGGTCAAGTCTTGTGCTCAAACCTGAGCAAGGACATGGTCTAGTCGCAGAAAGATTAACTGGGCCAATCCCGCTTACCTTTTCCCCGAATGGGGTGATAATGTCATCCATATGTCAATTGGAAAGGACATGCGACAACCAACATGGCACCAACCATGTGACAGGCGCGTGCCCTCCCCTCCCTCACACGCCATCCATTTAACATAGAGCCATTGTAACCAGAGCGCCATTACTCCTAGTGCGCCTCGCTCTAGCCTCCCATCCCCTCGATGGGTCAATTCAATGGCTCGATCTTTACTCTGCTCATGTGTGTCCTCTTCCATCAATGTTATTTTCACCTTGAACCTCACCAGTCGTCTTCGCGGCTTCATTCGCTCTTAGCTGAGTCCTACAACAGTCTGTGCTCTCCTCGACTTCTCCTTGGCTTCCTTAACTTTCTTCTTGTGTTTCCTTTCCCTCATCATGCCTCAGTCATGCCAAGACAATGAGGGAAATCCAAACGTGACTCGTCTTTGCAACCAAATCGGTCGTGCTTGGCTCTCCATCCCCCGCCTGCACCCTCCCACAATTCATCACCCTCCTCGCCAACCTCCTCGACACAGTCTGGCCATAGCCTCAGCGGTCTTTTGCCCCTCTCCTCGCCCTATGCATGCAGGATCGAATGGTTTGATCTATTTGGAAATTCTTTGGGTTTCAACCAGGGCCAATTTTAGACTTGGCCTCCTCTTCACAGCCAGCTCCAGTCGTTCCTCCCAATTCTCCTGCAACTTCGGCCCATGAACCTTTCCCAATCCATTCACCCCCAACTCCGAGTGAAGGTTTCAGCTCCAACCATGGACATCAGCAGGCGCAGCCTCACTCATGTACAGATCATGTCTCCTGCACAAAGATACAAGAAGGCCTTTCAATTCTACAAGGCATCTTGTTCGAATTGCGAAAGGATTTGGACGACCTACGTTTTCATCTGGAAATCTTTGATGGGAAGGGGACACAATTCCTACAAATTCTTTCAGCCTTGCATGAATCATGCCACCCCTCAGATGCAGAACCAAATGCATCAAGGAATGAACAGTCGATCCTGGTACTAGTTGCGCAAAGGAATCCGGAGGAGGAAGCAGAACTAGACATGACTCCGACGCTCAAAGCCACCTCCTGGGACGCGTGGCCATACTACAATCCCACAACCTGATTGGCACATGTATCTCTCTGCATGGTCAGCTGGATGTTTAGATTCTATGTTGCCACTTGTCACTTTTAGGTTTATTTTGTCGGGTTTAAACTATGTCAGTCTTAGACGAAATAGTAAATCAGTTTCCCCCATGGGGCGATGTTACTTTAGTGGTTAGACATTGTCCTATGACTGGTATATTGATACATTGGTTTTCGACCCTTAAGGTTGGCTGAATTGGTTTCCCCTCGAGGCAATTCAATTATTACAGTCTGGGTTAAACTGTTGATGCTGTATTTTTTGTTTTTGAAAGGCTTTTTATAGAATCTTACTTTAAAAAAAAAAAACTTGATTGTTCCCTAGAAATATAGGGAAATATACTTAGAGAAGAGACTTGACATGGATGCAATAATTTTAAAAATAACTTTGTATATGGAATTACAAAGGAAGATAGGTTGAAAATGGTTGAAAAACATCAAAAGAAGAAGGAAGAAGAAGGAGCATTGACTTTCATGTGAAATTATATGATATCAGAACCTTAGCAAAGGATCGCAATTCCTCAACAACTCTTAGATGACCCTTCCCAATTAAATCAAAGAAGTGTTCATAGAACTTAATGGCCTAGCCATTGAGCATAGAGGATTTGTCAAATTGAAGAGAATATATTACTTAAAAGATCTTTTGTTTACTCATAGCTTTTTATAGATCAATCTTTCTCTTCTTAGATACCATTCATGCAAACCTAATTGAGAGGGATAAAATGCGTCTTATTGTTTCTTCCCTACAGTCTCAATAAATGTTGCTAACACTACAAGGAGAACACCTTCTAGTGGAGCTTTTTAGTGTTACAAAATTTGGCAAAATTTTCAAAAGAGCATTCACTACAACCTCCTCTAATGATTGTGGAGGTTTTAATGGATGTTCCATATAACTAAAAAATTTGGGTGGGCAGAGGTTGTAGTGGAGTTTTTTTTTTTGCCTATTCCAGTGTTGTTATTATCAAAACGCACTAGTGTAGTCTTGAAAAACCCGCACCAGTGCGTTAATATAATACAAACTCCTCTATGTGTTAATATAATACAAACGCCCCGGTGCATTTATAATTATTAACCATCAGTTCCACCTTTTTCATCATATGTAGAGCACTGATGCTTTTATAATTTATACGCACTAGTTCCACCTTGTTTGAGTATGAAGCACCGACGCATTTTAGTTTTTGTATGCAATGGTGCGTTTACGTTATAGTGAGCACCAATGCGATTAAGTTATCCTTAGACCCGGTGCATTTAATATAGCATGTGCCCCGGTGCTTGTATAATTAGTACATACCGATGTATTTTTTACCATGTGCACCAAAGGGTAGTGAAATTTTGAATATTAGAGGTGAGATGTTGGCACCATTATTTTTACTAGGCACCAATGTGTATATTATAGTAAAGGCACTAGTGCGTAAATAATATTTATAGACCCGGTACATATAATAACAATAGTGCATTGGTGCATACATTATATTTAGTGCCTCGATGTTATTTTAAACACGAGCACCATACAATTTTCAAATGATAAATGTTATTGTGTGTTATATCATTTACGAAACAATGTGTTTTCTCAATAGTTTGTATCGGTGCGTTATTATAATTAATGTGCACCGATGTGTATGACTCCTCAAAATGCATCGTTTTCTATATTATGGCAAGCATCGTCTAGTGAGTTCAAAAGAATACAATGCATTGATATGTATATATTTTAATTAATTGTTTTTACAAATTTTCAATTAATCATTTTAAAATAAAATGTTTTTTATAATAATATTTTGTATTTTTGTTATTGCATTTTGATATAATGATTACATTAATGCGTTATCCAATGATTTAAACCTCTATTATTTGTAACAATGTAAATCATCCACAAATTAATTATTCATGAACACAACATTTTACAACATTCTACAATGCTATGAAATAAGAAACTCATTTTATTATATATGAATAAGAGACCCATTGTCATACAAAAAGGGACAAGGTAAAGGTCCACAATGATCAAATTGCAATCGACATGTAATTGTTACACTTATTGGTAACATGTCCTCATGCAATTGGGACAATATGTCAAGTACATTAAACAAAATCCATGATTTTGAAAGGAAAATATTACAAAATATACAACTTGCAGTGACATTCAATTATATTGATTGTCATTCGTCAATTGAATTGTTATCTTCGCTCGAGCTGCGTGCATGCCTCATATCTTCAACATTTGTTAGCGCTATTGTACTTTCATTTTTTAACATAGTATTTTCTTGAGAAACTTGTTTTTTTATGTTTCGCCCCTTCATCTTCCATCTACAAACATAGAAATAAACTATAATAAGTATATCTACATTTGTATATACAATAGAATATACATGATTGCGTAAATAAATAAAAAACATACCTTGGCACAAAGTCTTTCATAAACAATACACATTCTTTCGAAGCCATGCTTCATGCATTCTCTCAATATCTCCTCGGTTGGTTGCATTCCATACTTTGTTTCTTGTATGTTTAATATGACATGACAAAGCATAGTTGATATAATCAATATAAAGTTTTCTTGTTGTTTCATTAATTATAAAACAAGGAATGTTAAACAACATAGCTACTTACAAATTGTTCAATTAAACTTCCATACTTCAACATATACTCACAACCCATACTTAACCCAATGTTTATCAATTCATGGGTTGGATTCTCTTTGTATGTTAGCACCTACTAGAAGACATCCATGGACAAGTGTAAATTAATTATTTAAATATAAAAATCACAACAAACATTAAATCTTAAGAAAGGTCGAAAACATAAATACTCACAAAGTTTGTGGTCAACTCTTTTATTCCTCATCATCATGTCTTATGTGTTGAATAGGTTCTATTTTTTTTTCTTTTCTGCAACAAAACAATTGAAAATTAGTATTTCATGCTATAATTAAATTCAATGTACACAAAAGAATAAATAAATGATTACATACCTCTGGTGCACATTCTAGTTGGGATGGATCCTCTTGTGACACAATTATGTTCATTTATTTTATCATCTTATTATACACTTTTTTGGACATCCCTACCAACATGTCTTGGTTTTCCCCTTGTTTGTCCCTTGGAATTTTCAAAATCTCCCTGAAAAGGAAAAAAACTAACAAAAAAAAACTAGGAATCATCATATATAAAAATTACATAACTTTTTAAAAGATAAGATCACAGTGTGTATAGTAACTTAATATGTACTGGGGCCTCAACCATATTTATATGCACTGGTGCCTCAACCATATATATATATATATAT
>JZKD02S1674524.1:372987-397248 GCA_000966675.3 Picea glauca | reverse complement strand
GTACAATATAAGCAGTGTTGTTGACATACAAATACGTCTCGATGATCTTTGACGGGTACCTAAATTGGCATACTTTCAACACCTGTCTAATACCTTTTTGCTTACAATTTTCCATTAATCACTCCCTTTTTTATACTTTCTGTATCTAGTTTTCCTTATTTATCACTAAGGTATGAATTCTTCCCCATATGCCATTTTTACGCTATTATTGCATATTTCTTAAAGGAACCTGCTACTTTCATGTACTAATACTGCTACACAAGAATAATACAACAACTGCAACTCCTCACAGTGGTTGCAATACCTCTCTGCTGCAACTCCAAGCACACTTTATGTTGCTTCAATTTTGGGCACTATGCAACTGTTGCAACTCCAAGTGCACTCTTCGTGTTGCAACTCTAGGTAACCTGGCACAAACCAACTACCGCAACTCCAAGTGCACTCATTGTTGTTGCAACTCTGAGCATACTATCCGTTGCCATGACTCCGAGTCTACCGTTGTTGCGATTTTGAGTACAAAGCCCGCTAGTACAACAATCAACACTATATCCGAAAGTTGGGAAATGATCTTCATATAGGAAAGTGGCAGGAGGCAAGTAGGCGACTAAAATAATAAATCGGTTTGCCTATCGAGTGAACACACTCTTGATTTTCACTAAAGTTTGACAAAATAAAAGTAACCAGATGAACAACCAGATTCTCACAAATATCCATCCATCTTGTTGTATGATTTTATACATTAGTCATGTTGTATAAAAATCTTAACTTCCCCATAGCTGAAGGGGAGGAAATTATTCTAGAGATACGCATTCAATTATTATTGTGCTTTTAAACTTCTACAATATAATTTGTGTTCATGTTTTCATTCGTGTGTTGATGTGTTGGTGATCGCGTGGTTCTGATTTTGTAGCTCAATGCCTTGTCTAAAGGGGTAGGGCTCCCTCCTTTGTCAGGTACAGCTTGTATATTAGTGTAGGATTTAACCCTTCAGTTCTGTTTATTTAATTCTGTAGCTAATTTATTTTTCAATCTGTTGTAATTCTAAAATATGGAAGAACATTCATTATAATTAGTGTGTGGTTGATATTTAATTTCTTGTTGTTGAGAATTAACACTCTTAAGCTGCAATTCTGCATTGGTTCTATTTTCATGAAGTCATAATCGTAGATACGTTGCAGCTCCTAATTGTTGACATTTGTCTCACTATTGTTGTCACGATGTAAGCTCTGTTGTTGCAATTTGTGTTGTTACAAATGACATCGTTGTGATTCCTTTTTGTGTTGCAACTTCATTGTTGAAACTCCACTTCCAGTTGCACTTTATTTTGTTTGCTTCCTAATTTGTGATAGTGTTATTCTTCAACAATTTGAGATTGGTATTATTGGATTGCTATTGTATGAGTGAACACTTAATTGTCCCAACAAAACAAGATATTCATTATGCTTGAACAAGTCGCCAGTAGATCATAGCATAGATTTCAATTTCCGAAAGTGTGAATTCAATTTCCACAAGTGTGATTTTAATTCCTGCAAGATAGATTTCAATTTCCGCGATTGTGATTTCAATTTATGCAAGTGTAACTTCAACTCCTATAACAATGATTTCAATTTCTACAAGCATGATTCAATTCCTACAAGTGTGATTTCAATTTCACAAGTGTGAATTTTCTTTCCTGCAAGTGAGATATTTACTTCTATGCAACTTGGGAAATAATTTAGCTTGGTGACTTAATTAGTATCTTGAACCCTTGATCTGTGACATTCAAAGTGCTACAACCCCGTAGAAAAACAACACTAAAACTTTCATATACAATGCATGACAGTTTGTAAGTAAGATACGACCTCAGATTGATAATTAAATGTACATTTTTCAGTTGCTTGCTAATTAATTAGAAAGTAATTGAAAATTTTGTTACTCTTACTATGTATAGCGCATACAGGTAACTGTGAAGGCGTTTAAAATAAAATGATAGTGACACGATTGTTTGGGATCCAATGCAATGAGTGGTTTCATTAAAATAGATAGGAAACACCCATATATAAATAAACAAATTTTATAAAAAGAAATTCTTAAAAAAAATCTCCTTGTGAAATACATAAATAGAAAGAGAAAAAACAATGAGGAAATTATGGCTTCCAATACTAAAGGTAACTGTGAAACCCCTTATTTTTTGGGGAATGCAATGAAAATTGTCTAAATCAAATAGGAGAATGATTAATATGATTAATAGAATGAAATTAGATACCTTAAATTTCTTCTTTACGGATTTCTATGTGATTTACAGTAATCCCCCTCGAATTTGGCTCTTCAAAAAAAATCCACCCACTCTAAAATCTCTGTTGATAAATCTTTGTTGCACAAACCTCCATTCTAAAATTTGGCAAAGAAATAAAGAATGAATAGGGGTTTCCTTTATAAACATAAAAATTGAAATTTTTGCTCATTTTTTCATTATATATTTTAGTGCATCAATGGTAAACGTGCACACTGGGTTTTTTTTCAAAAGTTACATTTTTGGTCCGCTATAAAGTGAGTAGTGCATTGGTGCGATGTGTAGGTATAGTGCATCGATTTATTTCTGTAATAACTTTCAATGCATTTATAGTAAGTGTGCATTATTTTTCTAACTTTCTTAATTCAGTGCACTATGCTATTAGCAACGCTTCGATGTGGTGTGTAAGTAATAACGCATTGTATAACAGTTTAATTTCCAAAATGAAAATGTAAACATCTGCATTTAAATTTTGTGGAGTTTTTGGTTTGCCGAGGCAATAATGGAGTTCAGTTTTCAGTGCATCTCTGAATTAAATGCACCAATGTGTTTTTTTTATCAATACGCACTAGTGTGTCTTTATATGATTAGGTGCATTGTCAAGTTATAACATTTATTCGAAATTAATTTTGAAGTTAGGTTGTTCTACGCTTCCCAAGATGATGATTTTGGCTCAAATGCAGGAAAAAAGGAATTATAATATCAAATGGCCAATTCTTCAGATTCCAAATCATTCAATATGGCCAATTCTGCAAGCTCTTATCAGGAGAAAGATATCGCAAGCAGATATTTGATGAAAAGGGATAGTTGTTTTACCCTACCAATCCTAACATGCCATCTTCTAGCAATCTTCTTGGGTTAACAATATTACACAATGAATTGGATCTCTTTTATCTAGACAACCCCGTAGGACATAAGAGAATGATGATTGAGTAATTATATTTTGGGATTTTCAATGAAACTAGTCTAAATGTATTTCTTAATTCGACATTTGTTTTATAAAGTGTTTGGTTTCATGTTTATTATTGGGAAAAAAGTTTACATGCTTCTAATAAGTGTTTGGTATAATATTTAAACATATTAAATGCATTATGTTACTAATATTATCAATGTAATGCCCAATATTTTTGCAAAAAGGATTTTGATGACGAGCGACATGTCCACTATCTATTGTTGCACCCCACTATGATGTCAAGTCATGATCTTGTTTCTAAATGAAAATATCTTGGAGAGGAAGCATATCGAGAATGGTTGAAACAACCACCTATTCAATTCCCACTACGTCCTGAGTCACCAATTCAAAACCTCTATAGTAATGCTAGTTCTTCACATGTTGGGGATGAAGGCGATGATATAGAGGTTGGTATGGATGATTTCATATGGGATACCCAAGCCATGGAGGAAATGTTGATAGATGCATTCTAGAAAAATGAACTAGGGGATGATGTTGATGTCATGGATACCTTCTTTGAAAGCATGAAATATGCTTCCACCACCCCTCTATCTATTCAAGTATAGGGGTCTACAAGGTCTACCCAGCTAGGGACAACAATGCTACTGTACAACTTGAAATCAATGTATGGTATGTCAAATGGGTGTTTCTCGACACTTGTAAGTTAACTAACCATTAAGTCCCCTAATTTTTTAAGGAATCTTGTCACACAATCAAGGAAGAAAAGGGTTGATTTTATTCACGCTTAATGACAATGTACATTTCTATTTCCCACTAATTGCAGGTTACTCAAATATAACATATTTCTGAGTGATAATGTCTTACCCATAGTTGTGTAGAGGAAAATCAAATGTTGAAAATATTGGGTTTTGAGTACATATCATGCCACTCATGTTCAAATGATTGCATTCTATACAGAAACAAATATGCAGAAAAAGAGATATGTCTAGAATGTGGTGTAACACCCCAACTTTTGAACCCCCATTTTAAAGAATGTATTGTTACAATGATGAGAGGCCAAAGTGCACAAACAATTATTAAAGGGATAGTATGCCCAAGAAATGTAATGTTTTGATAATTATTAATAATAAACACATCGATGGTTGCTATATGGACAAGGACTGGAGTTATAGGGGGCTATGATTCCAGAAGAGAGGGAGATTGAGGGGATAATTGTTTATTCCTATGTCAATTACCCTTTTCACCTAAGGGAGGGGATCGATTACATGAGATTCTTGGGGAATGCCAAGAGGTTCTTAATTTCTCCATGAGGTTACTTAAACCTATCCCTGGTTTGATTTTTGGGTTAGTCGTTGGATTGATGGTTCGTTCATTGATTGTTTGTACATTCATTCATTTCCCTCACGCACTTTCATGCACCCGCTCACCCGTTCATTGATCCATCCTCATCTGCATCATGCCTTGGGAAGGAGAACTGAACTGATGAAGATTAACCATGGGATAATTGGTTGTTGTGGTCATTTGTGTGATCCAGCCATAACCGGAGGCCTGCATGTCTGAGATGTGTTGGTTTGTGCCCCGTTTTTCTCACAACTGCAAGTCTTGAGAGTTCCTGGATTGAGATTTCAGATCAGCTGTGTTGGAGGCCCGAAAATAATAAAGGAGAGGGACTGGTTGAGGAACTGCATGGCAGAGAAGGGTGGAAGTCCATTCTCTTGGGTGGTACAGGCTGGGTAGAAGAGAGTTGGGTACTTGGATTGTTGTGGGTGTTGGGAAACCTGTGATAGCTTGAGAGCTGATTGGTTTGGGAACCCAAGTACACTTTGGAACCATCCTTGTGGATTCATAGCCCTGGCTTGGGGATGACACTGCTGCTGAGATTTGGAGCAGTGGTGTCTACGGTTGGGTGGAACGTCCTTGGTCTGCAGCTAGTTGGTGTCGTATGTTTATAAAGAGAAGTGATCTCTATTGTATTATTATTATCTATGTATGAAGGTATTTTCCGTTGTATATTTAATTATCATTTAATTGAATCTTTAGACTATGCATGCTTGCTTACTACTGCTATGCATGTCATTAAATTCTTTTATTTTATGCATCCTTAATTTTTAATAAGATATCGGTAAGAGTACGAAGTCCAAGGGTGGGGTTGAAGGTAGCATGCCCTAGCTTGTGGGTGGTTGGGTATGTTAGAGTTTGGTATCAGAGCTTCTAGTTGAAACACCGGGATGGTATGGGTCGGGTCTGTTGGTTAGAGTCATGGGATTGAGATCGAATTCTGACCGTGAAGTAGAAAATCGCAGGAGGAATAGTGTTGCAGAATCTACATAGGAGATAGAACGTCAGAGACCCGTGGTAAGGGGTTTGAAGGATCATGACCATCCCCTTCGAATTCGAGAGTGATCAACACTGTAGGATCAGGAGAGATCTGGGATCGTTGGATCGAAGGACAGGTGAACAGGGGTCGTTCGATGTAAAGGAGGCAAGGGTTAAGTTCACCACCATCAGATCCCATTGGAAAGAGAGATCAACAGACAACAAGCATTGCGGGGAACCAAGTAGCATGGGAGATAATTTCCCAAGGCGGTCTCGCAATCCAAACCATGATTTCCCCAAGGGGTTATGTGTCAGCATCAGGAGAATTGTGGGGCGAAAAGTGGGTTACTCCAAACCATCGATGCGTGCCCTCACAATTTGAAAGGCATGCAATGATGTGACATGTTGGTACTCGAGTGACGAACCTCCGAAGATCAAAAGTAGCTGGGGACTGTCGATCTATAGGAGGACACATGTCAACCGATCGTGTGCTCCGGGTAAAATCACTCCAAGAAAAGGTGAGCAGAAGAAGTTGAGAATTGAGATTTCTAGACCCGAAGATTCATAGTGAATCTTAGTCGTCCGATATAGAAGGACAAGCGATAGAAATCCACACACTTCTAGGGAAAGTGAAGGTTGAGAGTTGAGTTCTCCGAAGTACGAAGACCTGAAAGGATCTCAGCCATCGATCTGTTGAGAGCCATGCATCACCAGATCCAGGGCTTTGAATAAAATCCAATGGGGCCAAACAAGTTTTGAAAACTGAGAATTCTGAAACCCAAAGACTCGAAAGGATCTCGATCATTAATCTGTCGAGAGCCACCCGTCACCAGATCCAGGGCTTCGGATAAAATTCAGTGGCACCAGATAATTTTTTAAATATGATATTTCTGAAGTTCGAAAACCCGAAGTAACCCTCCATCGTCAGATTAATGAGGACACGTGATGCAGATCCATGGAATCCGGGTGAAGACCCAAAGTGAATCTTAGTCGTCCGATCCAGGAGGACACATGGCGACAGATTGGCCAGTTTGGGAATTCAAAGTTCGAGAGAATTGAAAGTGCTCTAGTAAGAAAACTCCCAAAATCTCAAAGCCCGAAGATCTGGAGTGATGGGGCACGATGACATAACCCAGAGGTGATGTGGACCCTAGAATTCCCAAAGTGACATGGCTTGCAAATGCCACCTGGGATGATGTGGACGCATGGGATATGTGCCATGTGTCAGTAAGATTTGAACATTTGAATTATTGAAAAGTCGATTAGAACATTCCATGTGTCACCCGCCTGATTGGGCCATGTGTCCTCTTCCAGTATTTCGCAACATGGCGACAGATCATGCAGTCTAGAGACTGAGAATTCCAAAGGGGAAAGATGTGACAGGTTCCATTGGGTCGAAAAATATTGAAGGCCCGAAGGTCGGAGTAAATATCGACCATTGATTACAGAAGACACACGTCGAAGGATCGTCGACTTCGGGTGGAAGCACTCTGGGAGAAAGTGCAGGAGGAATGTTTGAAACTTTCGAAGCCCGAAGAGCCAAAACAATTCATAGTCATTGATCTATGGGAGGACACTCATCGGTAGATCATGAACTCTAGGTGAAAGCATTATGGGAGGAGGCAAGCAATAAAAATTTGAGACTCTCGAAGCGTGGAGTCCCAAAGGGGATCTCGATCATTTATCATGAAAGAGGATGAGGACCATTGATCTAGACTTGGCTGAAAGTTTCAAAGTCCTGAAGCTCTGGACAAGCGCTTTCCATCTAAGTGCAGGTTCATGGCCATGGTCATATGCAAATTGAGAGCTGAGGGAAGGAGGGCTAAGTGCCAAATTGGTTGTCCTCAAGACAGAAAAGTGCTAAGGAAGGATTTAACCACAGTTTCTAGTCGTGGTCACCTAGAAAGTGGTTTGAAGGAAGCACCTATGTAGGGTGAAATTATGTGTCAGCCAAGGATAACAAGACACTATTGTTTTTGGAGAATGGAGATATGATCTCCATGAACAAAAAAAATAAAGAGACCTGTAGCATGGTTTGGAAATTTTGTTTATCATATGAGTAATGCTAACAAAATGGTCGCTTGCACATTTTGCAGAATTAAGGGGCTTAAGCAAATCAAATCAGGATGTGTATTGAGGAAATGGAAGAAGGTCAGGGAACCTCCAATCATGATAAGGAGGCCGAAAGCCATAATACCAGAGTTGGTAATGCAGAGACAAAGTCCAATGGACGCAAGGAAAAAGGAGAGTGGGAAACATTAATAGAAACAGTAAGAAGCCTGAAGATGGAAGTGCAGAGCTACAAAGTAGACAACGAGAGACTGATGAGAGAGAAAAGTTAGATAAATGCTCAAGTGTTGCAAAGCTTAAATCAGTTCCAGAGACAAACAAAGAAGGGATCAAACTCAAGACAAGAGGAAGGAGGCAAGTGTCATGAAAGAAGAGATGCTCATGGAAGATTTGTTTATTCCATAAGTGCCAATAGAACTCATGGAAACCACTCACCTCCTTACTCAGGAGGAAAGTTTTATGCATCGGAAGATCCCACAAGCAGTCTAGAGGTGTCCCCTGTTAGACAACAAAGAAGGAAATAAGAGGTAGATAGTTTGCAAGGAGAGTTGAGGAAGCTCAAGCCACCTTCCTTCGATGGTGAAAGAGAAAGGGAAGATGATGTCAAAGCATGGTTGATTGGGATATGAAGGTATTTTTAGTTGCATAACTATTCGTCAAACTTGGAAGCCATGATTGCCACCTACCATTTACATGGGAATGTTGCGATGTGGTGGGACCAACTGAAGCAAGTGGAGCATGTTAATGAAAGTAGGATCACTTGGAATCAATTCAAGAATCACTTCCAGAAGGAGTACCTCTCAGATCATTTCTATGACAAGAAAATGCAAGAGTTCTTTGAACTCAGGCTAGGATTGTTAAAATATGTTAAGTTCATTGGTGATGAAAAAGTGAAAATACAGAGATTTCTAAGTGGATTGCCATCCTTTTATACGGAAAATATCAAGTACGATGAACCCAAGGCCTTGATTGAAGCCATCAGGAAGGCTAAATACCTGTATGAGAAAGGCCAGGGAAGAGAATCCCTGCAGAAATCTTGGAACGACAAGAAAAATGTGAAGTCCGATTAGAGGAGGAAATGATTCAAACCTCCCTTCAATAGGAATGAGCCTAATAGAAATCATCAAGATTAGTATGCTAAGGGAGATTCCAAGAAGGAATATTCCTTGGGAAAAAGGGGAAGACCACCAATTCAGTGTTGGGGATGCAAGGAAGATCACATGTACAAGGATTTCCCACACATAAAAGACAGAGTGAAGATTGTGCACAACATCCAAGAGGCTACAACAGTCGAAGATATGGGAAGAATCTATGCAACTTTAAATGATCGACAAGAAAATTACCAGTCCAATATGATTGAGGTGGAAGGTAAGATCATAAATCAACCTGTTACTATTTTGATTGATTCATGAGCAAGTCATTGCTACATTGACCTAAGATAGTGGATAGATTACATTTGGAGAAAAGTAAACTTGGAAAAGCAATTTTGGTTCAGTTAGCCATTGCAACCAAAAGAAGAATCCATGAGATGGTCAGAAGTTGTTCCATAAGTATTAATGGTGTGAATACTAGTATTGATCTAAATATCATACCATTGGGGTCTGATGATTTTCTGATTGGAATGGATTGGTTGGACAAGCATCATGTTTTCCTAGATTGTCATAACAAGACATTTACATGTCTTGATGGAAACGAAAAACAGAGCATTGTGAAAGGAGTTCCAAGACCCATCTCTATCAGGGAGATTTCAGCCTTACAACTAAAAATATTCTTTAGGAAAGGATGTCAATTGTATGCAGCTCATGTGGAAGAGCTGATACGAAGGGGCCAAGCCTTGAAGATTTCTTGGTACTACAGGAATTTGAAGATGTATTCCAAGAAATACTCGGATTGCCACCAAGAAGGGAGATAGATTTCTCAATTGACTTAGTGCCAAGAGCATCCCCAGTGTCAAAAACACCTTACAAAATGAGCACACTGGAGTTAAAATAATTACAAATGCAGTTGGAGGAATTGTTGAAGAAAGGATACATACGTCCAAGTGTTTCACCTTGGGGAGCACCAATACTTTTTGTCAAAAAGAAGGATGGAACCTTGAGGCTGTGTATTGACTTCTGACAACTGAACAAGTACACTATAAAGAACAAGTATCCTCTACCCTGAATTGATGACCTCTTTGATCAGCTAAGAGGATCAAAGATATTTTCAAAGATTGACCTAAGGGAAGGATACCATCAGGTAAGAATCAAGGAATAAGACATTCATAAGACAACCTTTAGGACCAGGTATGGGCATTATGAAGTTGTAGTGGTGCCATTTGGACTGACCAATGCACCAGTTGTCTTCATGTGCTTAATGAATGGAATATTCAAAAATTATTTGGATAAGTTTGTCATAGTATTCATGGATGATATAATTATCTATTCTAAGTATGAAGAGGAGCATGAACATTACTTAAGACTGGTACTGCAAGTACTGAGAGAACATCAATTGTATGCCAAGTTGAGTAAGTGTTCTTTTTATCAAAACTAGATCCATTACTTGGGACACATTATTTCAGAGCATGGCATAGTAGTAGATCTGAAGAAGATCGAAGCCATTAGAGGATGGCCGAACAACACCCAGAAATGTGTCAGACGTCGGATCTTTTATGGGATTAGCTAGCTACTACAGAAGTTTCATAGTAGGATTCTCTAAGATTTCACATCCTATCACTTCTTTGCAAAGGAAGGGAGCTAAATTTGAATGGACACTCAAGTGTGAAAAGAATTTTAATTGTTGAAGGAATTACTCACTAGTGTGCATGTGTTAAAGATTGTTGACCCAAATGAAATTTTTGTGGTATGTACAGATGCATGTAAGGAAGGACTTGGGGGAGTCCTCACTCAAAATGGACATGTCATTGGATACGAGGAAAAAAATCTTAAGGAACATGAGAGGAACTATGCCACCCACGAATTGGAACTTGTTTTCATTGTTCATGCCTTGAGGATGTGGAGGCATTATCTCATGGGGAAGAAATTTGAGTTAAGGACAGACCACATTAGCCTGAAGTATCTTTTTGAACAATCGACCTTGACTGTTAGGCAAACAAGATGGATGGAATTTTTAAGTGAATATGACTTCGATATCAAGCATATCAAGGGAAAGGAGAATAAAGTTGTCTATGCACTTAGTAGAAGAGTGCATCTCATGCATGCTACTGCTGTCAGTATCCATCAATAAGACTTGAAGAGAATAATTTTAGATGGTCTTGTTACAGACCAGCATTACCTACAGGTAAAGGAAAACTTACAGCAAGGAGATGTACACCAGAAAATAAAGGAGTATGAGACAAAGGAAGACAAATTACTCATGCATAGAAATAGAATCTATGCTCCTAGTTTTGGAGAACCGAGGAATGTGGTACTGAAGGAAATGCATGATGTTCCTTATGATGGACATCCTAGTTATCAGAAAACAATTATAGCAGTTAGAAGCCAGTTCTTTTGGCCAAGAATGAAGAAGGATGTTGTTGATTACATCGCTCAATGTATGGAATGTCAAAAGGTGAAGATTGAGCATAGGCACCCGAATGGTTTGTTGCAGCCATTGCCAATCCCAGAGAATAAATGGGAAGTAATCACCATGGATTTCATCACAAGACTACCCAGAACAAATGAGAAACATGATTCAATCATGGTGGTGGTTGACAAATTAACAAAGGCTTCTCATTTTTTGCATGTGAAGACAATGCATACAACGACTAATATTGCAGAAATTTTCATGAAGGAAATTGCTAGGTTGCATGGGATACCTAGGAAAATTGTCTCGAATAGAGATACAAAGTTTACCTTCAATTTCTTGAGGGGATTGTTTAAAGGATTTTGCACAAATCTAAACTTTAGCACAGCATATCATCCCCAGACCGATGGGAAAACAGAGAGAGTCAATCGAATAATTGAAGACATGCTGAGAAAGTATGTGATGGACAAGCCATCTAATTGGGAAGATTACTTACACTTGGTTGAGTTTGCATATAATAATGGGTATCAAGATTCATTGATAATGAGCCCATTTGAAGCCTTGTATGGTAGGAAATGTAATACTCCAGTAATCTAGGACAACCCAACAGATAGAGTGGTACTTGGGCCAGAGTTGCTCAAGGACATGGAAGATTGGGTGGTCAAGATCACGCAGAATTTAAAGGCAGCTCAGGATAGACAGAAAGTTTATACAAATAAGAACATGACAGCTAGAGAATTTAAAGTAGGGGAGCATGTCCTTTTGAAAGTGAAGCCCAAGAAAATCTCTTTGAGATTGGGTAGTTGTACAAAGATGGTAGCCAGATTATGTGGTCCATTTGAAATATTAGACAAAATAGGGCTAGTTGCATACATGCTTGTATTTCCTACTTCCATGAATGTGCATAATGTATTTCATGTCTCTTTGCTAAAGAAATATGTACATGATCCTAACCATGTTATTGATTGGCATCTGATTTAGGTGGAGACAGAGGGAGATTTTTAGGTTCAACACATGTGGGTATTGGATAGAAAATTCAAAATGATCTGGAATTGAGTTATAGAGCTGGTAAAAGTTCAGTGGACCTGCTACGTTCCTAAAGATGCTACCTGGGAGCATGAAGATGCCATGCAAGTAGAGTACCCACAACGTTTTGAATAAATTGGAGATTTCAGTCTCTATTTTGTATATGCATTGAGGATAGTGCCAAAATAAGGGGGAGGGGATGTAACACCCCAGGTTTTGAACCCCCATTTTAAAGAATGTATTGTTACAATGATGAGAGGCCAGAGTGCCCAAACAATTATTAAAGGGCCAATATGCCCAAGAAATGTAATGTTTTGATCATTATTAATAATAAACACATCGTTGGCTGCTAGACGGATAAGGAATAGAGTTATAGGGGGCTATGATTCCACAAGAGAGGGGGATTGAGGGGCTAAGTGTTTATTCCTATGTTAATTACCCTTTTTTCCTAAGGGAGGGGATCGATTACGTGAGCTTCTTGGGGAAGGCCAGGAGGTTCTTGATTTCCCCACGAGGTTACTTAAACCCATCCCTGGTCTAATTTTTTCGTTGGACTGATGGTTCGTTCATTGATTGCCTCTACATTCATTAATTTCCCTCACGCACTTTCATGCACACGCTCACATGTTCATTGATTCATCCTCATCTATGTCTTTCCTTGGGAAGGAGAACCGAATTGTTGAAGATTAGCCACGGGATAGTTGGTTGTTGTGGTCACTGGTGTGATACAACCATGACTAGAGGCCTGCATGTCTGAGATGTGTTGGCATGTGCCCCGTTTTTCTCACAATTGTGAGTAATGAGAGTTCCAACATTGATATTTTGGACCAGTTATATTGGAGGATAGAAAATAATAAAGGAGAGAGACTGCCTGAGGGACTGTGTGGCAGAGAAGGGTGGAAGTCCATTCTCTTGGGTGGTATAGGCTGGGTAGAAGATAGTTGGGTACTTGGATTGTTGTGGGTGTTGGGAAACCTGTGAGAGCTTGAGAGCTGGCTGGTTTGGGAACCCAAGTACACTATGGAACCGTCCTTGTGAATTCATGGCCCTGGCTCGGGGGTGACACTGCTGTTGAGATTTGGAGAAGTGGTGTCTATGGTTGGGTGGAACGTCCTTGGTCTGCAGCCAGTTGGTGTCATCTATTTATAAAGATAAGTGTTATATGTTGTATTATTATTATCTATGTATGAATGGAGTTTCCTCTATATATTTAGACTATGCATGCTTGTTGACTACTGGTGTGCATGTCGTTAAAGTATTTTCTTTTATGCATCCTTAATTTTTAATAAGGCATCAGTAAGAGTATGAAGTCCAAGGGTGGGCTTGAAGGTATCATGCCCCGACCCGACCTATGGGTGGCTAGGTATGTTACATGTGGGCATGACAGGTAGCATAAATTTAAAAAAAATGTAAGGCACATGGTCCTCCTCATATGATATTGATGCACATGCTTATAATTCCAAGGATTCAAAGGCTCTTTCATTGCAAACAATTAGCCATGTTATAGGGGTGGAATTCCTCACATAGAAGTGAGCCAAGAGTTATGTGAATCCCAAAAGATTCAATAGCCATGAAGCATATAGAGGATACATGGCCAAATAAATTCAAGGATGAAGTACAAACCCTATGATTGGCGATAGCTATGGATTGAGTTAACTTTTATTCCCTACAAAACACAAACAATTATATTTGGAAAGTGGTAGTGATCAATAACAATATCCCCACATGGTTTTCCATGAAGAATGAACATATTATGCTGGCTCTTATAGTCCCAGATAGAAGACAAGTGAATAGAATGCTTGTCTACCTCCAACCATTGATCGATGAATTTAAGCAATTATGGGAAGGGATACATGTATATGATGTATCAAGACCCATCCCAATGGAGAGGTGTTTTACGTTGTATGTCATACATGCATACACCATGCATGATTATCTAGGACTAGGAGTTTACTCTGGTAAGCATGTTGATTGATTTGTTTATATCTGTGATGTTATTTGGCACACTTCATTTGGTGCAACTATATTTTTAACACTAACATTCTCTATATACGATAACATCATAGGCATTGTAACAAAAGGGTATCATATATGTAAATTTGGTGGACCTTCTATAAAGGCTAGGTGGTCCAACCACCTACAAAAGTTGGTGTACAACTGTTCGAGGGTATTCCTCCCAGAATATCACCCTTATAGAAGAGTTGCATCTGCTTTCAATGGTAAACCAAATGGAACTCAGAGACTTGAGATAATGACGCCAACATTTGGATTATGACATATGACACAAAGGAGAAGGAAAAGTCAGAATTGCTTGATTCAAATGGGTAACCTATGTTTGATAATTTTGAATTTTTTGACACCTATGTTTAGAAAATTCCCATTCGGATGAAAAGGAATTATGCATTTTATGAACTTCCATATCGGGAGCATCTTAAGATTGGCCACTTACCAAATCCCATGCATATATCAAAAAATGTTTCATCTTTTTTATCGAGGCACATATCATCGAATAAAAGTGACACATTGGTTGTTAGGAGAGATAGTATTTCTTCAAATAATAAGAAGAGACATTAGCCAAGAAAATAAACAAGAGGAAAGGTTGGTCCCTCTTGGTCTTTTAAATAAGGTGATGTGCCATGGATTTTGAAGAAAGATTATCTTTATATGGCGAAGGATGTTATATTGGGTGTGAAGACATCTTCTTTATATGGGTCAACTCTACAACGTTGCTTCACTATAGAAGAGACTTTGTCATGGTTGAAATCACATGACCATTTGAATCTTCTAAGGGTATGTATGTTGAACACATGATTCTTCTTCTATACCGAAATTGGTAAAAATATGTTATGCACTCACGGTTTTATGGAAATTAATGATGTGTGTGTCTATTTTGTGGTGTCATTATCCTTTGCTTGTGCCTGGTTGTGTGAACCATGACTTCCCCCAAGACCTATGACATTCCATATCGAAATTATCTGCATTTTTATGTTGGATCACATCAAGGGAGATTCATATGGATAGCATTCCACAATGGTGTCGAGAGATAATTGAGATTGTTTGTATGTTTGAGAAGGAATTGCCCATGAGTTTTATGGATTTGTAAATCCATCTTCTAATTCACCTACTTGACGAGGTTGAATTAGCTAGGGTTATTTCATATCATTGGATGTTCTTCTTAGAGAGATACATGAAAAAATTGAAGGGGTTTGTTTGAAAAATGGAAAAACCAGAGGGATGTATGGCAGAGGGGTACATATTATGTGAGTCATTATATTATGCCAATTAGTACATCAAGAAAATGTCGGTTATGGAGCCTTCTTATCTTCTTGATTTATATGCGGGTATGCATAGCCCCCTTCTGTCGGGGGTTCACAGGCTAGCCCCCGAATGAAGGGGTGGGGGTCATGGGGGCCAGCAGGACCCCCGAGGAAAAATTTTGGGAAAATTGCCTTGTAAAATATTGTAATTTTGTAGCCAATACGGATCGTTCATTATAAGGTCACAAATCTAATGGTAAAAGTTATGTTAGGGTTTTTTTTCCCTAGAAGGAAATCCTATTTTCTTAGGGAATTGTATTGTGGTTCTGTATGTGAGTGAATATTGTATTCTAAGAGAGGAGACTATGAGAGAAAGAAGAGAAAGTTACAACGAGTGTGTTGTGGGTTGTATCCCTTCATTTTGTTGGAGAATAAAAAGGAAGGACCTAGAAATTTCTCCAGTGGACATAGCCCACACTAGGTGAACCACGTATATCTGTGTCTTTATTGTATTGTGTATCTTTTGTGTTTTATTTCCACATTTGTTTTATTTTATTTCTCTGCGATCCTATTTTTCTAACAACTATTATCAGAGCCAAAGGTCACTTGTAGGAAAAGAGGGTTCCTAGTTCAAGTGGGAGCAATGGAGAAAGATGGGAAGTTTAAGGTCGATAAATTTAAAGGCCAAAACTACCAGCTATGGAAGAGGCAAATGGAAGATTATTTATATCAGAAGGATATTTACCTACCATGGGTGGAATAGAAAAGAATCCGATGACCATGAAGGATGAATAATGGGAGGTTCTTGATAGTAAGTCACTGGGAACGATACATCTATGCTTGGCAACGTTGATGAATTTCAATATTTTGAAAGAGAAGAAAACAGAGGATCTAATGAATGCATTGACTAAACTATATGAAAAACCCTTGACTTCCGACAAGGAATCTCTCTTGAAGTGATTATTTAATATGAATATGTCAAAAGGTGGGTCTGTTGCAGATCATTTAGATGAATTTAATACAGTTACTAATCAACTAAGTTCTCTAAAAGTGGACTTTTATGATGAGGTTAGGAATCTTCTAATATTGTGCTCATTGTCAGAAATATGGAATGGCTTGCTCATGGTTGTAAGTAACTGATATGTCTCTACTTCAAACAATCTGAAATTTGATGATGTTGTTGGTGTTATCCTTATCAAGAAAATGCAATGGAAAATCATAGGTGAGACATCAGGTAATGCGTTGACCATGGAGAACAGAGGAAGAAAAAAGGATAGAGGAAAGGGCTTAGGGAACTGTGGAAATTTTAGGAAGGGAAAATACGAATCCACACTAGGAAAGATAGGGCGTTGGAATTGTGGAAAGAAAGGATATACGAAGAAATACTGCAAAGCTCCAAAGAAACAAAGAGATGGAAAGTAGGAGAAAAATCAGGAAGAAAATGTAACAAGTGATGTGTTACAAGATGCTTTGATTCTTTCTTTTCATAATACCACTGAGTCTTGGGTAGTAGATTCATGGGCTTCATTTCATGCGACACCCCATAGGAAATATTTTCAAGATTATGTTCAAGGTGATTTTGGACAGATTTATTTGGGTGATGATGAACCATGTCAAATTGTTGGAATGGGTAAGGTGAAAATAAAGCAAAAGAATGGAAACCAATGGTTACTGAAAGAGGTGAGACATAAACAAAATATGATAAGAAGTCTAATTTCAATAGGGAAATTGGCAAGTGAATGTTGTGTATTTAGATTTACAGATAAGTCTTGGAACATCACTAAAGGATAATTGGTAATGGAAAAAGGAGAGAAGGTAGGTACATTGTATTTATGTACTATTAATGTTGTCTCTTATATTTATTTATCTTCTACAGGAGTGGATACAACACTATGGAATCATAGGATTCGACACATGAGTGAGAAAGGGATTCATATTCTTCACAAAAAGAATTTGTTCCCAGATCTTAAAAAGGTTGATTTGGATTTCTGTGAGCATTGTGTTTATGGAAAACAGAAGAGAGTTAGATTTCTCAAAGTCGGAAAAGAAAAGAAGAGTGAAAAGTTAGATCTTGTGCATACATATGTATGAGTACTAGCTTAGGTATCATCTCTTGGTGGCTATCATTATTATGTTACTTTTATTGATGATACAACTAGGAAAACTTGGGTTTATTGCATTCGACAAAAATTTGATGTTTTTGATATTTTTAAGAAATGGAAATCCTTGGTTGAGAATGAGACACGAAAAAGGTTGAAGTGTCTCATGTCAGATAATGGAGGTGAATATTGTAGCAAGGATTTTGATGATTATTGTTCATACCATGGGATTCATAGAGAGAAGACAGTTCCAAGAACACCACAAGAAAATGGTGTGTTAGAAAGGATGAACAAGATAATCATGGAATGTGCAAGGAGTATGAGATTGCATGTTGGGTTTCCCTTACAGTTCTAGGAAGATGTTGTAGATATTGTTTTTTACTTAATAAACAAATGACCTTCAATGTATTTGGATGGTGGAATTTCATAGGAGGAATGGATAGGTAAAAAGGTAAACTATTCATTTCTGAAGACTTTCGGTTGTGAAGCATTTGTCCATATTGATAAAGAAAATAGAACAAATCTTGAAGCAAAATCTAAGAAGTGTAACTTTATTGGATACAGTGTTAATTATTTTGATTATCGCTCATGGGATTATGAAAATCACAAAATCATTAGGAGTGGAGATTTCATATTCAATGAGAAGATCATGTACAAATATGAGCTGCAAGGAAAGAAACAGGAAAAATAAAAACAAGAATACACGGTATTTGATGAGATCACTGAAAAATAAACTCCAAAGGTACCAAAAAATCACAATGTACAAAAAAAAGAGTAACATATACCTCAAACTCTTGCACGTGTTGTTATAATATCTACCAGGTTAAGTAGACCCCCTGAACGATACTCTCCTTCATTGTATTATTTATTGTTAATTGATTCTGGTGAAGCAGAAAGTTATGAAGAGGCAACGCAGGTAGACACTAAAAATAAGTGGGTACAAGGCATGAAAGAGGAAATGGATTCCTTGGTAAATAACCAAACTTGGGACTTGGTTAAGTCTCCTACAGAAAAAAGATCATTGCAAAATAAATGGTTTTATAGGTTGAAGGAAGAAGATGGAGGAAAAAAGAGGTACAAGGCCAAACTTGTTGTAAAGGGGTTTGCAAAAAAGAAAGGTATAGATTTTGATGAAATATTTTCTCCTATTGTTAAAATGACTCCAATTAGGACTATTTTAAGTCTCGTGGAAGTAGAATATTTGCATCTTGAACAGTTAGATGTAAAAACAACTTTTCTCCATGGGGATTTAGAGGAAGAGATTTATATATACCAACCATAGGGATATGAGTTCAAAGGAAAGGAGAATTTGGTATGTAGGTTGAAGAAGAGCTTGTATGGCCTAAAGCAAGCTCCAAGGTAGTGGTATTTGAAGTTTGACAAGTTTATGATAGAACAAGGTTATAGTAGATGTCATTTTGATCATTGTGTTTATTTTAAGAGGCTAGAAAATGGAAGTTGTATTATCTTGCTATTGTATGTAGATGACATGCTTGTTGTAGGGTCTAACATGCAAGATGTAAATGTGCTAAAGAATAAATTAGCTAATTCATTTGCAATGAAGGATTTGGGTGATGCAAATAAAACCCTTGGTATGAAAATAACAAGAGACAGAAAAAATTGCAAATTGACATTGTCTCAGGGTGAGTACATAGAGAAGGTGTTGGAGAGGTTTAGAATGCATAATGAAAAATCAGTTAGTACACCTTTAGCCAACCATTTCAAATTAACAAAGGAAACGTGTCCCAAGACACAGGAGTAGATATAATACATGTCCAGGGTCCCTTATTCATCACCAGTTAGTAGCTTGATGTATGTTATGATGTGCACAAGACCAAACATTGCACATGCAGTGGGAGTTGTGAGAAAGTATAGGAACAATCCAAATAAACAACATTGAGATATAGTAAAATGGATTCTTGGGTATTTGAGAGGTACTGGTACTCATGCATTATGTTTTGGAGGTTCAGACATTGTTCTATAGGGATATGTTGATTTAGATATGGAAGGGGATAAATATAGCAGGAGGAGCATGACAGGGTATGTTTTTATTGCAGGTGGAACAACAGTAAGTTGGATTTCAAAACTGTAAAAGCTTGTTTCACTTTCAACAATGGAAGCATAGTATGTTGTTGCTACAAAGGCTAGTAAATAAATTATTTGGTCACAGAGGTTTATGGAAAAATTGGGAACGAAGAAGGAAAATAGCAGGTTGTATTGTGATAGCCAGAGTGCCATTCATCTTGCAAAGAACTCAACCTTCCATTCTAATACTAAGCATATACATCTCAGGTACCATTTCATATGATTCATATTGGAATATGGACATTTGAAGTTGGAAAAGATACATACTAGCTAGAATCCTGCAGACATGTTAACAAAGGTAGTAACCAAGGAGAAATTGAGTTCCTTCTTAGTTTCAATTGGTATTCAAGCATGAAGGTGAATATGAGAAATTTTCCAGGTCCAAGGTGGATCATAGTCCAGTAGGTACAACAACAATGGAGTTGTTGTGATCAATCTCCAAGTGGAGCCTGATTATCTTCCTGATTTACATGCAGGTATGCATAGCCCCCTTCTGTCGGCGGTTCACTATTGTAATTTTGTAGTCAATATGGATCGTTCATTATAAGGTCACAAATATGACGGTAGAAGTTATGTTAGGTTTTTTTGTCCCTAGGAGGCAACCATTTTTTCTGAGGGAATTATATTGTGGCTATGTATGTGAGTAAATATTGTATTCTAGGAGAGGAGATTGTGAGAGAAAGAAGAGTAAGTTACAACGGGTGTGATGTAGGTTGTATCCATTCATTTTGTTGGATAAAAAAAAGGAAGGACCTGACAATTTATCTGGTGGACATATCACACACTGGGTGAACCACATATATATATGTCTCTATTGTATTGTGTATCTTCTATGTTTTATTTCCACATTTGTTTTATTTTATTGCTCTGTGATCCTATTTTTCTAATAGAAAATTGACGACATAGAAGGGGAATTAGTTTGGGATGACCATGAAGATGAGGACAAAAGGGAAGGGGAGCTACTCCAAACGAACATAAAAAGGCTCTTGATAAAGAGAAAATCAGTCATATTTTGTCAATTTAGTACAGAGAAATTGTTTACATTGAAGTTGATAAGATATATTTCATCCCATGTTATTCTTTTTGAATTCATGTATACATCAATGAATTTAGAAATTGATTCCATCAATAAATATGTTCTTTAAGTTGATTATATATATTTGATCTCATGTTACTTGTTTTGAATTTGTGTATACTTCAACAAATTTAGAAATTGATGCCATCAATAAATTCATTCTTTACAATGAGGAGGCAACACGACCATGCATCATGTTGTATGAAGAGAAAAGAAGGAAATGGATCAATGACATAAAAGCATTCAAATAGTTGAATGATATAAGCATTCCATATCTTGATCATTTAAAATAAAATAAGCCAAAAATATGTCCCAACAGTTGGGTGGCTGACCAGATACAAGAGAAATATGCAATGTCTGGTTGTAACCCACATGGAGAAGATTTGGATGCACTAAACATAGGGATCAGGTGCACCAACTCTGTAATAACCTCTCTGAGTACCACATTCTATTTATAATATTGCACATTTGAATTGCAACACGTATTATGTTTTTAATTAATGCTTCGGTTATTAGACATATGACACCATCCTTTGTTCTCATTTTTACAAGTGCATTTGTTCCTATCTATGTGGGCATATGGACATCATTTTTTTACTGAGTATGTTGATGATGGACGCATCACACAAGATTGTGGAGTGGAGGTCGAGTTCGACCAATGTAGTCATGCTAGCCACTATGATCAAAACCTAATAGAGGGGAAGTTAGGTTACATTGGAAATATACAAGAGATCATTCAAGTGGACTTCTCATTGTTTCAATGTGTTATTTTTTGTTGCAAGTGGTGGGATACATTTGATCGGATAAATGTAAAGGAAGATCGTGATAGTGGGATAATATGTATTAACTCTAAAAATATGTGGGTTGAAATTAAGGAGCCTTATGTTTTCCCAAAACATTGCAACCAAGTGTTTTTTACCCAAATGTGTTGGATGGGAATTGGTGGTTCGTACTGAAACATGATCTAAGATCTAAACATCTTTTGAGAACAACAATGTCACAATGCCAAGTGAGGAAGATAATCAAGGTGATGGTAACAAAGACTAATTTGTAAATTATTTTTTTGGGCATTTATATTGTGGATGTGTCATTTTACTATGGGTATCTATAATGACTAATTATGTTTTTTTCTTCATTTTATAATTATGTTGGATATGAAAAGTTAACAACCATTTACAACCACCATATTGAAAACACACTAAATAGCATAAGCATAAGATGTGGTTTTGATATATGTTTATTGTCATATTTATTGTTTATTATAAAAAATATTATGTTGTATTGCATTAACATATGTTTATGTTAACCTTTGAATTACTAAGCATTAATTGAGATATCACAAAATTGGTGATGTGCGGTAGTAAATATTACCTTAAATTATATTTTATTTAACAAAAAAATGAAGATATTAAAAAATATTCAAACCTCAAAATTTTTATTGTTTGAAAAAATCAAAATTCAAATAAATATATACTTACTTTGATTGAACCTCTAAGGAAATTTCCAACAAAATAACTTTGTGTAACATATATAAGTTATGGAATCACACTTGTGGTGTTTGCATTACCAACTTCGATGGCATTCCCAACCTCAACTAGTGCAAATATCATGGCCTCCACCTATTCCATTACATCCTTTAGTTTTATAATTATATAAACTTATGTTAATCATTATTTTTACATTTTCCTTGAAATAAATGTCAATATAGGAAGGACATGGAAATTCTAAAATAGTCTTTTTCTAGAGCTTAGTGAGAATTAAGGAAATTTTTAATGATCCATACTAATCTAATTTTTTTATGATCGATACACACCTTTGTCAATTTTACTAATTCTTAACATACTGATTATAAATTGTTGGGTGATATTATTTTTTAATAGAAGATTCATAAAGTTTGTATTAGAGTAAAAAATTGTGAAACCATTTCATCAAAAGTGTATAGATAAAAATGTATAATTATTCTCTGTATTTAGTATTTTAAATTTAATTGAATAAATTTCATATATTATAATAGTTGGATAACATAAATTAATATTTTTTTTGGAAAAATAAAATATTAATCAAATATAATAATTGTGATTTTAGTAAACAATTATATTATAACTGTCTTGTAAACTTTGAATAATAAAAATTTTAAAAATAACAATATTATTACATCATCATTGTTATTATTAGTGAATAATTATGTTATAATGTTAATATTATAATATATGAAAAAAACATAAATATTCAAATCACATTCATTTCACTCATCATATTTAAGTATTTTTGTTTCTAAACGCGTTTGATCAACATATTGTATCTTGTTGGACAACAAATAATTCACCTTGAAGAACAATTAAACATTATATGACATTAATGGTTATAACTTTTTTCAATCACATTCCAAATTAAATGATTTCATAAAAGTAAATTTAAACATTATATGATAATTGTAAATTTAAATGAGTGATACATCTCAAATTTAACTTAAAAATAGAGAAATCATTAACAATGCTCGTCATTAGCATACTCATAATACATTTTATAAATCAAACAACAACAACCACAACATTATATGAAAAACATAATATACATGAGCGATATACATATGAATATACATGTCAATCATACATCTCAACAAAATCTGCAATAAACATGTCATATATATACATCTCAAATCAAATATAAAAGAATCAATATGCATGTCAACTAGTACCACTACTAGCTAGGTCCACCATAAGAGCTAGATGCATCAGTGTCTATGCTACCAGAGGTAGAGCCTTTATCAAGACCAACTATGTCAAAAATAAACGTCGAGAAAATTGCACTATCAAATATCTCACTATCAATATCATCGGGATGTGCAACAATACCTGATGTGAACATAATAGGAGGGGGATCACCGGATGATGACACATTTGGAGGAGAAATAAAAGGATCGATGGATGGTGACAAAACAGGAGGAGGAGGATCAATGGAATATGGTGACGCATGTAGAAGAGAAGGAGGAGGAGGATCGAATGTGGAGGGGAAGTAAGAGGAGGAGAATTAGATGTGAATGCAGGTTCAGACACATGTGGAGGGTAAGTAGGAGGAGGAGGAGGAGGAGGATCGTACATGGATGCAGGTTCAGACCCATGTGGAGGGGAAACAAGAGGACCATGTGGAGGAGAAAGAGGAGGAGGACCATGTGGTGGAGTATAGAATCTGGATGGCTCTGCTGATGAGATAGATAGAGTGGGATCATGAGAAACACCCCTCAACCTCTTGATGAGTTTAACGACACCAACAATATGACACATCAACAACGTCATGTCAAGAGGTAGACTCCTCTATATCATAGAGAGATCTTGTACCCGTAATATTTCTCTAATGAGTGCATGTACCACTCTGTGACATATCATGAAATTGCATAATTGATCCACCACCTTTATCTGGACTTTCTCATCTAGCCTGTGTGGCATATGCAATCTCTATAATAGAGGCTAATCCTCTGCCTCCTCCATCACCTCATCCTCATGTTGGGGAGGCTCATCCCCAACATATGTGCCAATATCTGCAAAAAAATAGATAATAATAATAAGATAATTGAATCAAAATGTTACAATAAATTACATATGCATTAAATAAGACATAAAAATATGCAACTATATTTATCAAAA
>JZKD02S1674524.1:334930-349344 GCA_000966675.3 Picea glauca | reverse complement strand
AATCAAATATCATAAGATTCCCTTTATCACATGTTTGACTTACACTCAACAAGTTATGTTCCATATTTTCAACCAGTAAAACATTTTCAGCCATTATGTCTTTGTTCAAACAAACGATGCCTCTTCCAACTATTTGAGTTGATTGTTCATTACCAAATGTGATTGTACCTTCTTTTATTCCATCTAAACAATCAAAGATTTTTTTTCTGCCTGTCATATGTTTTTAGAATCCACTGTCCACACACCACTTAACTTTATGATCAGCTTGTAAAGCAAGTTTTCACTCTTCAATTTCTAAATGATGATTCTTCCTTTTCCAATAACTAGTTTTCTGATTTGTGTATTGGTTTATAACAGATTTTTGAAAATTCATTGGACAGTTTCTTGAAATATGTCCAAAGTTATTACACCTATAGCATTCAACTTAAAATTTCAAAGCATCAAATATGTTATGTGAGTTGTTCACATTGTTCTGAATAAATTTATCATGTTTTCTTTCATATTCAAATCTAGATATGCCATGACTGTTACGTGCACTTATACTTCTTGAAAAAACATTACAAAAAGTTTCCTCGTGTCCATACTTATAACAAAAGAAACAGTAACCTTCAAACATGTTTTGATGTCTGCCATAACTTTTTCTATGCACTGTTGAAGTCTAATTATCTTCTTGTTTTTCTAATCCCTTCTACTTGTAGGTGTTTTTCTCATTTGTATGCTTTGTACCTGCTTTTTCAAAACTTGAACTAGAGCTTGTATTAGTAACTTCAGACTTATACCCAATTCAAGTCTTATCATAAGTTGATCTTTGACTACAGATAATTTGATCCAATACTTGAGAACTATGATTCATGTTATTTCCTTGTACTTTCTTTCTTAATAAAACTACTTCAAGTTTTAAACCTTCATTTTCCTTATCCTTCTCTGCAAGTACATTATTTAGAGCTTCTTCAGTCACTCTATCTTCTTCTATTTTGAGTTTTAAGTCAACTAACATGATCTCAGTGCTTACAATTAAATTGTTTGACTTATGTAATTCTTGATCTAAACTCTCAATCTCTCTTTTAAATTGTTTGCATTATCTTCTTACTTTCTTTAATTCAGACAAAGAACTTACAAGTTCATCTTCCAGGTCAACTTCACCTTCTTCTTCTTCAATAAGTTCATCATTCTGATTTTCCATAGCCATAAAAAGTCTTATATCTGTACTTTCATCACTTTCATCTATATCTGAGGACTCACTATTATTTTTGATGAATAGACTTTTATTTTTATAAAAAATTCCTTGAAATGGCTTCTTATACAATTTCTTATATTCTTTGGTTTTGTTGTTTATTTCTTCTTCTCCATCAAAATTTTTATTGAAAGGACACTTAGAAGCAAAATGCCCTATTCTACCACAACTAAAACACTTGAGAGAAAGTTTACCTTTGTACTTACCAGTACCTCTTTCTAGATTTTTGACAAAGTTAGCTGCTTCCATGTCTTCTTTTGAATCCTCATGATTACTGGTTTCTGTTTCAACCTTTTTCTTTGCTACCTTGAAAGTTGCTTCCTTATTGGAAAAATTCTCATTAGATGTCCTCATCTCATATGTTGTTAGTATTCCTTGCAACTCATCCATTAGTAAGGTAGCAATATCAATTCTTTCTTCTAAAGAAGATATTTTGGGATCAAATCTTGCAGGTAGATATCTTAGCACTTTTTGCACAATAATATCATTTTCAACGTTTTCTCCTAAACCTCTCATTGTATTGACTACTTCATCAATACGTAAGAAATAGGTAGCTATGTCTTCAGATTCTTCCATCTTTAAACTTTCAAATTGACTTCTATATGATTGTAATTTAGCATTCGTTACCTAAGTATCTCCTTCATATACATTCTTTAGTTTGTCCCATAATTCTTTTGTTGACTCACAATGCATTACCTTAACAAATTTTGAACCTACCAATCCTCCAAGTATTGCATACATAGCTTTGGAATTACTTTCATAGAGTTTCTTCCCTGTAGCATCTGTTGGAATTGTTGTTGGAGCCTTATATTCATTCAACACAACTTGCCAAACATCTACTCCTTGAGACTACAAAAACAACTTCATCTTGATACTCCAAAAAGCATAATTATGTCCATCAAATAGAGGTAATCCATGTTTAGTAAAATCATGTTTCTTATCCATTAATAAAGATCAAACTTCCAGTGATTATACTGAATCTTGAAGTAACCTTGCTCCGATACCATTTGTTGGTAGTACGGTTGTCGTTACACCAAAACCCACAGGTTATTGGTAAACTCACCACCGCCAGATTTCAAGGATCCACAAGAGGTGATTAGTCCCTTGTCACAATACATCGGGGAGCATTGACTACTTGCAATTTCGTGCAACAGGGGGAATATATGGGATTAAATGTATATGACATGACCCCAAGGGAAAGCATATATGGGGTTAAATGGACATGCAATGTGTAAATTTATATAAAATAAGGTCGACCTAATAATAAAGGGTCATCATGTGCAATGTGTGAATAGGTATATATAGAAATCATGTATTCATTATTGTTGACACATGAATTGTGATGTATGAATGTATTTGAGTATTTGGAGAAGGTTCTCCTATTATTTAAGGAGTTATTATGTAACTTATCTCTCTTATCTATCTTGGAGTTGTGCTCCATGCTCAAATTGGTGTACATGGTGTGTAATTTTGGGTCATTATGACATTTTAAGCATTTTGAACATAACATTTGGTATCAAAGCATCGATCCTAGGGTTTTGTTGCTTCAAGTGAGTCATCTTGGAATTTTCGCTATAATTTTTTTCTACAAAGTTTCAGACTATGAAATTTTTAGAGTACTGATAAGATATAGCAAAGTACACTTGGTAAAATTCCAGGTTCTAAATCATTATCCTTTCAGAGATACAACCTGTGGAAGTTAGGGCATTTTACTAGCCCTGAAATCATTATGAAACGAGTCATTTTGGGAATTTTTCTATAAATTTTTTTCGGCTATGTTTAAAACTATGACATTTTTATTTCTCTGATGAAACATATTGAAGTACTAGTGGTGGAAATTTTGGGCTGGTAGATGCTATAACAACATAAATACAGACTATGGAAATTAGGGTTTTTTTAATAACCTTAAACTTGTCTCAAACAAGTGTTCAGGGTTAAATAGTCATACATTATTCATTAAATGATCCAGAAGGATCTCAGTGGCCACCCAGCTATTCCAACTAGCTCAAAACAGTTCATTGGCAATTTACTATTTTTTGTCATTTTTTGGTTCCTAAACTTTTGGGGCATTTTGAGGACCTAAACAATGTTTTTTCATGATTGAGAACCTCAATGATAGCTAAAGTCTTTGATTGAGCCCCCAAAATGAATCTCCTCATTGATACCTTTCCAATGAGCTATCATGCACCCCAAACAGAGATCGTATGCCAAAGTTCTGTCCCCAAGAAGTTGAAACACCAAACTACCCAAAGCGGGGTCCACAAAATTGTTGGCTTTTCATCTTCCGTGGTTAGGGTTTTGGATTTTCTTTATGTTAAAAGGTCCTTTGGAGCCTCATTGTAACAATCATCTTCTTGTGAATGTGAGTAGCCATCACATCTCTTCTCAGAGATAAGATGCCACCATTCTAGTGAGTCTTTCACTCTGCATTTCTACAGTTTTGTACATTTCGCTCATTAATAGAAATTGTGTATTAATGTTTATATGTGCCTCTTGTTATATATTTGATATATCTATGTTATATTATTGTCTCTCTTGCAATAGCTATGTATATTTTTGTGTTATATATTCGCTCTCATTTCATTCTCAAAATAATCTTGATCAAAGGTATCAGAGCAGGCTGCTCTTGATCATTTTTTAGTGTATGTCCCCGACGAGGTCCGAGTATAGCAAGTTGGGTATCGAGCTTGTCTCTCTTCAATACAATCTCTCTCGCATGCCCAAGAAACCCTCCATCGGGTGCATATTCATCAAGAAACCACTTTGGAGGCACCTCTCCTTTCAAGGTACAAGTTAATTTTGATATTCCTGTATTTGAAGGTCAAATAGATGTGGATTCCCTAGAAAAATGGTTAAATATGATAGAGGGTTATTTCTTTGTTCACAATTTTTTCAACAGGGAAATGATCACCTTCGCACTCCTTAAGGCTCTCCCCCATGTCGAACATTAGTGGGAAACTTACTGGGAGAAAAATTCCACAGAGGAGTCTAGAATATATGGGGTTGAGCCCACTTGGGATTTTTTTTGTGAATGCGGTCAAGGAACAATATTACCCTGTTGGTAACTATGACGAATAGAACATGAGATGGACCACACTATGGAAAGAGAGGGAAAAAAATTTCCGAAGTTCACAAATACTTTCCATACCTTATGTACCAAGCTGCATATCAAAGACTCTAAGCAACATCTGGTTCTGAAATATTGCGGGGCTCTGCATAGGGACATCCAAATCGAAATGGATTTCCTGGAAATATCATCACTAGGAGATGCGTATCGATATGTTGTCAAAATCGAGCAAAAATTTAGGCACCAGAACAAATCTAGGCACCAGAGAAAATCTGCAACAACCAAAGTATGGTAAAGTCAACCCTAACAACCAAAGTATGGTAAAGTCAACCCTAACAACCAGCCTCTAGAAAACCAGTCCAAGCCACAGGAAAAGAAGGGTAAAAAAAGGAAGAAGAAGGACACTGGAAAGTGGTGCAATTTCCAAAAAATCCCCTGGCACAACACTGATGAATGTCGCTAAAAAAAATCATTGGTGGCCGAGATCAAAGAAAAAGAGTCGAACCCTGATTCAAAATCTGATAATGGGAGAAGATAGATCATCGACATAGACCCCACTACTATTGTCATAACCGCAACAATTTAACCAGAAGAACCAGCATATCTAAAAGAGGGGGAGTTCCTTTTTCATTCACATATGTGGGTGAAGGGAAACCTGCTGGATTTTATTGTTGATAGCGGAAGCCAAAAGAACCTCATCTCAGTAGAAGTCATCAAACAATTGGGATTGTCGACAACACCACACCTGCAACCATACAACATCAGGTGGTTTCACTAAGGATGATATCTTGGTGTCAACCAATAATGTCGATTGTCATACGACATCCATCCCTTCAAGGATGAGGTATTATGTGATGTTTCCCTACTGGATGTCTGTGATGTTCTTTTGGTCCAACAATATATGTGGAAGTGCCATGTTATTTACAAGTCTCAACCCCATAGTGTCATTGTTACTCTAGGGGGTCATCTCTACAAGATACCAGAAGTAATTCTGACTATTGTCCCACCAAAATAGTTCTGCAAGGTAATTTCTCATACTGCAAAATTCAACCTCTTCAAAATCTGTTCAAGAGGTGAACAAAATGACATTGCAACCATTGCAGCCTTAGCCCAAGACCTTTCTTTCCAACAGAAGCAGATTGCAGAAGATAGAGAAGATATTGTTTCTTCACCTACAATGGTACCTACACACTGCCTAGTCAAGCCAACATACAATAGGTTGGTTGAACAGATTCAACCCTTCCAGCAACAGGTTTGTGACAGTCTTCAACAAGCTAAGCAACGTGACTTCTCTAGCAAGGCAAGCAACTCACCAAGATTCAAAATCAGCATACGCTTTCCCTCTTCCCTGGGAACTCAACTCAATGGATACCATTGCTTCCTAAGGAGTGAGGATTGATCCAAAAGGATCTTTGTGGCCACCCACCTATTCCAACTAGTTCAAAACAGTTCGTTGGCAATTTACTATTTTTAGCAATTTTTTCGGTTCCTAAACTTTTGGGGCCATTTTGAGGACCTAAATGACATTTTTTTCATGATCGAGAACCTAAATATTAAGAAAAGGCTCTGATTGATCCCCCAAAATTAAGCTCAACATCGATACCTTTCCAACGAGCTATCATGCACACCAAACAGAGATTGTATACCAAAGTTACGCCCCCGGGAAGTTGATACACCAAACTACCCAAAAGAGGGTCCACAAAATTGTTGGATTTTCATCTTCCGGGGTTAGGGTTTTGTATTTTCTTTATGTTAAAAAATCCTTTGGAGACTCATTGTAACAACCATCTTCTTCCAAATGTGAGTATTTGTCACATCTCTTCTCAATGATAAGTTGCCACCATTCTAGCGAGTCTTTCACTCTGTATTTCTACAGTTTTGTACATTTCAATCATTAATAGAAATTGTGTATTATTGTATATATGTGTCTCTTGGTATATATCTAATATATCTTTGTTATATCATTGGCTCGTTTACAATATCTCTGTATATTTTTGTGTTATATCTCCACTCTCATTTTGTGCTCAAAATAATCTAGTTCAGTAAATATACAAATTTCATTACACTAGTTTCATTTAAAATATAATTTTCCATATTATCATAGGTAAAAATTTTATAATCATATCAAATAAATCGGATGTGTGGCATTCTTTGCAAGTTTACTCTCTATAAAGGGACAAAAATAAATAAGTTTTGAAAAATTTACCATAAATTTCACATTGCACACCAAATTTTGGTCAGACTTGTGGCATTGTAGAGAAGACATATCAGAGTACTAAAGACAAATACTTCATACTCAGAAGGGACGAAATTGCAAATATGCATCATAAGAAAGGTCAATCATAAGGACATACTCCAAATCAAGGTTTTAAAAAGTATGTTAACTTAAAACTATCATAACTTTTGATTGTGATGTCTGATTAAGGTGATTCAAAATCCATTGGAAAAAGAAAACATATGAGAATATACTATAAAAAGGATCATAACTATTGGATATAATTATTGATAATATATTTAGGTTGTAAGTTGGAGTTTTGGGTTAGACCTCAATTGAGAACCCATGGTGATACCTAAATTTACTAGAGATGAAGATAAAGATGAAATCAATCTTATGGAATGGTTGGGGCTAGCAAAGGAATATGGTATGACTCCTTCAAAGGAAAGAACTTATTTTTTTGGTGAATCTTGAAAGTGGTGGATGGATATTGATAAGAGTACTATATGGAACTACACATGGGAAGCATTTGAAAAACTATTCTCAAATAAATGGATCAAGGAAACAAAAATGGAATCATTGCATACAATTCAAGATGAGTTAAAGGAATCAAAAGAAGAGATCAAGAATAAGGGTGATGAGCTATCTGAGATACAATGCATTAATGAAGCACTCATTAAGGAGGTTGAAAAATTAAAACAAGAAAAGATTAGCAAAGGGAACTGGGAAAAGGATGAGTGAAACGAAGAATTGAAAAAGAAAGATGAAGAAATAGGTATATTAAGAAACTATAATAAAAAAAACTAATGGATGAGGTCAAGATATTGAAAGAAGAAAAGAAGCATGGTTAAAATCAAGAAAAAACAAGGATCTTGGATGAAGAGACTACCAAAAGACTTGAAGAGGAAATTTACAATAAGGTTGAGGAATCCCTAAATTCTGATGAGGTAAAATCATAAATGCAATCCAAAATTGAAGAAGGATGTCAAAATTTGATAGATGGCAGCATATTGCAACTTCAAAAGGAAAAAGAAGACAATATTCAAAAAGGTCACCAGAAGATACTTGAAGAAGTTGAACTCCATATAGAGGATGTACATGCTAAATATAATGGTATTACATCCAAGGCCAAATTAATAAAAGATCAAGGCAAGAGGATAGAAGATTTCATTGTATTTGAAAAGAAAACATATGAAATAGGTGTGCAGAGTGAAGGAAAACCATGAAATATGTAACGATATTGACACCCTCATTACCAAGAAGGATTTCAAGGAAAACAAAAATATGTATATCAACATTATCAAAGAAGAAGATTTAATACTCATCAATATTCATGGAATAGGTCTTATTCAATAGAATATTATCAAAGACCAACAACTACTACAAATTTGAGAGGATTCAACAACAATACATGGAATTAAAGGAAGGAAAATTATACAACAACTAGCCATCAAGTATTAAGACAAAAAATAATTGAGTTTGGATGGATGGATCATCATCAATGGAAAGAAGAAAGCAGGAACATAAGAAAATCATATTACTTGGTTTCATCTTGGGAGAGTGGTTGGTTGAATGTGCTAAGGAGTTGGGACTATAAGCATTGATAGGTTATTTATCATGTCCAAAACCACAACTAAGATCTTCCTTTGGGTTTAGTGTCTAGATCTTCCATTGCAATTTTGGGACCCAAAAATTTTGAGTCTAGTAAGGGATGCAATAGGATTTTTCCAAGATTTTCACTCCAAAAAACCCTTAACTACTTTACAACCCCTTGTATCATGGTTCAAGCATCCAATTTAGAAGGATTGTCGATGAATGCCATTTTTGAATGGGAGAATAAGAGTTGGAAACACATGATAGATTATGAAAATATATTTTTTCAATGAAGAYGRTGTYGTATACAKGGGTACCATTTACAWGAATGCCCATAGAAGGACTCTRCTCATTCTTATAGTTATAGAAATCCTAAGCATATGGTGGATGTTCTTCCCTAGTGAAAATATGTTCAAAACAAGAGTAAGTTGGATTCCATCATTGAATTTATCCACATTCATTCTAGTTGAAGAGAATAGTGCACGATACTTTTAGTTTCAAGGGAGTCCAATTCAAATTTAGTAGTTGTGGCTAGGCTTGACCTGGGTGCAGATCTTGGAGACGAGGCTATGGTTCATTTCCTTTAAATGTACATCCTCAAAAATGATAAAATTAGTAAGGATACTCTTAATTTCAAGTTGAAGGGTGTATATTCACTTAACCCTTCCATGATGAAAATTTCAAAAGGTAGTTGTACTTCAATTGACAAGTAAACTAGGTACACACTTCAAAAAAAAACTCTTAATAAAATATTGCCCTTCTAATTATTTAAAATGTTAAAATTTAATGAACAACTAGATAGATAAGTTGGAATTTCAATAGAAAGTAATAATAAGCATACTTTGTCATTTCAAATACAACTTTTTGATGAGTTACATAAACATTAATAATAATATAAATTCATAACTATTGAGCCATGTTTTCATCGGAGGAATTTCACAATGTTAAAAATGACAATATAAAAATATAGACGCAATCACAAAATCAAACATCTTTGTGAACACTAATATAAGAGAGGATTTAATTTATGTATCCATATTATGCATGAGCACTACATATTTATATATTCATATTTTGAGCATACCACAATTATGTTTAACCATGGGAGTCATGTTCATTCTAGATCTTACTTGAAAAGAAGAAATTGTAGTCGATCTTGAAGCCTTTGTTGGAGGGTGATAATTCTATCAAAACACTACAAAAGCAATGAAGAGACACTACTTGCATTATAGGCCCTTAGGAATACGAAAATCTAGCATGACTTCATCTATTGCTTATTATTTAAGTTCATATGTTTATGATTTGGATCTTCCCTAGATCCATAGAAACACAAAACTAAATAAAATTACTCATTAAGACCACCAAGTATATTATAATTATTGAGGATATTGATTGTTAACTTTATCTCCCAAAACATGTGAAAATGCATGAAAGAGGGGGATGTTGAGAGCATAATACCTAATGCATAAGTTTGATGATAATAAAAATTATGTTACCTTCTCCCTAGCTTTCTTAAGAATTCCACCCAGCTTCAAAAATGTTTTTCCAAGCAATAATTCTACAAAGGATATGTCTCATTGATCTTGGACTTGGGATGAGGTAGGGGGGGAGAGAGTTATGGGGAATTCTTAAAATATTTGCAAAGTATCTTCTCACTAATGTCATTGTCACTGGGAACAAGAAGAAAAAAGTGAAAAAGTATGATAGATAAGGATCCATGGAATCGGGTAAAGGGGAATGGTAATTTTGGAGAGAAAAGAAGTGAGGATTGGATAATGATATACATTTAATGAACAAAATCACAATTATCATTTTTGCAATCCCAATTTTGGGTTTTGTGATGTTGACAAGGTTCATTTTGTGCAAGTTCATATATAAAATTAATCAAGAGCATACAAGTTAGAAATTTCCACCAAGCTCAATAGAGTTTGTAATCCTAAACATAATCATTAAATAATTTTTAAGCGAGACACAAAAAAATTATGCACTATATTTATGATTAGCTTGAACAAACTTGTACAATATTGTTGGATTGTTGAGAGATTTACATTCAATTCGTAGCTATGTGTTTTCTTCCCATTATCTAGTATTAGTGGGGATGAGATGAATTACATACTAAGTGGTTGAAAAGCGCACCAATGTGCTGAAAAAAATAATCATATTAGATGCCAAAGCTATAACAATGTCATGAATTTTAACAAAAAAACACATAGCATTATGAATTTAACAAAATAACTATGAATCAACAATTTCAATACTATTAGTGAGATGGAATATGTGAACATGGAAAAACATAGATGAGTTGATTTACATGGGTTGGCCTAATGTCTATTGTTTTCTCTTAAAAATTGACATTCAACAACTCATTTGTAATTAATATTGCTAATAAGCTCTCAGTGTCATTAAAACTTACATCTATAACATATGACTAATTGTTTTTGTTTTTTACAGAGCCAAGAGTGGAGGTAAAGATAACAAAGGAAATGACATTATGACAAGTTTCAAAGGAAAAGATAACAAAGAAAATGGAATTATGGTGAGTGTGTGTTGATCCACATTTGTGATCAAGTTGATGTTTTCATTTAACCACCCATAGGATTTTCCTTATCCATTTTGTTTTATTTATTTTCCTTTATTCTCTTTTCTCTTCTATCAATATTTTCCAACACTTAGCCATTTTTCAAACAATGTAGAGAGGGGTAGAAAAATTCTTAATTTTTCATGATTGTTGGTCCGTAGATGTAGTTCTTCATTCATGCATTCTACATTTTTCACCTTTTACCTCTGCACCCTCCACAATGCACTTTCACCTTTTTATACTTAGTCATTTTCTCAAAAATATAGATGTGGAACTATATGTCATTCGTCAACATTCTTGAGTCCCTAGGTCCACAGGTCTGCAACCACGCATTCACCAAAATGCACTTATCACTTTTTGTTGCTTGAATTGTACCTTTTTTTTACTTTTGCAACACTTAGTCAATTTTCATAAAAGTAGATGTGGAGCTACATACCTCCCATTAATATTTTTCCTTGCATCCCTAGGTCAACAAGTATGCAAGTCTTCATTCTCCAAAACACACCTTTTCGATCCACAAAACGACCTTTTTAAAAACACCATATTTTAAATCTCGATGCGGACCTCCTTACCCTTCCTCATATCCACGTCCACATGTCTGCATTTTTGTGTTATACATTTTGCACTTTCGATTCCTCATTTTTGTGTTATACATTTTGCACTTCCCATTCCTCATTTTCGTGTTATACATTACTTCCCATCACATTTATTGTCCCCCCCACATCAGTTTCCACTTGTATAAGCATAATATTGTAGAATTAAAATGGCTTGAAATAAAATGACACACTACAACATATGACCAAATTTCCCACGGTTTTTCATTGCTATTGCCACACGTATCTGTTGCACTTTCCACGAAGGCAAACAATATTTTTTGTGGAACTTTTTTCGTCGTTATATCCATGCACTAGGTATTCATGGAAACAACGACGAAATCAGGTCGCCATGTGTCATCATCCTAAATATTTTATGTTAATTTTTTTTGTTCACATCATCGTAATTACGACAAACTATCATTAGTAGACCAACGAACATACGTTGGAAAGATGGAATCCCAAAGAAAATGTTTAACTTCTTTCCACGAACGTTCGTCACTATAGGGACGAAATTTCATGGCAAGAAGAAGAGATGTATATCTTCTTGCGAAGAACATGCATCACTATATCGATGAAGAAGTGTGGCAATAGCGACGAAAAAGCGTGGTAGAGTAAAAAAACTCACTAATGGCTTGCGACGCAAATGCCATACTTGCAACGAAATTACGTCACTATTGCGACAAATTTTGTAGGTTTCAAAAAAAAATTGATAATTTTCCCCTTCTTTCTAAGAAATATCCTATCACATCCTTTTGTGTGGATAAGGAAACCTTGGTTATGATTTTGAAATATGGTCCCATATGGAACAACAAGGGAGAATATTGTAATCTAAAGCACTCACAACTCTCTAGCCTTAATGGCTTATGTACATCACCGAATAATCTTCGTAAGTGGATATATACTTCTTGGGCTTCTTTTTTTATGCCATTTATTAGGATCCATATGTTCTAAAGGATTTTTCTTCCTAGGATTTATCATTGAGTTGAATTTTTCACATGTTATAGACAATGGCTCTAATTGGTTCATGTATAATGTAGGGATCTTTATAAAGCTATGTTTTCTTGAATTCAACTTACATTCGGGGTAATTTTTAGAGGTCGTAATTTGGGTAAGATTTCTCAGTGTCATTCTGGAATACAAGGGAATTAAATCTGTTGTGACCATCAATAAGACTTTGGGTACACTATCCAAAATTTGGGAGGGTGACATCCTCAACTTATGCCCAAATCTACATTTACGTAGAATTGTGCAAAGGTATTCATGGCCAAATTATATTGGAGTACAAGAATTGTAGTTGGACACATTGACTAGACTATGAACATATTGGTTTTTGTTGTAGAGTCTTTTTTGAGCATCAACATGTAGCAACTTCCTCTCTGAAGAAAAAGGATTTTCAATCTAATAGGCATAATAATAACAAATCTTATTGTTGGAAAGACTCGAAAAAGGAAAAATCAAAGAATGTCTTTTGGGTTCCATTAAAAAAAAAAGATTCTAGAGGTACCCAAGCATGTGGTATTGTAAAGGAATTTGACCAATCCACAGGGGGTGGTGGTGTAGACATGGATACAATAACTCATGAATCAAACCCTTTGTCGATAGTCTCCTTACCCAACAACTCCCTTGAGGGGATGAAGAGAAGGCATGCATTAGATAATTCAAATAAGAAAAAAGAATCAATCCATTCAATATCACCAAATGATGCAAAGCAATTCACATTGTTAAACTCTCCATCAATGTCTAATTAGTGTGATGTTCAGATTTAAGTTCAAAGGGAAAATGAAGAAGGAAGTTGGTTACCCTCCATCATCAAAGGTGCTTAACACATTTTCGGCATGCCAAATTGGTCTAAATGAATGTTAATAGGATATTGTATCCTTATTTTATGATCCTCAATTAAATGAATTAGACTCTTCATTGTCTTTATGCTAATATTGTAAAATATTGACACTAGAGAATTATTAGTTAATATCTTAGTTAATTCTCTTGCATGTCATTGAAGAACAAAAAATTTGAATTTCAAACCATGCATAGATGCTTTGATATATAAGGATAACCACATTGGTGCATGACTATCGACAAGTGAAATTCATAGTTACTCTCTTAATCTCAAAGCATGAATATATGCTTTGAATTACAAGGTTCAAGTAGATAGTATAGTGTTTCTACAATGTAGTGATGTGGCCTCTTCTTTATTTTTTATTATAAAGGAAAAGTTGTGTGTTGATGGGTTATCACAAAGAGCCAACCATAAGGACTAGGTGTGTAACAAGCACATTTTTTTAGATTTAGGGGAATCAATAACTAGTTGAGATTATTTAGGCTAGACCCAGGCTCAAATCTAACTAACTTCCAATATAAATCCCAAGCTAGGTGCAACAACCCTCAAACTACACCTAACAAGAAACTTGGGCCTCAACCTAGAGTGAAGAAGACATCCCAAAATGGAGGTGCCTACCCTTTCGTCCAACACACAATGGGACATTATCTTATTAAGGAGGAAGAATCAACCTTCAACATAACCTATGAGTTGAATTTTGGATCCACTCAAGAGCACAAGGAGAGAGATCCACATAGGGAGAATGTCACATTAGGGCACAAGGTCCCACGACCATATGGAGTTGCACAAGGGGTAGAGAGCATGTAGGTAGAGTTGGGAGTCCTATGTTCATACAACCATATGGTCTCTCATGGGGATGGTTTCTTGGATGATTTAATTCTAATAAGGGTGGATCATATTCTTTTGTACTTAGAGGGAGATCACTAGTTTGGGCCATTAAAGAAGAGGATCATGTGTACGCAAGGAGGACTTGTTCTCCACTAGAGTATTTTAATTTGAATTGTGGATATTTAATTGGATCTAGTTGGAATCGTGTCTCCTAATTGATTGGGAAGTTTGAAGGGGTTGTAGACCCAAAAGTTAACTCACAAGAAGAATGGTCACCATTATCTTCAAGCAAATTGTTGGATTCACTTGTTCCGAGAAAGATTTGGCTGTCAGTTTGTATGTGGATACCAATACCCAGATAGTTGAGATGACTTAGGATGTGTAGGTTGAGGTAATTTCAAAAGAAATATCAATAGTTTCAAAGGAAATGCTACCTGGCGTAGAAAATGTTGGGAGGGGGGGG
>JZKD02S1674524.1:307382-334607 GCA_000966675.3 Picea glauca | reverse complement strand
GAAAAGAGGGTTATTTTCATTCCCTTGAGTGGGACCTACTCAAGGTCTCTACAAGAACCCTTGGTGAAACCATAAGTTCTCGAAAATGTAGTCTCCTTATTAAGAAATTTAACTCGTGACAACAATGTGTCGTCTACAATTTGAATTCACTATCATAATTATGAAATTATTATTCCAAATACAAACTAGAATATACTTGACTTCATCTTATCTCCTACTTATAATAAAATATCACAACTAACCCCTCAATCAATCCTTGTTTGAAGGGAACTTCTCTCTATGATCCCTAGTGTTAGTATCCAAACACTAAATTTTCAGTGTTTTCTTTGTTGCAGGAATTGGGTTATTCCCGTAGCACCAAGAAGTGTTGTTCCTGAGCACTAGTATCGTATATGGCAGAAGTAGCATTGAGATTTTAACCCGCCTCATTAGAGAGGAGGTACAGGAAGGTTGGAAGTTATTATTCCATACACCCTTGATGTATGGATATGATGCCTTGATTGAGATAATTTGGCCTTTAAAGGCTAATTTTTATTAAAGGATTTGCCAAATTGTTTCTCAAGTTTCATTAGCCTTTGCGCAGGGTTGATTTTATTATAAATTCCACCAAAAATTTGGTTGTGACATAAGGACAATCTCCAGTCCTCGAAGCCATGCACCTGCAGTCATTCAAAACAAGGGTTAGCCACAAGTCACATAAGCCAAACAAGCCAAGCACCAAGACCTCACTCCACATGCCTCATTGAAAGTCTATGTGAGCATCGATAGATATAAAAGTTGATAGTTTTGAGATCCCAATGCATTGGGGATTATGTTTTTGAGAAAATATTAAAAATATAATAAACACAGACAAGTGTACCATGCCGAGATTGTAGGTGGAAGAAAAGGTGCAGATGTCGATTTAGAGAATCTAGTTTCTTGCAGAGTTTGTAGGTGTCTATGGAATCTGTTGCCTTACAACTGTTGTCATCGGCAAGTTGCTTGTTTGAAGTCTCAATGCCAGGTGCACGATGTTTGATTGCATGCAGCTCCACTCTGAGTTTTCAATCGCCAGCTTCAGTTTTGGTGAACTATAACCACTTTCAAACTTCGGCTTGTGCTTTGGCTAAACACAGAAAACCGAGCTATGACTAAATGAATGGTGTTTATTGATGCTCGAGACCTATGCATATGAATGAAGCTACACCAAATAAGTCCTTGGGATTTCAACAATCGTATTCCATGAAAGGTAACTATTACACACAAGCATATGGTGATGCAGTTGCTGGTCAAAACTTCTAATCATACAATGATCCAAATAAAACAACTATATTTGTTTATGGGTTAGATCCAAATGCAATGGATGAAGATCTGAGGCCGGTTTTTTGGGCCATTTGGAGAAATTGTGTATGTGAAAATATCGGTGGGCAAAGGATGTGGTTTTGTATAGTTCACTAACAGGTCCTCTACCAAGAAAGCTTTGCAAAAGCTACATGGGGGAAGACCCCACGGGAAGGGATTTATATTGCTCTATGTGTCATATGAGATTGGAAACTGTACCTGCATACAAACACGAGTTAGCACCTACATCAAATTGCAACACAGTATTCAAATCAAGTATCAATTGCAAAGTTCACTAAATTCACATATTCAAATACCAAATGGTAAGTCCAGATATCAAATGTCCATTTGCAGGTAGAAGTTGAACGCCAAGGGCCAAATCGCCTGATCTAGTCAAAGAAGAAAGCTCAAATGCTCACACAGAAAACGCCCAGGTGTCATGGTGAATTCCACAGGCCTGAATAGATAATGCCAACACAATACTAAAGCAACGTTCACACATAAGGTGCCAAGGAGCATGTTGTTGACAACTATCACCATTGGTATTTTCAAATATTGATGTCATCAATAGGACCCACAGGTGGAATATCTTTGCCATGTGGGTTATGTTTTCTTCTGTTGGCACTCTTGGAGACACGGGTTGTTAAGTTTCTATTCATAGATTTAGGTTGTTAAATTCTTTTCCAGCTTATGTGAAGGTTAAATTGGTGAACATCATGCCAATTTCAAACAATTGGTCGTTGCTTACTTATTTTGTCGACCTTGAAGATGGAGAACCTCTTTATGCATCCAGATAAGAAGGCCTCTATTCTTGTAGTGGAGGAAACAAAAGAAGCCAAATAATTCAAGAATGATATCCTAGATTTTAAGAGTAGCTATTTAACAGGTGGCAAGGGATCTTGATTCCTTCCAGATCTGAAGACATAAAAACAGTTTCATATCCAATTTTCAGCAATCTTCAGTAGTTCGAGACTCCAACTCCATTTATTCGGGATACTTGGCAGTGGAACAGAGCATGAGAGGTATAAATTTAGAATTCAACCCAAACAGTTCTATGATTCCTGGCAATCAAAACCATAGTTAGGTTTTTAAAAGCACAGTTGGCAGAGGTCAGTTTTCTTATAGGTGGCAGTGTTTTCAGCAATTGACAAGGCTTCTTCAAGGCATAGTTGGCATCTTTTACATGTGTCATCACCAGCACCCAAAGAGAATCGAAAGGAGAGAGCCAATTTCAACTTGGTCGTAATAATCCCATGAAGTGAGGGATTATTTTTTAACAGATTTTCCTATCTTCTAGTTACACCTCATATTTTGTTATTTCTATTTTTAACAAAGAAGATCTTCGATCCTAGAGATGATAACTAATTTTTATTTTTAGGAGAAAAGCAGGGATCTATATATTAGGGTATTTTCATATTGTACAAGGGGGGGGGAAGGAGGAGGCTTGTGAGGGTAAGGCTGATAAGATATTGATGAAATAGCATCCATCTGAGTTATTAGAAGCCTGAAGGCATTGTATTTTTGTAATCGCTTCTGACATTGGGGATATATGACATTTCTTTTATCAGATTGTGATTTCTTGTCTAAACATTGTTTTTCCATCTTCCTTGTTTTACATTCTGTCTTTCTTCTTACTTGAATGAATTATAGACATTGAGAATCAATGGCTGCTTATGGATGATATATTCCCAAGAGGTAAATATTTTTCCATGACTGCCTATCATTTGTGTGTTCTTTTTCAAGTATCGTTGCATCCATTTGACAAAGAGAATCTTAGTTTGATGAGGTGTTCTACTTTTCATGTATTCCCTATTCTTCTACCCATTTACATATAAATGTCTTATCTGATATACAATTTGATTACCTCCGATCAACAGGGTGTTTACTTGACTCCATGCTCAATGGTGTTTTAACTGATCTGCTTTTAGCTTGTTTCTCTTATTCTTTCTCTCACCATTTACCTCATCCACCTTATTCCAAAAACCCAAACACATTCTTATCTATAAAATCATTGCAATAACTGAAGATGGGCTAGGCTTGACCCTATAGCAGTCTAGGGTCAACTTCTAGCACTAACATTTTTGGCGTCGTTGTCGGGGATGAAGCAACGAAGATATCTTCCCTGGGAAAATGACAACGATCATATCTGCTTCTTGATGGTGAACAGGAAGAGGGAAGATACATGACTGCACATATTTCACCATGGCGACTCCATTGTCCCGAGATTCATAGGCGACTCCATTGGATGAAGATCCACAATGGCCATGGAAACTATTTTGGCTCGGAGGTATGCATTTTGTGATTTCACCAACATAGTTGGTTTTCCACATCCAGTACCTTCAATATCTGAATGGGATGACTATCTTCCCAGATTTAGAGGATGCAAGGATGATCATCCCGGTGAGCATTTATCAAATTTTCATAAATGCATGCTTGAACATAATTTTGTTCACGAGGATGTCTTAATCAAGATGTTTAGATTTTCGTTAGAAGAACATGCTCGTGAATGCTGTCAATCCCTTCTTGCTGCTAGCATTCGTTCTTTGAAGGAGTTTCATATTGTCTTTCATCATTATTACAAAAACATTTATCCGGTTGATTTTCCTTTTGATAATTGTTGTAAAGAATTTGAATTTGACATTCAACATTTAGTTAGTATTTCTTATGTGTGTAAGTTTTTTGGTGACAACCATACTGTAGACACATCTGTGCTTTGTTCAAATGTTTCTAGTAATTTTGATTGTGATATAGAGGATGATTATGTTGAGGAAGGAGAAGATGTTTTGTCGTCTTCTAAATCTTTTTCTAAATCTATTTTACACCGTGAGGCTGCTCATCCTTCTATGCAAGACACCAAGGTTTTGGGCTCACTTATATATGATGAGTATTATAATTCTAAAGATGATGGTAATTTCTATGAACAACAGATCTCATCTTTTCTCTCTCAGGCATTTGATCAGCAGCTGTATCAAAGCAAAAATTTAGATTTTCTCCTTGATAGTCATGGTTCAAGTGGAGAGAAAATTTTCACATCAACACATAATGAAAACTTCAGCAGTAAGCCACTTTATGAGAGCTATGCATCTGAAGTTGAGGAAGGCAATGATGGGGACCTGAAGTAGTTTTATGAAAAAATTACTAAGCCTACTCCTTCACTAGTTGTAACAGATTATTTTCTGAAAGTCAACAAACCAACATCCGATATTAATGGTTCACCATCTTCAGAAGATATTAAGTAGATTGGGATTGAGATTATTGAAGAGTTCAATTCAATATCTCACGAACAGAAAACTGGTATCACTTATAGAGCTGACATCAAACAAGAATCGAGCAGCAGTGAAATCAGCTTACAGTCATGTTCAGATTTGCAAATAGTTGAAGCAGGCAGCCATTATCAGAAATAAGATATGCCCAGAACATTTGATCTTCAACTAAAAAATCAGGAAAAGGTATTTCTTTATGGGTTTCATGATCCTTTTGCCGATTATTTGGAATCTCTGAAAAATTCAAATGTCAAATTGTTCTTCTGTCATCCTTTTGAATTGCATTTATGTATTTCATGGGTTCCTTCTTTCGTTATCTCCAAATCAAGAGTGTCACCAATTAGAAAATTACTTGTATGGCTTCATTGGAAGCATGCTTTTACTTGATCTAAAGGAAGCAGTTGGTTAGAAGTAGGGTAGCATAGATGAATAAGCTCATGGTTGAGCATTTCTAGTTTGCACAATACGCGAGGTTTGTATCTAGTATTTGGTTTCAGTTTTTGAAATAAAGACACCATGCCCAATGCATATAAGGCATTGTTGGTAGGGGTAGTTTGGATTCAAATGAGGAATAGAGTTGCAAAATTTTGAGCCAAATTTGAATGACATTGGTTGACTCCATAACCCAATGGACTAGGCAAAACACAGAAGTTGTGGATGTCTGCAAAGCGGAAGATTTGCAGGGACAGGATTGCAAAGAGGAAAAGGCACAGTGGTCTACTTGTTCTTGATGCCTCATAGGGAGAGCATCATCCTCCAGAAAGAGCCAATGTTAGTATACAAACAATAAATTTTCAATGTTCTCTTTGTTGCAGGAATGGGGTTATTCCCGTAGCACCAAAAAGTGTTGTTCCTAAGCACTGGTATCGTGTATGGCAGAAGTAGTACTGAGCTTTTAACTCGCCTCACTAGAGAGGAGGTACAGGAAGGTTGGAAGTTCTTATTCCATACACCCTTGATGTATGGATATGATGCCTTGATTGAGATAATTTGGCCTTTAAAGGCTAATTTTTATTAAAGGATTTGCCAAATTGTTTCTCGGGTTTCATTAGCCTTTGCGTAGGGTTGATTTTATTATAAATTCCACCAAAAATTTGGTTGTTCCATAAGGACAGTCTCTAGTCCTCGAGGCCATGCACCTGCAGTCATTCAAAACAAGGGTTAGCCACAAGTTACATAAGCCAAAAAAGCCAAGCACCAAGACCTCACTCCAGATGCCTCATTGAAAGTCTATGAGAGCATCGACAGATATAAAAGTTAATAGTTCTGAGATCCCAATGCATTGGGGATTATGTTTTTGAGAAAATATTAAAAATATAATAAACACAGACAAGTGTACCATGTCGAGATTTCAAGTGGAAGAAAAGGTGCAGATGTCGATTTAGAGAATCTAGTTTCTTGCAGAGTTTGCAGCTGTCTATGGACTCTGTTGGCTTACAAATGTTGTCATCGGCAAGTTGCTTGTTTGAAGTCTTAACACTAGGTGCAGGATGTTTGATTGCATGCAATTCCACTCCGAGTTTTCAGTCGCCAGCTTCAATTTTGGTGAACTATAACCAGTTTCAAACTTCGGTTTGTGCTTTGGCTAAACACAAAAAACCGAGCTATGACTAAATGAATGGTGTTTATTATTGCTCAAGACCTATGAGTATGAATGAAGCTACACCAAATAAGTCCTTGGGATTTCAACAATCATATTCCATGAAAGGTAACTATTACACACAAGCATATGACGATGCAGTTGCTGGTCAAAACTTCTAATCATACAATGATCCAAATAAAACAACTATATTTGTTGATGGGTTAGATCCAAATGCGATGGATGAATATCTTAGGCTAGTTTTTTGGGCCATTTGGAGAAATTGTGTATGTGAAAATATCGGTGGGCAAAGGATGTGGTTTTTTATAGTTCACTAACAAGTCCTCTACCGAGAAAGATTTGCAAAAGATACATGGGGGAAGACCCCATGAGAAGGTATTTATATTTCTCTATGTGTCATATGGGATTAGAACCTGTACCTGCATACAAACACGAGTTAGCACCTACATCAAATCGCAACACAGTATTCAAATCAAGCATCAATTGCAAAGTTCACTAAATTCACATATTCAAATACCAAATGGTAAGTCAAGATATCAAATGTCCATTTGCAGGTAGAAGTTGAACACCAAGGGCCAAATCGCATGATCTAGTCAACGAAGAAAGCTCAAATGTTCACACAGAAAACGCCCAGGTGTCATGGTGAATTCCACAGACCTGAATAGAAAATGCCAACACAATACTAAAGCAACGTTCACACATAACATGCCAAGGAGCATGTTGTGTACAACTGTCACCATTGGTATTTTCAAATATTGATGTCATCAACAGAACCCACAGGTGGAATATCTTTGCCATGTGGGTTATGTTTTCTTCTATTGGCACTCTTGGAGACACAAGTTGTTAAGTTTCTATTCGCAGAATTAGGTTGCTGAATTCTTTTCTAGCTTATGTGAAGTTTGAATTGGTGAACATCATGCCAATTTCAAAAAATTGGTCGTTGCTTACTTATTATGTGGATCTTGAAGATGGGGAGCCTCTTTATGCATCCACATAAGCAGGCCTCTATTCTTTTAGTTGAGGAAACAGAGGAAGCCAAATACTTCAAGAATGATATCCTAGATTTTAAGAGTAGCTATTTAACAGGTGGCAGGGGATCTTGATTCGTTCCAGATCTAAAGACATAAAAATAGTTTCATATCCGATTTTCAGCAATCTTCAGTAGTTCAAGACTCTAGCTCCATTTATTTGGGATACTTGGCAGTGGAATAGAGCATGAGAGGCATAAATTTAGCATTCAACCCCAACAGTTCTATGATTCCTGGCAATCAAAACCATAGTCAGGTTTTTAAAAGCACAGTTGGTAGAGGTCAATTTTCCTATAGGTGGCAGTGTTTTCAGTGCTTGACAAGGCTTCTTCAAGGCATAGTTGGAATCTTTTACATATGTCATCACCAGCACCCAAAGAGAATCGAAAGGAGAGATAACAAAGAAGATCTTCGATCCTAGAGATGATAACTAATTTTTATTTGTAGGAGAAAAGAAGGGATCTATATATTAGGGGATTTTCATATTGTACAAAGGGGGGGGGAGGTGTTATTGGACTAATCGGTAGGTGTGTACACTAATATATCTCCCTAGATCCACCTGGATCTAGAACAAAATAGGACAGGACATGACTCTTTCCCTAAGTTATGACCATTGAAATAGCTAGTAAGGAGGAACATGTGACATACCTTTGTATCGCTTCCTGGGGTCTATGTTGCTCCCGCTTCGCTCCAGTTCTCTCGTGAGGTCAAGACCAAGACAACACAAACCAACCAAAGTGAAGATAGCAGAATATATTCAATCGTCAACTTATGTTTATGATCAAGGAATTACACAATAAAGTAAGAATGACTTTATGGGAAAAGGACATGTCGTTGTATCATATTAATCGAAAGTAGAAGATACAACATGATCACCTTGATGTCGCAAGCTTCCTTTTGGTGACTCTTGGTTCCAACACACATACTTGCTCAGTCCTTGCATGAAGAAGATCCAATTCCTCTTGATAGACTTGCTAGAGTCTCCAAGCTCTTATTCAAGTTGGGTTCTTCACACAATTTCTTCACCAATTCTCCAATTAATCTTGCTTAAACTTTTCCATGGGAATCCTATCAATATATAGGAGAGGATGATATGTTTACATGGATGAGAATGATCCCACCAAATCAGGGAAACCACTAAAATGATAACCATTCGAATACCAACCCATTCTCTAGAAGATTCCCTTCTAGAACCATCGAGATTTCATCTTTTTCCAAGCTTGAGAACAAGTTCGCACCCTAGATATATAGCACAGTGTGAGAAGTTCACACCCTAGCTGAAGGTAGCCTGTGAGAATGGGTCATTCTCACACCCTAGGCTATAAGCAACCTGCGAACTCTCTTCAAAAATATGTTTTCTGGGAAGAGATGAATGTCACTTTTCTTAGGAGAAAGTTATTGTTGGGAGATTGAGTACACCATCATCAATACACCATCAAGATGACCAAAATCATGGGTAACAGAATGCCCCCCAAAGTATGAGGTTGGAATCAGTGACAACCAAAATACTTTGTAAACTATGTGTGTGTCGGAAACCAGGAGTGCACCTAATCGGAAACCTGCGAACAACCAAGCATCTACAGAATATCATACTAGTTCTGAGGTAGGCATTTCCATACTCAGATCATGGATGGATTACATTATAAGCATAGGTCATGGCCACCAATCATACACTGTGGATCCATGTCGTCAAAATATCGCATAGCCACCAGGAATACACTTTGGATCTATGAAAGAAAATTCAAATTGAGACGACATAGCCATGAGACATACAAAGTGGATCTATGTGTCACAAATTATACATATTCCATCGTAACCTGGACAAAAGAGATGAGATCCAGGGTCTTCAGTCCTATCGCCTGAAAGTACGAATCTAACCATGTGATTACATGTGTTGGGGTTGAACATGGTAGAAACCACTTGAATACCGATCATTGATGAAACCGTTAACAAGTGTGAGGGAAATCACCATTAATGTCAATGACTCCCAAGGTACACTAGTACAATCCACCGAATATGAATGAATGAGTTGAGGTCGAACATCCAATGGAATCTTTCGATCAGGGGTCAATGATGTAAACCCACTATCGAAAGTGAGGAAACCTGCCATTGAGGCATGCAAGTTCCAAGATACCAGAGAATTTCTAAGTCTTGTTTCCGGATAATGAGTTGGAGTCGACGAAACAAAACTCGTCACAGGAGGGCCTTGATGTATCCCCCATCAATGACATGAAATGAGTAACAGATTTTGGAGGCAAAATAGAGTATGATGTAAGTTGGACTTGACACAGGGAAGGCCGACACGGAGAGAATGGACAACTGAAAATGGCTGACTCAATAGAGGTTTCAGATGAACTTCTCTTAAACATATGAATGACACGACCAATAATTTGGCAGCATTGACTCAGAGACAACGCAAGGTATGACCTTGTAGCAAATCGAATGAGAGACAAATAGATATCCCAAACCGACTTCAAATAATGAATAGGGGGGTGTCATGTTCAAGAGAGACACTTACTGCCAATCAATATAAATACGAAAACACATCCCTTTCCCAAATTTTCCCCCACCATTTCTGGCGAGTACCTCTTTATTTTTACGCAAGCTTGAGGAGGATAACATATGCTTGTTAATGTAAGCTCATCCTTTAGATGAGTCCTTCAGAGTATGTTTAATGAACCCTAGGAAGGAGTGGTTCGGTCCCATTACAGGTCTGTCGATTTTTGTTTAACGAGTCCAAAGATAAAAAACTCAAAGGTTTTTCATGATTATAGAGTCTAGAAAAACACTTAAAAGATAACTCTCTCAGTTCCTTTTTCGTAAAATAGTCTAATGAGACCGAAAAAGAGATAAATTATCGCCCAACAGACGCTTTCTTCAAATACTTTAACGAGCGTGAAAATAGCAAGGTCGCTCGACAATCTTTTCATGTTTAGAGAGTTTGAAAAGAGCTTAAAGGGGACTCCAGGGGAGTTCCTTTTTCGTATAACCTTATTGAGCCCGAAAAAGTGATAAAAGTGTACTCGATCGCGTTCTCATGTATTTTCGAGCGTGAGAACGGACAAAGACCAAGCTCAAGGTTTTGTAGAAAAACCATAAAAAACAATCAAAACAGGCGATGAAGAAGAGAAAAAATATCTGTGTCCCAGTGTATGAACATAGAGGTCGTTACGTCTACAAAAGTTTCACTCATAAGGGTATTAGGCATTAGGTTTAGTAAATAAAACAATCATAAAAACCAATAACAAATGGTAAAAGTAAATATAAGTGGGTAAAAGTTCTTTTTACCATAGTCATTGTAACTTTGCCCATATTTTAGTCCAAAGCCCCTCTTTTGCCCTTGAATTTCGGCATTCGATTGCGGAAGATACGAGCATCCATTCAACGAACCGTCTGCGGCAGTGAGGTAAGCTCCTTGTCCTCTAACTTTTCATGGTTCAATTTTTCATTTTCATTGGAAAAAATAATGTTTTTGAGTTTGTTTTAAGGGTTAAAGTTGCGCTCAGCCATTCTCGCAGGCCAACCACATAGGACCTGCGAGAATGCCTCATTCTTGCAGGTGACCCCAAAGGCACCTGCAAGAACCGCAAAGTGGAAAAAAAATTTGAAGTTTTCTCAATGAAAAAGTTACCAAATGTTGAATAGAGTTGTTGACCTTCTTCTTATGCTTCTTGTGCAGGTATTTGACTATCACCATGATTCTAGAATGGCGTGAAAGAGAGCATGAAGAAGATGATGTTGTTGTAGGGAATCATCCGGCCACTGTTGCCGCTTTGCGAGACTGTGGTCTCCTGAAATTATTTCGTATCCTGGGTATGAGGGCCCAAGTCAGGTTATTGGAGTACCTTGTGCATATGTGGGACCTAGACCAGCAAGTATTCCATGTAGGGGTCCACACATTTTCCTTGGATATCGAGGACATTTACTTCTTGACAGGACTGTCATGGCATGGGTACCACGCAAGCCTGACTAGTAGCAGAGGTGGTGGGCTGCCCATGAGTGAGTACTGTTGTTTGCACTGTGTTCCAGAGGCGGAAAGGAGCAAAGGGAACGTAGCCATTTGGGGAGTGCGAGAATTGACCCTTCGCACTATTTTGTTCACCATTGCTCATATGGCTGGGAGAGCTACTCCTCACATGGCTCTCTAGAGCTACTTTCAGTATGCCATAGAGTGTACTGAGCCTCGAGTTTTTAATTGGGTAGACGCAATCCTTCGTAGCATGAAGAGACAGTTAACTAAATGCAGGTGGGGCAACCTGAAGCAATTCGAGTACGGGTCTTTGTTGGTGTCCTTATTTCTTGAGAGGGTTCCCTTGTTGAGGCTATAGGTTGAGTGGGGTTTACCAGCTCCAACAAATCCAAGAATGTTGAGGTGGTGTCATCTCATGGCCCGACACGTAGCTGGACCAATTATCAAATACAATGATGAGTTCTTCAACTGGTTGCGACCACAGATATTGATGGTCAATGACTATGCCTATGTCGGGTTGGACTTCCGAGGAGATATGGACTTGGCCTTGCCTGAAGGCACTCAATGGGGGGATATTGGTAAGAAGTACACATTTTTTTCTTTTTAAATGTTTTTGTGAATTTTATCATATGCAAATGTTTGTTATGTTCGTCCAAGGTCTAAATACAAAATTATTTTTTGATGACACAGACATGGGGCCTTATTGACCACCTGGTACTTCTCCTATTCAGCGATGAGGAGAGGTGGCTCTAGTGCCACGATGGGACGCTGAAGATTATGAAGTGGTGGAACAAAACCTAGAGGGTTTGACATCAGACATTCCAGACATGCCCCTTGGAGAGTATCTGCAACGTTATCAGCATCATACAATAGGAGTGTCTGAGTCCATTGGTTGACTGCTTCATAGGGTTTCCCAGGAAGTCATGTGTTACCATGAACATCATCCATGACATCACTTTGTAGAAGCTATGAGCTTTAGATTTTGAAATTTTGGTCCTCGGACAGAACTTTTTGTAAAAAAAACTTTTTGATCATTATATATACATACGACTTCTACCGACTCATCTTGTGTTGTGTGAAAATTGATGTGATTGATTTATAAATGACCCAAATGTATGTCTAATACATATTTATCTAATGCATCAGTTAATGTATTTAGACATTTAGGAATATGTTGATATTCAATATAATCAAAATAACGTTCCAAGAGGCGAATTCACAAATACACCCATAACAAAGTAGGACTTCGAATAGTATAGACATTACTTAACTGTAGTACTACGAGCTGGGAATCGAGTCGCACAACCAAGTGACGGATACCAAGCGAGATAGCATCAATCAACAATTCGATAACGGTGCTATACTCTGCAAAATTGTTGGTTGCACGGCCGAGGCACACACCTCGTAAAGAGACAAGTTCGTTTGTAGGGGCGTAAATTGCCCATGCAGCAGAAGCAAGGTTCTGAGTACTATGGCTAGTGCCATTAGCAAAGCCAATGTAGGGTAGCGAAGACTCTGACATCTAGAAATCAAACACAACGTCACATAAGGGCAGAGACCAGATAATGACAAAATCAAACTACAGTAACACACAAGAAGTATGATACAATAAAAATACAGGTACTCGTGCACAGGTGATCTTATGCATAGTACTTATTCAAGTACAACCCATTTTTGGGTTCACTCAAAAGGATACCATTGTAATCTACTAACTCGTAAGCCCCTTTTTCCAAAACTCATCTAACGATATAAGGACATCGCCACATGGCTTCGAATTTTCCATCTCCTAGCATATCTCGATCTTGTTCGTAGAGGAGAACCAAATCTCCTTCAAAGAAAACGCGAGGCTTGACATGTTTGTCGTATTGGGCCTTGACACATTTTTTCTTAGCTTCTATGACTAGGGTAGCATCGCGTCGAGTTTCGTCTAATTGCATAAGATACAATAGACGTTCTTCCTCAGCAGAAGTGTTTGGTAGGAGTCCAACAACTAGTTTTAAAGAGGGTATCTCACATTCGATTGGGAGAATGGCTTCCAACCCATAGACTAACCGGAAAGGTGTAAACCCAGTAGAGGACTTGACGGATGTCCGGTAAGCCCACAATGTTGAAAACAACATTGTTTTCCAACATGTTTTGTGAATCCCTATCATTCGTTGAAGCATGGTTATGAGAACTTTGTTAATTGCTTCGACTTGGCCATTGGCTTGTGGGTAATAAGGCGTTGAGTTTTCATGGAGAAGACCCAACTTTTCAGTGAGTTCGGACATCATGAAGTTTCTAAAGTGGCTACCGTGATCAGTGGCGATAGCCTGAGGAACACCAAAACGAGCTATGATGCGATTAAAAATGAATAATGTTGCGGTCTTTCCAGTATTGTCAAATGTCGGCATCGCCTCGGCCCATTTCGTAAAGTAATCTACGGCTACAATAATGTATCCATGCCCCCTGGCTGAGTGGGGGTGACATGTCATGAAATCGATGCCCCATTTCGCAAAGGGACTAGTTGAGACCACAGGGTGAAGAGGAGTGGGATGTGACCGTCTCTTATGATTATAGGTCTGGCAAGCATGGCATTTTTGGACGGCGATTATGAAGTTGTTAAATAAAGAAGGCCAAAAATACCCCGCTCATAAGATCTTCTAGGCAGTACCATACCCAGACATATGACCACCACAGGCTCCAGAATGGCAGTCATTTAAGGATTTCTTGGCTTTGTCAAACGTGAGGCAGCGTCGAAAAACTGAGTCAATCCCACGACGATAAAGAGTATCCCCGAGGATAATATATTGATGGGCTTGGTAGCATATTTGACGTCGGTCAGTACTAGACAAATTAGGCCGGAAAGTTTGGGTTTGGAGATATATGATGATATCTCCATACCAATGATCATCAGAACTAATGAGGAAGAGGGATTTATCAGGTAATGAATCGGTTTCTACATTTTTCGTTTCAGAGTAGGGAAAGTCACATATCAACTCGGCAAACACTAAGGACTTCTTGGACTTGGTTCATTTGAATTTCAAGTCGAAATCCTGGAGTATCATGATCCATTTGGAGTATTTCCCCCCTAGCAATTGACGTCTGAGAATGTGTTGCATAGGGTTGCAGTTAGAAATCACTGTAGTCTTGCGAGAGAGGATATAGTGTCGGAAGTGTTGAATTGTTTGGACGGCTACCAAGACCAGTTTTTCAACATGAAAATACTTGGTTTTGGAAGGCATTAGACTTGGACTCAAGTAATAGATAACATGTTCATCGTGAGAATCATCCTCTTGGATGAGAACCATACCAATGGTGTAATCTGAGGCTGCAAGGTAGAGGAAATAATCGTGATTGTAATTGGGGGGGAAGAGAAGCGGAGCACGTGTCAAGGATAGCTTCAAAGCTTCGAAGGCTTTGTTTGCGATGGTATCCCATACAAACTCAGACCCTTTTTTTAGGAGTCGCGTAAATCCATGAGTTATCTCAGCGTAGTTCGGGATGAAACGACGAAGAAAGTTTGCTTTCCCCTGCAAACTTTGTAACTGGCAAAGTGTAGAAGGAGGAGGGAGATTAAGGATCACCTCGACCTTTAAAGGATCTACCCCGATCCCTTGACGTGAAACAATAAATCCTAGAAGGTGGCCGAATTCCACGCAGAAAACACACTTGTGAGGATTCAAGTGTATATGGTAAAACCAACAGCAGATGAAAATGGCTCGGAGGTGGATTGGATGATCGACTTGGCGCATAGAATGAGCGGGTAAGTCATCAAGATATGGTTGCACGATGTGCTTGATATCATGGAAGGCATAAGACATAGTGCATTGAAAAGTTGTTCCAGCATTCTTGAGACCGAAAGGAAGTTTCCGATAGGCGAAAGTTCCCCAAGGACAAATAAAATTCGTCTTATGTTGATCCTCGGGAACAATATTGATTTGATTATATCCGGAGAAACCATCCATCAGAGAGAAGATTTCTCTTCCGGTACAATTGTCGACAATCTGATCGATGAAGGGGGTAAGAAAGTTGTCCTTAGGAAAATCTTTGTTGATATCCCTATAATCAACGCATACGTGGATTGTGCCTTGTTTCTTGTCAATCAGGACAAGATTGGAAACCCAGTCAGTGAGGGTCGTCGGGTAAATAAAGTCGTCTTTGAGAATTTTATCGACTTCAAGCTTGATAGCAGCCGCTTTACGTGGGTGAACTGGATGAAGGCGTTGTCGGATGGGTTTAGCGTCGGGGTATGTCTTGATCTCATGTATCACAATGTCGAGGTCGATACCCGACATTTCTTCGTAGCTACATGCGAAGACATCACGAAACTCTTTGAAAAGTGACGTATAGGTGACGATTTCGTCAGAGGAACATGAAGCTCCAATATGCACATTTTCGACGATTCCAGGTTTGATGGATATCTCGAGGGGAATAGTGGGTGAGATATTGCTTAAGTTCCCTTCAGAAAACACATCGTGTGTGGACTCAGGAACGGTTGAAATGACGACAATGGTCGACGGTGTCGAGATCCGTTGGTAGTTATCGATGGTATGTTTCTCTAGGAAGAGGACAGAATGGTGATTTCCATCGTCCCAAGGGGTGTCTTCCATGACAGACATGATCATCTCGTCTGTGGGAAAAATGACACGAAAAGGATCTGGAGATAACTCACCAAGAGAGGGGGTAGAAGGATTTGTCGAGTGAATGGTCTGATAGGAAAACTCGATCAAACTTAACGGCATTTCATCGTCGTAACGAAGATGATCATCAGGGTCAGGTACTATCCATGGGTTGTGAGACATAGGAGTTCTGTGAATCGAGATGGAGATCATGTTGATTGAAGCAACGGACGAGCGTGGAACATCGGGTGGTGAAATGGGGAAAGTACCCATTAACGAAGAGTCTTTGAGAAGGCCTACACTGACGTTCTCGTAACCTGATGGAGTTTTAGCGATGAACAGTACGTTTCCAGTATGGGTATCCAATTTAAAGAAGGCTAATTGGTCGACGGTGACTACCTTTCCTTGATGTGGGAAATGTACTACACAAAAAAGAGTCGACACAACTGCGCGCATGGTATCGATCCAGCTACAGCCAAGCAGAAGGTTGTAATCGAGAGGAGCGTCAAAGACTTCCACTTCGACTTCGACCATTTTGCCTTCTAACGTGATTGGCAACGAAGGAAGGACACCGTAGGGCTTAAAACCAGAGCCATTGAAGGCTTTGAGAGTATTATGGGATTCATTCAAAGAGGGAGAGCCAATGGCTTTCCAGCAGGTAAGAGACATGACACACGTCAAGGCACCCTCATCGATAACGGTTCGACAAATGTTTTTTTCAGAGACAATCACTTGGATTTGGAACGGGAATTGAGCGGGTAACCTTGGAATGTGATCTTCCAAGTCAAAAATTATTAAACTCCTGTCCGTTGGGTCGATTCCACCGATAGCTTTCAACAGTGCCTTCCGTTGTGTGGGACAACTTTGAAGGACTTCGAGGGATGACATCGCAGAAGGTGCTTGAGCAAGATCTTCAACAATACTATAGTTCTGGGCAACACGAGCATGAGGATTGAAAGTCGATTTCCGAACGACGCCCTTTGGGGGGGGTCGAAGAACTGTGTCAAAGCTCAGTCGTTCGAGATGAAGAGGATTGTTGGTAGGTGGAGTCATGGGAGAGGGTTGTACCAATGAAGGAGGTGGATCATCAACCTTCTCTTTAGAGGGAGAATAATCTTTGGCTCGAGTGTTGAGTGCAATTTCATTCTTCTTTGAATCGCCAGTGCACATCAACACATAGGATGTAGTAGAAGGGGAAGGTTGGTCATGAATGACCAATCGGGCCTGTTGTTGGGAGGGGAAGGGTTGGGACAAAATGGCCAGAGTAGGTGGTTTCGGGGCTCCTTGAAGGAACTTAGTGACCTCGGTGCATTGTGGACAATCCTTCGTGTAGTGATCATCACCATAGATAAGACAAGGGTATCAAGGTTTGCACTTATCCCTATCGTCAACATGTGAAGTTTTGGTTTTCTCTACTTGTAAAGTATTTTTGTCCTCCTTATTATTACCCTTTCCTTTTCTGGATTTGTTTTTACCGGCTGGGGTAGATTGAACTGCATTTACCTCAGAAGTCTTGCCAGTGGGAGGGGTAGGAGACAGAGCATTTTGAACATTAGAAGAAACAGGTTTGGGGGTGATGCTTGAGGAAGAATGTGGTTGGGAATGAAAATTGCCAATCACACCGTCGGCTGCATGAGAGGCAGTTGGAGTTGTTGAAGTGGCAGAAGTGGAAGGACGAGGTGTGTCAGGGAGCAAGTCATAAAGAGTACCCGTTTGTGAGTAAACGAGGTCAAGATATTGAGCACGACTTATGGCATGTTCTTCTGTGACAACTCCACCCATGGCGATGTCACGTGCAATGTTGTTCACAAATGATTTCGTGAACCACTCTGCCAACAACTGATTGGGAAGTTTCAGTTTGATGAGACGTCATCTCCTTCGCTATTCATGAATGTGATCGGATATATGAGTGAATTTAGTTTGTTTGAAAGAACTCAAAATCTCAGTCCCCATTTCATAACGGATCGGTAACTGGTAGTGGGTGTCGAAGGCCATAGCTAGGGTGTTGAAGTCGGCGAAGAAACCACGTGGTAATTCTATATACCACTTCACAGCAGAACCCGTGAGAGTTCTTTGAAAAAGACGTAAACGAATAGAGTCATCCATCAAAGAGTTGGATGAGCACTAGAGGTGAAAATTCATGACGTGATTGTTCGGGTCCTCTCCCACTTTGCCATCAAATTTAGGGATGTCTGATGGTAGCTTGGCTGGTATAGTGGGCCATTGGGGAGAGTGACGAATTGGATCATTTAATATCCTTGACAGATCCGGGAGATCCAAAGTGGCCAAGAAGGGTAAATGTCGATTCACATGCGGGTACTAGTGGCTTTGGGGAGGGAGCCCCGTCGAAAAACCAGTGGGACCATAAGCAGTCTACATATAATGTGAATACCCAGGCAGATTCGGTGGTTGTTGTGGAGGAAAGTAACTCATGGGATTGTATCCTTGAATAGGGACGTGAGTTTGAGCATTCGAGCCCCAAATAGGATTGGACGTACCTGGATATGGTTGGCCTATACTAGGGGGTATAACGGATTCAGCTGGAAGCTGTTTCCCCCCATTCGATTGAGGATTATGTTGTATCAGATGATTCTAATACTAGGCCAAGGATGGAGGTATGTTTTGTCCGTAGGGTGGGGTCGGTGGGGGTCGTCCTTCAATTGGGGGTTGTGTTCCAATCAGGGGTAGTGTTCCAATTAGGGGTAGTGTTCCAATTGGGGGTTGTGTTCCAATTGGGATTTGCGTTCCAATAGCAATTTTCCCTACAAGGGGGGGTTGATTCAAACCTTATTGGTGAAATTGTCCACCAATAGGAATCTGGTAATTTGGTGTGAATGACGAAATAGTGCCACTAGGATTAGTGTTTCCGGTGGAGGACAAGAAAGGTCCTCCAAAAGGGGGTTGAGGAAGTGTCGGAATGAAGCCAGGAGGAGAGTGCCTAGAAGAAAAGGGACCACCAAGAGTTCTGGATGGGGTTTGCGTAGGAGTGGGAATAGAATCATTCAACGCATGATATACAGGTGGAAGTGTCAGGGTGACACTGGGCGAGAGCGGTGTGTCGATGGGGGCTTGACTAGCCATCGTAATCCCAGTGTGAATACTCGTAGTATCTGTGTAATGAACCATTTCTATAGGGATGGTCAAGATGTGGTCAGATAGTGGAGTGTCTATACTAGGAAAATAATAAGTAGTAGTAAAAGGTACTGCGTCTGGGTCAGAGGTTTCGGGGAACACAGGTGAGACGGTGATTTCAACACCTGATCCTGCACCAAAAAGGTCCCCTCTAAAAATGTCCGTTGACCAAAATGGATCTTGGCCCTCAATTCTTGGAAAAGGTCCAGTCGGTGATCCAGAAGACACAACAACTAAGTCTCTGGAAGAATTCACTCGCATAATACGTCTCTCAGAATTGGGGTGAAGTCGAAAGTCCTCTCGAGTATTGGTAATTTAGAAATGTTCTAGACAGTCATTTCTTTCCACTTGTGGAGTGGTGACGTCTTGGACTTCACTCTGTTGAGGAGAGCCCTCAGGTGAGCTTGTAGGCAGGGGTTGAGAACCTTCTAGATTCTCTGGAGATAAACCCTTCATTCTACGTGAATGACGTGGAGTATCTATTGTGAATGAATTAAAAAACTGGTGAAGAAAATCCTAAGGTCAACTTGGGTAAACAAACAACACGCGCTAGTAAACAAAATCTAGGAAAAAATACCAAGCAAACAAGACCTTCTAATTCCAAAGTCACTAGTTGGTGATGAAATCCAACATCGCAACAACGAGACAAGAAGGGGTTGGGCTAGGGTGGAAAAGATACGCTAACAACCTGCTTAATGGACTTACACCCTAGTGCAAGCTCCCACACATAATCGTGGGTATACCCTCCAAGGAGCCCGAGTGAGTTTTGCCAACGTCGATTCCAGGTACTGTGAAGACTTGCCCCTTCACAATCACCTTGTGTAAGACCCTAAGAAGATAGGCCACTAAGGTTACCACCGACAACAATAAAGCTTGGGGGGACAGTCGACAGTCTGATCCACACGCAAGGGCAGGGTATCTAGCCCGAAATCAACTCAAGAGGCTTCCACTCATCATTGTGGGTATACCTCCAAGTGACCCCCGTAATATGTGCAATCTCTACACCGATATCAACAATGTAGGGTGAGTAACTATGTCAATATCAATGCAACCTCGGTTTGACCCTTGTGTGAGAAGGGTTTCCCAGGACAAAATGTTGTAAATGGAATTTGACACTCCTTAACACAAGATGCTATTGTGTGTTTTGTGCTTTGGAGAGTGTATCTCTCTGCCTATTCCAAAGTGCTAGCCTAGCTAAATGTTGGTGTAATAGAGCCCTAGAAAAGAGTTACTAGTTAAATTTTAAAATTGTGCAATGTTATTAAAGGTTGTTGTTACTCAAAGGAAACGGAGATGAAACTGATGTTGTGTGAGACTCTGACCCAACAATGCATAGATAGGAATGAAAAATATCAATTTCCGTTCGATGAATCCTATGTACGGGAGGGAAAGAGAAGTGTTCTGGAACAAACTTGAACTATGATACACAATTTCCTTTTGAATGCAATCTCAACGAATCACGCAAAAATGACAATTCTCTATCTGTTCTTTTTCAATAATTTCAACAATTGATTTTCAATATTTTCAAAAACGAAAATGCTTTTGAAAGAAAAAAGAAAAAAATTGCTTTTCAAAAAAGGATCTACACCATGATGGTGAAAGTGAGGAAAACCAATAACTAATGAGCAAGCAATAAACAAAAACCCAAACCAATCTTTCAATGGAAACAAAAATGGCATGTAGACAAAACTAATCTTTTCAATTGCATGAGAACAATGATCTTCCAAATAATGAACAAATGAGAAAGACAAAGAACCCCAAATTTCAAACCAATCACCGGCTCTTAACCAAACAAGTACTCAGATTCCAGGATCAAAGAGTATATCCTTGCCAAGGAAAGACAAGAGATGAGAGTTGAGAAAAATATGGATAGGAAGAGCCTTTGATTTCTGAAGATTGATCGTGCGCAAAATCCGAAGACAATAAAACATCAACCAATGGTCCAAGAAGTTTTTTTCAGACACTTATACTGATCTGGGCAGTTGAACATGCAAAAAGCTTAAATCCAAAAAAAATTTAAAAGAGGGTTCGCAGGCTATCAGTGTTGCACAGTGCGAGAATGGGTCATTCTTGCAGGCTAGCTTTGAGCAGAGTGAGGGAACCTCACACTAGAATTAAAAGCAAAGTGTGAACTCAAGGTGTTCTTGCAGGCCACTGTGGGGTTCAGTGCGAGAATGCCTGAAACTAGGCAAATTTTTGGAAAAAGACAAAAAAATTGAAGGGACTTCTGGACTCAGAGGGTCTATCAGGGTGTCCTGAAGACTCAGAGATTGATAGAAATGGAGAAAGGTAAGGCAAGAGAAAATGGCCAAGGAAAAACACCAAAAATCACAAAAACATGGGTTGCATCCCCAGTGGAATCACCAATTTTGTTATCAGACTAATCGGTAGGTGCGGACACTAACAGATCTCCCTAAATCCACCTAGATGTAGAACAAAATAGGACAGGACATGACTCTTTCCCTAAGTTATGACCATTGAAATAGCTAGTAAGGAGGAACAGGTGACATTCCTTTGTATCGCTTCCTGGGGTCTCTTTTGCTCCCGCTTCGCTCCAGTGCTCTCGTGAGGTCAAGACCAAGACAACACAAACCAACCAAAGTGAAGATAGAAAAATATATTCAATCGTCAACTTATGTGTATGATCAAGGAATTACACAATAAAGTAAGAATGACTTTATGGGAAAAGGACATGCCATTGTATCATATTAATCGAAATTAGAAGATACAACCTGATCGCCTTGATGTCACAAGCTTCCTTTCAGTGACTCTTGGTTCCAACACACACACTTGCTTGGTCCTTGCATGAAGAAGATCCAATTCCTCTTGATAGACTTGCTAGAGTCTCCAGGCTCCTGTTCAAGCTGGGTTCTTCACACAATTTCTTCACCAATTCTCCAATTAATCTTGCTTAAACTTTTCCATGAGAATCCTATCAATATATAGGAGAGGATGAGATGGTTACATGGATGAGAATGATCCCACCAAATCATGGAAACCACTAAAATGATAACCATTCAAATACCAACCCATTCTCTAGAATATTCCCTTCTAGAACCATCGATATTTCATCTTTTTCCAAGCTTGAGAACAAGTTCGCACCCTAGATATATAGCACAGTGCAAGAAGTTCGCAGCCTAGCTGAAGGTAGCCTACGAGAATGGGTCATTCTCGCACTATAGGCTATAAGAAACCTGCGAACTCTCTTCAAAAACATGTTTTCTGGGAAGAGATGAATGTCACTTTTCTCAGGAGAAAGTTCTTGTTGGGAGCCTGAGTACACCATCAAGATGACCAAAATCATGGGTAATAGGAGGAGGAGGCCCGTGAGGGTAAGGCTGATAAGATATTGATGAAATAGCATCCATCTGAGTTATTAGAAGCCTGAAGGCATTGTATTTTTTTAATCGCTTATGACATTGGGGATATATGACATTTGTTTTATTAGATTGTGATTTTCTTGTCTAAACATTGTTTTTCCATCTTCCTTGTTTTACATTCTGTCTTTCTTCTTACTTGAATGAATTACAAACATTGAGAATCATTGGCTACTTATGGATGATATATTCCCAAGTGGTAAATATTTTGTTGTGACTGCCTATCATCTGTGTGTTCTATTTCAAGTATCGTTGCATCCATTTGTCAAAGAAAATCTTAGTTTGATGAGGTGTTCTACTTTTCATTTATTCCCTATTCTTCTACCCATTTACATATAAATGTCTTATCTGATATACAATTTGATTGTCTCCGATCAACAGGGTGTTTACTTGACTCCATGCCCAATGGTGTTTTAACTGATCTGCTTTTAGCTTGTTTCTCTTATTCTTTCTCTCATCATTTACCTCATCCAACTTATTTCAAAAACCCAAACACATTCTTATTTATAAAATCATTGCAATAACTGAAGATGGGCTAGGCTTGACCCTATAGCGGTCTAGGGGCAACTTCTAGCACTAACATTTTTGGCGTCATTGCCAAGGAAGAAGCAATGAAGATATCTTCCATGGGAGAATGGCAACGATCAGATCCGCTTCTTGATGGTGAACAGGAAGAGGGAAGATACATGATTGCACATCTTTCACCATGGCGACTCCACTGGTTGAATATCCACGATGGCCATGGAAACTATTTTGTCTCGGAGGTATGCATTTTTTTATTTCGCCAACATAGTTGGTTTTCCACATCTAGCACCTTCAATATCTGAATGGGATGACTATTTTCCCAGATTTAGAGGATGCAAGGATGATCATCCCGGTGAGAATTTGTCAAATTTTCATAAATGCATGCTTGAACATAATTTTGTTCATGAGGATGTCTTAATCAAGATGTTCAGATTTTCGTTAGAAGAACATGCTCGTGAATCGTGTCAATCCCTTCTTGCTACTATAATTCACTCTTTGAAGGAGTTTCATACTGTCTTTCATCATTATTACAAAAACATTTATCCGATTGATTTTCCTTTTGATAACTATTTTAAAGAATTTGAATTTAACATTCAACATTCAGTTAGTATTTCTTTTGTTTGTAAGGATGTTGGTGACAACCATACTGTAGACACATTTGTGCTTTGTTCAAATGTTTCTAGTAATTTTGATTGTGATATAGAGGATGATTATGTTGAGGAAGGAGAAGATGTTTCATCATATTCCGAATCTTCTTCTAAATCTATTTTACATCTTGAGGCTGCTCATCCTTCGATGCAAGACACTAAGGTTTTGGGCTCACTTATCTATGATGAATATTATAATTCTGAAGATGATGGTAATTTCTATGAACAACAGATCTCATATTTTCTCTCTAAGGCCTTTGATCAGCAGTTGTATCACAGCAAAAATTTATCTTTTCCCCTTGGTAGTCATGGTTCAAGTGGAGAGCAAATTTTCACATCAACACATAATGAAAACTTCAGAAGTAAGCCACTTTATAACAGCTATGCATCCGAAGTTGAGGAAGGCAATGATGGGGACCTGAACTAGTTTTATGAACAAATTACTAAGCCTACTCCTTCACTAGTTGTAACAAGTTATTTTCTGAAAGTCAACATCTGATATTAATGGTTCACCATCTTCAGAAGATATTAAGCAGATTGGGATTGATATTATTGAAGAGTTCAGTTCAATATCTCACGAATAGAAAACTGGTATCACTTACAGAGCTGACATCAAACAAGAATCGAGCAACAGTGAAATCAGCTTACAGTCATGTTCAGATTTGCAAATAGTTGAAGGAGGCAGCTATTATCAGAAAGAAGATATGCCTAGACCTTTTGATCTTCAACTAAAAAATCAGGAAAAGGTATTTCTTTATGGGTTTCATGATCCTTTTGCCGATTATTTGGAATCTTTGAACAATTCAAATGTCAAATTGTTCTTCTGTCATCCTTTTGAATTGCATTTTTGTATTTCATGGGTTCCTTCTTTCGTTATCTCCGGATCAAGAGTGTCACCAATTAGCAAATTACTTGTATGGCTTCATTGGAAGCATGTTTTTACTTGATCTAAAGGAATCATTTGGTTAGAAGTAGGGTAGCATAGATGAATAAGCTCATGGTTGAGCATTTCTAGTTTGCACAATACGCGAGGTTTGTATCTAGTATTTGGTTTCAGTTTTTGAAATAAAGACACCATTCCCAATGCATATAAGGCATTGTTGGTAGGGGTAGTTTGGATTCAAATGAGGAGCAGAGTTTCAAAATTTTTACCCAAATTTGAATGACATTGGCTGACTCCATAACCCAGTCGACTAGGCACAACATAGAAGTAGTGGATGTCTTCAAAGCAGAAGATTTGCAGTGATAGGATTGCACAGAGGAAAAGGCACAGTGGTATACTTGTTCTTGATGTCTCACAGGGAGAGCATCATCCTCCATAAGGAGCCAATGTTAGTATCCAAACAATAAATTTGCAATGTTCTCTTTGTTGCAGGAATGGGGTTATTCCTGTAGCACCAAGAAGTGTTGTTCCTAAGCACTGGTATCGTATATGGCAGAAGTAGTACTGATCTTTTAACTTGCCTCACTAGAGAGGAGGTACAGGAAGGTTGGAATTTCTTATTCCATACAATCTTGATGTATGGATATGATGCCTTGATTGAGATAATTTGGCCTTTAAAGGATAATTTTTATTAAAGGATTTGCCAAATTGTTTCTCGGGTTTCATTAGCCTTTGCGCAAGATTGATTTTATTATAAATTTCACCAAAATTTTGTTTTTTCCATAAGGACAGTCTCCAGTCCTCGAAGCCATGCACCTGCAGTAATTCAAAACAAGGGTTAGCCACAAGTCACATAAGCCAAACAAGCCAAGCACCAAGACCTCACTCCACATGCCTCATTGAAAGTCTATGAGAGCATTGATAGATATAAAAGTTGATAGTTCTGAGATACCAATGCATTGGGGATTATGTTTTTGAGTAAATATTAAAAATATAATAAACAGAGACAAGTGTACCATGCCGAGATTGCAGGTGGAAGAAAAGGTGCAGATGTCGATTTAGAGAATCTAGTTTCTTGCAGAGTTTGCAAGTGTCTATGGAATCTGTTGCACAACAACTGTTGTCATCAGCAAGTTGCTTGTTTGAAGTCTCAATGCCAGGTGCAGGATGTTTGATTGCATCCAGTTCCACTCTGAGTTTTTAGTCGCCAGCTTCGGTTTTGGTGAACTATAACCAGTTTCAAACTTTGGCTTGTGCTTTGGCTAAACACAGAAAATCAAGCTATGACTAAATGAATGGTGTTTATTATTGCTTGAGACCTATGGGTATGAATGAAGCTACACCAAAGAAGTCCTTGGGATTTCAACAATCGTATTCCATGAAAGGTAACTATTACACACAAGAATATGGTGATGCAGTTGCTGGTCAAAACTTCTAATCATACAATGATCCAAATAAAACAACTATATTTGTTGATGGGTTAGATCCAAATGCGATGGATGAAGATCTGAGGCTGGTTTTTTGGGCCATTTGGAGAAATTGTCTATGTGAAAATATCGGTGGGCAAAGGATGTGGTTTTGTATAGTTCACTAATAGGTCCTCTACTGAGAAAGATTTGCAAAAGCTACATGGGGGAAGACCCCACAAGAAAGGATTTATATTGCTCTATGTGTCAAATGAGATTGGAACTTGTACCTGCATACAAACACGAGTTAGCACCTACATCAAATCGCAACACAGTAATCAAATCAAGAATCAATTGCAAAGTTCACTAAATTCACATATTCAAATACCAAATGGTAAATCCAAATATCAAATGTCCATTTGCAGGTAGAAGTTGAACACCAAGGGCCAAATCGCATGATCTAGTCAACGAAGAAAGCTCAAATGCTCACACGGAAAATGCCTAGGTGTCATGGTGAATTCCACGGGCCTAAATAGATAATGCCAACACAATACTAAAGCAACGTTCACACATAAGGTGCCAAGGAGCATGTTGTTGACAACTGTCACCATTGGTATTTTCAAATATTGATGTCATCAATAGGACCCATAGGTGGAATATCTTTGCCATTTGGGTTATGTTTTCTTCTATTGTCACTCTTGGAGACACAGGTTGCTAAGTTTCTATTCGCAGATTTAGGTTGTTGAATTCTTTTCCAGCTTATGTGAAGGTTGAATTGGTGAACATCATGCCAATTTCAAACAATTGGTCGTTGCTTGCTTATTTTGTGGAGCTTGAAGATGGGGAACCTCTTTATGCATCCAGATAAGCAAGCCTCTATTCTTTTAGTTGATGAAACAGAGCAAGCCAAACAGTTTAAGAATGATATCCCAGATTTTAAGAGTAGCTATTTAACAGGTGGTAGGGGATCTTGATTCCTTCCAGATCTGAAAACATAAAAACAGTTTCATATCGGATTTTCAACAATCTTTAGTAGTTCGAGACTCCAGCTCCATTTATTCGGGATACTTGACAGTGGAACAGAGCATGAGAGGCATAAATTTAGCATTCAACCCCAACAGTTCTATGATTCCTGGCAATCAAAACCATAATCAGGTTTTTGAAAGAAAAGTTGGCAGAGGTCAGTTTTCTTATAGGTGGCAGTGTTTTCAACACTTGACAAGGCTTCTTCAAGGCATAGTTGGAATCTTTTACATGTTTCATCACCAACACCCAAAGAGAATCGAAAGGAGAGATCCAATTTCAATTTGGCCGTAATAATCCCATGAAGTCATGGTTTATTTTTTAACAGATTTTCCTATCTTCTAGTTAAACCTCATATTCTGTTATTTCTATTTTTAACAAAGAAGATCTTCGATCCTAGAGATGATAACTAATTTGTATTTGTAGGAGAAAAGCAGGGATCTATATATT
>JZKD02S1674524.1:285862-307330 GCA_000966675.3 Picea glauca | reverse complement strand
GCTCGTGAGGGTAAGGCTGATAAGATATTGATGAAATAGCATCCATCTGAGTTATTAGAATCCTGAAGGCATTGTATTTTTGTAATCGCTTCTGACATTTGGGATATATGAAATTTGTTTTATCAGATTGTGATTTTCTTGTCTAAACATTGTTTTTCCATCTTCCTTGTTTTACATTCTGTCTTTCTTCTTACTTGAATGAATTACAGACATTGAGAATCATTCGCTGCTTATGGATGATATATTCCCAAGCGATAAAGATTTTTCCATGACTGCCTATCATCTATGTGTTTTGTTTCAAGTACCGTTGCATCCATTTGACAAAGAGAATCTTAGTTTGATGAGGTGTTCTACTTTTCGTTTATTCCCTATTCTTCTACCCATTTACATATAAATGTCTTATCTGATATACAATTTGATTGCCTCTAATCAACAGGGTGTTTACTTGACTCCATGCCCAATGGTGTTTTAACTGATCTGCTTTTAGCTTGTTTCTCTTATTCTTTCTCTCATCATTTACCTCATCCACCTTATTTCAAAAACCCAAACACATTATTATTTATAAAATCATTGCAATAACTGAAGATGGGCTAGGCTTGACCCTATAGCAGTCTAGGGGAAACTTCTGGCACTAACATTTTTGGCGCCATTGTCGAGGACGAATAAATGAAGATATCTTCCCTGGGAGAACGACAATGATCAGATCCACTTCTTGATTGTGAACAGGAAGAGGGAAGATACATGACTGCACATCTTTCACCATGGCGACTCCATCATCCCGAGATTCATAGGCGACTCCACTGGTTGAAGATCCACGATGGCCATGGAAACTATTTTGGCTCGGAGGTATACATTTTGTGATTTCACCAACATAGTTGGTTTTCCACATCCAGTACCTTCAATATCTGAATGGGATGACTATCTTCCCAGATTTAGAGGATGCAAGGATGATCATCCCGGTGAGCATTTATCAAATTTTCATAAATGCATGCTTGAACATAATTTTTTTCACGAGGATGTCTTAATCAAGATGTTTAGATTTTCGTTAGAAGAACATGCTCATGAATGGTGTCAATCCCTTCTTGTTGCTAGAATTCATCCTTTGAAGGAGTTTCATACTGTCTTTCATCATTATTACAAAAACATTTATCCGGTTGATTTTCCTTTTGATAATTGTTGTAAAGAATTTGAATTTGGCATTCAACATTCAGTTAGTATTTCTTCTGTTTGTAAGGATGTTGGTGACAACCATACTGTAGACACATTTGTTCTTTGTTCAAATGTTTCTAGTAATTTTGATTGTGATATAGAGGATGATTATGTCTAGGAAGGAGAGCATGTTTCGTCGTCTTCTGAATCTTCTTCTAATTCTATTTTACATCATGAGGCTACTCATCCTTCTATGCAAGACACCAAGGTTTTGGGATCACTTATCTATGATGAGTATTATAATTCTGAAGATGATGGTAATTTCTATGAAAAACATATCTCATCTTTTCTCTCTAAGGCCTTTGATTAGCATCTATATCACAACAAAAATTTAGATTTTCTCCTTGATAGTCATGGTTCAAGTGGAGAGAAAATTTTCACATAAACACATAATGAAAACTTCAGCAGTAAGCCACTTTATGACAGCTATGAATCCGAAGTTGAGGAAGGCAACGATGGGGACCTGAAGCAGTTTTATGAACAAATTACTAAACCTACTCCTTCACTAGATGTAACAGATTATTTTCTAAAAGTCAACAAACCAACATCCTATATTAATGGTTCACCATCTTCAGAAGATATTAAGCAGATTGGGATTGAGATTATTGAAGATTTCATTTCAATATCTCACGAACAGAAAACTAGTATCACTTACAGAGGTGACATCAAACAATAATCGAGCAACAGTGAAATCAGCTTACAGTCATGTTTAGATTTGCAAATAGTTGAAGGAGGCGGCCACTATCAGAAAGAATATATGCCTAGACCTTTTGATATTCAACTAAAAAATCAGAAAAAGGTATTTCTTTATGGGTTTCATGATCCTTTTGTCGATTATTTGGAATCTTTGAACAATTCAAATGCCAAACTGTTTTTCTGTCATCCTTTTGAATTGCATTTATGTATTTCATGGGTTCCTTCTTTCGTTATCTCTAGATCAAGAGTGTCACCAATTAGAAAATTACTTGTATGGCTTCATTTGAAGCATGCTTTTACTTGATCTAAAGGAAGCAGTTGGTTAGAAGTAGGGTAGCATAGATGAATAAGCTCATGGTTGAGCATTTCTAGTTTGCACAATACGCGAGGTTTGTATCTAGTATTTGGTTTTAGTTTTTGAAATAAAGACACCATGCCCAATGCATATAAGGAACTGTTGGTAGGGGTAGTTTGGATTCAAATGAGGAGAAGAGTTTCAAAAGTTTGAGCCAAATTTGAATGACATTGGCTGACTCCATAACCCAGTGGACTAGGCACAGCACAGAAGTTGTGGATGTCTGCAAAGTGGAAGATTTGCGGGGACAGGATTGCACAGAGGAAAAGGCACAGTGGTCTACTTGTTCTTGATGCCTCATAGGGAGAGCATGATCCTCCAGAAGGAGCCAATGTTAGTATCCAAACACTAAATTAACATTGTTCTCTTTGTTGCAGGAATGGGGTTATTCCCGTAGCACCAAGAAGTGTTGTTCCTGAGCACTGGTATCGTATATGGCAGAAGTAGTACTGAGATTTTAACTCGCCTCATTAGAGAGGAGGTATAGGAAGGTTGGAAGTTCTTATTCCATACACCCTTGATGTATGGATATGATGCCTTGGTTGAGATAATTTGGCGTTTAAAGGCTAATTTTTATTAAAGGATTTGCCAAATTGTTTCTCGGGTTTCATTAGCTTTTGTGCAGGGTTGATTTTATTATAAATTCCAGCAAAAATTTGGTTGTGCCATAAGGACAGTCTCCATTCCTCGAAGCCATGCACCTATAGTCATTCAAAATAATTGTTAGCCACAAGTCACATAAGCCAAACAAGCCAAGCACCAAGACCTCACTCCACATGCCTCATTGAAAGTCTATGAGAGCATCGATAGATATAAAAGTTGATAGTTCTGAGATACCAATGCATTGGGGATTATGTTTTTCAGAAAATATTAAAAATATAATAAACACAGACAAGTGTACCATGCTGAGATTGCAGGTGGAAGAAAAGGTGAAGATGTCGATTTAGAGAATCTAGTTTCTTACAAAGTTCGCAGGTGTCTATGGAATATGTTGCCTTACAACTGTTGACATCGGCAAGTTGCTTGTTTGAAGTCTCAAATCCAAGTGCAAGATGTTTGATTGCATGCAGTTCCACTTTGAGTTTTCAGTCGCCAGCTTCAGTTTTGGTGAACTATAACCAGTTTCAAACTTTGGCTTGTGCTTTGGCTAAACACAGAAAATCGAGCTAGCACTAAATCAATGGTGTTTATTGCTTCTCGAGACCTATGCATATGAAGAAGCTACACAAAAGAAGTCCTTGGGATTTTAACAATCGTATTCCATGAAAGGTAACTATTACACACAAGCATATGGCGATGCAGTTGCTGGTCAAAACTTCTAATCATACAATGATCCAAATAAAAAAACTATATTTGTTGATGGGTTAGATCCAAATGCAATGGATGAAGATCTGAGGCCAGTTTTTTGGGCCATTTGGAGAAATTGTCTATGTGAAAATATCGGTGGGCAAAGGATGTGGTTTTGTATAGTTCACTAACAGGTCCTCTACCGAGAAATATTTTCAGAAGCTACATGGGGGAAGACCCCACGGGAAGGGATTTATATTATTGTATGTGTCAGATGAGATTGGAACCTATACCTTCATACAAACACAAGTTAGCACCTACATCAAATCGCAACACAGTATTCAAATCAAGCATCAATTGCAAAGTTCACTAAATTCACATATTCAAATACCAAATGGTAAGTCCATATATCAAATGTCCATCTGCATGTAGAAGTTGAACGCCAAGGGCCAAATTGCATGATCTAGTCAACAAACAAAGCTCAAATGCTCACACAGAAAATGCTCAGGTGTCATGGTGAATTCCACATGCCTGAATAGATAATGCCAACACAATACTAAAGCAGTGTTCACACATAAGGTGCCAAGGAGCATGTTGTTGACAACTGTCATCATTGGTATTTTCAAATATTGATGTCATCAACGGGACCCATAGGTGGAATATCTTTCCCATGTGGGTTATGTTTTCTTCTGTTGGCACTCTTGGAGACACAAGTTTTTAAGTTTCTATTCGTAGATTTAGGTTGTTGAATTCTTTTCCAGCTTATGTGAAGGTTGAATTGGTGAACATCATGCCAATTTCAAAAAATTGGTCGTTGCTTACTTATTATGTGGAGCTCGAAGATGGGGAACCTCTTTATGCATCCAGATAAGAAGGCCTCTATTCTTTTAGTTGAGGAAACAGAGGAAGCCAAACAATTCAAGAATGATATCCCAGATTTTAAGAGTAGTTATTTAACAGGTGGCAAGGGATCTTGATTCCTTCCATATCTGAAGACATAAAAACAGTTTCATATCCGATTTTCAGCAATCTTCAATAGTTTGAGACTCCAATTCCATTTATTCGAGATACTTGGCAGTGGAACAGAGCATGAGAGGAATAAATTTAGCATGCAACCACAACAGTTCTATGATTCCTGGCAATCAAAGCCATAGTCAAGTTTTTAAAAGAACAGATGGCAGAGGTCAGTTTTCTTATAGGTGGCAGTGTTTTCAGCACTTGACAAGGCTTCTTCAAGGCATAGTTGGCATCTTTTACATGTTTCATCACCAGCACCCAAAGAGAATCGAAAGGAGAGAGACAATTTCAACTTGGTCATAATAATCCCATGAAGTCAGGATTTATTTTTTAACAGATTTTCATATCTTCTAGTTACACCTCATATTCTGTTATTTCTATTTTTAACAAAGAAGATCTTCGATCCTAGAGATGATAACTACTTTTTATTTGTAGGAGAAAAGCAGGGATCTATATATTAGGGGATTTTCATATTGTACAAGGGGGGCGGAGGAGGAGGCCCATGAGGGTAAGGCTGATAAGATATTGATGAAATAGCATCCATCTGAGTTATTAGAAGCCTGGAGGCATTGTATTTTTGTAATCGCTTCTGACATTGGGGATATATGACATTTGTTTTATCAGATTGTGATTTTCTTGTCTAAACATTGTTTTTCCATCTTCCTTGTTTTACATTCTATCTTTCTTCTTACTTGAATGAATTACAGACATTGAGAATCAATGGCTTCTTATGGATGATATATTCCCAAGCGGTAAAGATTTTGTTGTGACTGCCTATCATCCGTGTGTTTTGTTTCAAGTACTGTTGCATCCATTTGACAAAGAGAATCTTAGTTTGATGAGGTGTTCTACTTTTCGTTTATTCCCTATTCTTCTACCCATTTACATATAACTGTCTTATCTGATATACAATTTGATTGCCTCTAATCAACAGGGTGTTTACTTGACTCCATGCCCAATGGTGTTTTAACTGGTCTACTTTTAGCTTGTTTCTCTTATTCTTTCTCTCATCATTTACCTCATCCACCTTATTTCAAAAACCCAAACACATTCTTATTTATAAAATCATTGCAATAACTGAAGATGGGCTAGACTTGAACCTATAACAGTCTAGGGGCAACTTCTAGCACTAACACCTAGAATCAAGGATCCTTGTTTCAAGGGACAAATTTCCCTCCTTAATTCAAATTCCCTCAATCAACAAATCAAATGAGCATCTGTCTTATTGAGTGACTTGAGATCTTTGAATGTTTGTGTCCCTAGAGATTAGAGAGGGGGAATAATCCCCCTCTTCTCTCATGTGTTTTTTGATGCAGACTAGCCTTTTGACCTACTTGTACCAATCATTAGATCAAAACCTCAAACATGCTTAATTTCATACAAAATAAAAATTAAGCCAACGTATCTCACATAAACTCATCCACTCAATTACTCATAAATTTCAATATGCATGGGGAGATAAATGGTCCTAGAAACATGCCAAAGTATATTTGTAGGTGAAATACTTCAACGGTTGATCTAAATATGTTTATGTGTTTATATATTATTGCACATCGACTTATAAAATTACTTATATCTCAAAAATATATCGATAGGTCACAACCTAGTGAGACACCAAATTGATGTATGAGACTCGCTTGTTTGTGGGACAATGAATAAACCCCCTATGCATCTCACAAACATAGGGGTCTCATACATTAATTTGATGCTAGTAATTTCCTAGAAATTATGAATATCTTAACAATAATCAAAATTGTATTTTTACATTTATATGTCTCCATAAGTTCTGCATTGATTTCTATACTTTAAAAAACACGTCAAAACCCTTACCTTATCATTGTCCTTTCACTGGATCCATTAGCCCATACAACTTGATAAGAGTTTTCCACGAGATGCATTTCCATCACCAAGACCTGCATGAATCATAAAAGACAAATTCTTTATATGAGTAAATAATATATAAGCAAATAAACATGCATTTAGTTATGTAAAATACTCTAGAAAAATCTTAAGTGGTCGCATACCTTAATGAGCTTCTCTTTGTTTCAAAAATAGGTTATTCTCTACTAAACAAGGCCAACCACGTGAAGGTGGAAGCTCATATGGCCCCTCCCCCTCTCCCTCCCCCCTCACATCGCTATCAATTCCCCATACCCAACAAATGGCTTTGTTTATATAGAAAACATATAGACATTCATGCATAACTAGGATATTCATCAAAACATATGAACATATAAACATTGAAGCATAATGTTGTAATTCATATAAACAATATTTCATACTAGCAACATCGATAAAAATCCAAATACAAGTCATGAATTTATACATCTAGTTTTTCTTTGATTTATGTTTTTTTGCATTCATAAAATTGACGATTGGGGTATCATAATCATCCTTCGGCACTGTATTTCCTACGCCCTGTGCTTCTATTGTTTTTTTTTTTCATGCGCTCATGTACCATGCTTCTGGTACGTCGTTGAGAAGGGCATGGAGGAAGTTGTGCAGGGGCATGAACCAAAATAATGAAAATGATCATATCGATATGTTGAAATATAATTTAAATAACTATTTCATTATTTTGATTAACATTACAATATTTCTCTCTACTTGTCTGTGTAGTTGTGACAGTTGGTGCATTAATTTCTTGTCCACTTGATTCCTCTTGCAGTTCACCCTCCTGAGCTACATGCACTTCCATTTAAAGAAGATAATATATAAGTATAAGTCAGGAAATAAATATCTACAATCACGGTAAATATTTCTAATTCTGAAGCATACATACCGGAATGGGTACTCTGCTCCCCAATATCATTGGACATGTGCTCCCTAGTATGAAGTGGTGTCTGTTGAATACTACTAGATTCACTGGTGCGGTTACATTGTTTCTTGAAAAAAAACATAATACATATTTAAGGGTGATATAATAAAATATGAATAGACTTTACAAGCATGCTACTACGGTTTCCTTATTCATTTTATTTACCTGCGTGGTTGGGGAGATTGGATTCTTCCCCAAGATTCTCCTATATTCAATCACACTTGTAAAACCGTGCTTGTAACCAAGCTTTAGGTCCTCCTCAGTGGTAGCAGTGTCGAACATATTTAACTCCAATGCATAACACCATTAAAATTACCAATAACAAAAACAACTATTTGTTCGCTATTGTTAAATAAATATTCACCACAGTTAATCATTTAATTCTTACGAATCGGGCTTTTAGTTTTCCATAGCCACTCTGGCCTGGTTTATGCTTCTCATTCTTTTCCATTCTAGCCTTGGTTTCTTTGTAGGTGTCAGGTAGCCTATATATGGAATTTTTGAAAAACATTAGATATCGGAATTGCTACTTAAAACAAGAAAGAAAAACATAAATGAGCATATTTCACTAAGAATATGACATATGTTGTACCTTGCTTTACCAGGTCATGGATGTCTTCCTTGTTTTTTAAACAAGTTCTCCTTTGCATCCTCTATCAGGACCTTCCACTCTTTCTCTGTAACCATGGGAGGGCACTCATGCTTGAGGTCTAATTGCAATTTCTCCCTATATTGGGCCCTGGTATATTTTAAATTCTCACCAACTAACTTTGTAACCACTTTCTTGTTGAATGTATTATCGAATAAGTTTACCATGTGGCTTATCAATTCATATTTTTTTTCGCTATCTTGGCCATTCCACCATGTGTGAATGGTGGGGCCAAATAGCTCCAATTCTTTGTCATTCAAGTTTCTACAAAAAACATTATTTCCTGTAGAAATGTGTTATCCATTAATTTATAATAATCTCAACAAATGTCCATTTCAATTTCATGATAAAAATGAATCAATTAATTAACAAATACCTGCAATCTTTTGAATCTTGATCAGAACACCTGTGTCATCTACTAGAAAGGTGAGATCTAGTGATCCAATGCTTTTAATTCATTTTTCTCCTTGAATAGCTTCCTCTCCATCTATAGTACATTCATCTTCGGAGTCATGTGGATTCCCAGGCTCCGGCTCATCATGATCCAGTGTGTCATGACGGTCAACATCATTGTTCTCATGGATTCGAGGGGAACCTTAGGAGAGTAAAAAATCCTCACTTGTACTTTGTTATGTCGACTTTTTTGTTGCATTGAACCATCATTGCTACCTATAGAAGTTGCAGGCTTGGCAGGTTCTCAGGGAACGGGGTTTAAAAACTCTTACAAACGGAAAACTTTACTTTATCAGATCATATAGAAAATATAAAACAAAAAAACAGATATGAAATTGTCATAGTTGATAAAAATATGTGAAGATGCCACTTACCCCAAAATTAGTTATTAGATTTTGTAGCTCTACAATTCTTGCCCTGTCCTCCTGTGCTAGGGGTCTTTTGCGAAACAAACCTAGATATTCTATGTTTGCCTTCTTCAAGGCCTTCGTGACAGTTTCTATTGGGTCAGTGGAATAAAATATTTCATCCTCAAGATCCTGATCGTCCAAATCGACTGTACTGGACTAAAAACATCAAACAATAAATGAAATTAAAATAATCTTAACATCAAAAAAATTTAGATATTGTAATCAAATTTAGTTATTATTAAGCACTAACAGTTACCTAATGTTGTTGTGTGTTCATTGACTTCTCACGGTCACCCTTCTCTTATCTACTATGAGTGGGTGCCTTCCCATGGTGACCATGCCACAATACATTAATGAATAAAATTAATGAGATGAACTTTAACATTTGAGAAATTTAGTTATTGTAGTCATAAGTTATTACTATATTTAACATTTACCTGCTGAGGCACAATGGGTGCCTTTCCACGGTCACCTTGGACAGATGTAGCGGGTGATTTTCCACGGTCACCCTAGACAGATGTTGACACAATAAATCAATCAACAAAAGTTATGAAATTCACCTATAACATTAAGAAAATGAAATATTGCAATAATATCAGAAAATAAATAATGAAATTTCATAAATTTAGTTGTTGTAGTCATAATTTGTTACTATATTTAACATTTACCTGCCAAGGCACAACGGGTGCATTTCCACGGTCACCCTAGACAGATGTAGTGGGTGATTTTCCACGATCACCCAGGACATATGTTGACACAATAAATCAATCAACAAAAGTTATAAAATTCACTTGTAACATTAAAAAAGGAAATATTACAATAATATCAGAAATAAATAATGAAATTTTATAAATTTAGTTGTTGTAGTCATAATTTGTTACCATATTTAACATTTACCTCCTGAGGCATAGCGGGTGCATCTCCACGGTCACCCTAGACAGATGTAGTGTGTGATTTATCACAGTCACCATGGACAGATGTTGACACAACAAATTAATCAAAAAGAGTTATGAAAGTAATTGTAACATTAAAAAAAAATGAAATATTGCAATAATATCATAAAATAAATAATGAAAAATGAAATATATGAGGTAAAAAATTGAAATATTGCAGTGATAAATTATAACAATGATTGATCAAAGGTTGATTTGAATGGTATGTAATATATTTACCCTCATAGTTGCACCCCCTCCATCTATTCGATTTAAGTTGTAATCGATCAACAACTCTTCACCTGGAACTATTGCTTTTGTTGCACATACAAATATATGATTTCCTTTATGTCCCTCAAATATGAAATTTGGTTTCTTAGTTGTTTCCACTGGTTGTGTACTATTTATAAAGCCCGCAATGTTTCCACAAGCTTTTGGTGTTCCATCAATATACATAGTTTCTCCTTTATTTTGATTGTTATCTATTAGTTGTATATAAATTGCGACAACTTTGTATCTCTGCATACTTCACGTATATCAGACCAACATCAACTAGTGATTGTATTTGTATAATGGTCTGACATAATCCATCAATTCAGTTACAGTGCCATAGTCGACCTTTATTCCATCCATGGAAAATAACCCCAATCCATGTAAGGACAAAGGAGCAATGTGATACATCCTCCCACTGATGAAGAAATCTGTGTCCACTTCAAGTAGCTCCTTAGGTGCCCATTGTTGCAATAGATGTCTATACCTCAAGGGAAACTCAATTTCACCTATGCTCTCAGCATCATAATTACATGACCCTCCGTTGGCAATAAAAAATTGTATGTGTACACGAAATTTTTTCCTTACCTTTTCAGATCTAGTTGATCTAGAACCGGTAGTTCTAGTACAACACGTCTCACTTTCAACCTCTCTGAGTATATCTTGATCATCACTTGAGGAATATAGATCCGACAGATACCTATTTGGTGGTACCTACACTTGTTAAAACAAGAAGATAAGTTATCGTGGGAATATAAGTTTGTGGTACCAACACTCGAAAAAGTGAGAAGATAAGTTAGCGAGCAAATATTTAGGGAACCCATGTTTTGCTAGGAGAATATACGTGAGACTATTGTATGTAAGAAACTTATTGGGGTCCTTGTTTACTTGATTCATATCATACTTGGCATCTCATTATTGTTATCTTGGTATGCTTTGGGGCGTGAATCTTCTATTTTATAGAATGGCATTAAAGTCCCAACATTAGAGGTGTATGAAATTCGTTAGGACAGAAAGACGCATTAAAGTCCCAACATTAGGCTGCATTTCCTTCATCACCCTATATTTAGGGTCTATGATACTAAAAAGGCTCAGTGGATGACACTTTTCTTGATGATACTAAAAAGGCTTAGTGGATACTCAACAAGATAGATGCTTTAGAATTAATGAATGGTATCCCAAGGGTTCTAAGGCCTCATCTAAATATGTGTCAAGTGACAAGGTTCAATGACAAGGCAAGATAGAATTTATATGACAAAGTAAAAGTGTTCTTGCAACAAGTATAAGTGCCAATACAAGTTGAAGGAAAGGACAAACTCTTATATGAACAATAGATGCTTGCACTATTCAAGATATGTACATTAACAATGGTTCATGAGAAACAATCATATAACAACAAAGACAATGGTATCTTTCAAGTACAAAGACTGTCAATATGTAAATGAATACAATTGGCTTCTTCATAACTTGAGGGTCTTCAGTCTTCTTACAACATCCATTTGTACCTCTCATTTTCATACACCTTTGTTTAATCAAGTGAATGAGAGGTGTATGAAATTCGTTAGGATAGAAAGAGGCATTAAAGTCCCTACATTAGGCTTGGGAATTGATGTAGATAGGGTGATGAAGGAAATCCGGCCTTAGTGAGGATATTTAGCCTAAGAGAAGAGCATTTAGGAAAAATATTTCTCCGAGATAGAATTTTTGCAGTTACATCAAATTACAAGCCATACGAAAGTCACCCCTTTCTCATGGAAATTTACCCATCATAGAGATGCACGGAGGGACAGAACGAGCTTCACATATACCTTTTCCACTCAATCCAAAAACAAGATCGGGCGTCATCCCGATTCATCTCCATTTCCATGAAACTATTCCTCAAGCGAGGCATCCATAGATTTAAGTCACATGTCATAGTAATTATTTTGGTAAAATTTTGAAGTATTCTTGCACCAATTGTTTCATAAGAATGAACCTATGATTAATGATGTCAACATCCTCATGAAAGAGATTAAGTCTTCTCTTGAAGATTGATCATTGTTTGAGGATTATACACCGCTTAGAAACTATAGAGTTGTTATTTCATTGAGTAATGTGGTATAAGTCTCAATTCTTGGCAATGTTTATGTGTTTTATTTCTCCAATTATTCCATAGGAACAAATCAATATGATAATGGCCCAATGGCCTCTTCTAAAAGCAAAATTTTGTCTCTTTCATCATTGCTTAAGGGTTTTCTTTACTATTTAAGAATATGGAAAATCAAAGTTCATATTTGGTGATGTTGTAATCTTTCCTTTGGCAACGTTTTAATATTATATCGTTCCAAAAAAATCATAAAGGCAAGTTGACACTTAAGGAATCTTAATGACTTGAGTAAATGTGCTAAACATCTCTTCCATGTCACTATTTTCAAGGCTCTTTACTGTCTAAAGCTACAGAATGTCAATCTTGTGTTTGGTTAATGATACCTTACTAATCTTTCTAGCCAAATCATTATTTATTACAGTGTTTTTCTTTGATTCATAATCAACATCTGTAATCTTTTGGGGTTTTGTCTTTGTAATTGAATTCTAGTCCAAACATGAAATATTATTATAATGAACTATGTTGACAACACCTAGATCTATATGAATCCTCTCTCATATTTTTGTTTATGACTTGAAATTTATAAGGTGGTACTGTTATTGGCATAATCTCTTGCTTGCTATATTTTTCACTAGACTATGTCAACTATGTCACTAGACTCTGTTGATATAATCTAGGTGTTAGCAACAATTTTGGTATCGGGATTTTAAAGGGAGAGAGGGCTGAGACCTTTCGAGTCTCGAAAGACCGATGGATCCTAGCCGTTAATTTTGGTAGGACGCGTGTCAGACATCAGAAGGAGAGTCGGGATTTCAGCCCATCGGGGGATCGGAGTTTCTAAAAGCATAGAACTCTTACATTGGTAAATCGTGATGCGTGATTACCCGACCAAATCAGAGCTGCCCGTCAGCTGTGGCACGTGGCAAAAGATCCTGCGGAGTCGGGAATCGGGGATACGAAAGTCCCATGCACATGATATTAGGAATCCCGATACCCGATTTCCTGATATTGGGGGTAGATTTTCATAGTGGAAGACAGGTGGCAGGCTATGCACCAAGGAGTTGATCATCAACAAGTCAACGGCCATAAGCCATCGTGTTTCGGGGGATCGCAAGTTTAGTGAACACAAACATCATGTCGTCAGGAACGCCGAAATCCCGATGGAAAGTTGAACCACGGTCGTGCAGGGACAGGTCATATGGACTGTGGAATAGCCGATAGGGGCTAATTCCTGAGAGAAAGAGCTCATCGCATATTGGGATATCGTGGTTTCTGGATGCAAGGAATTCGTGCATTCCAAATTCGCGAACCCCGATCCCCAAAAATCTGAAGCCTCATCACATGCCTCCTCGCCGCCACGTCCTATTCCCTCGTCGCGCCAACTCATGATTTCTTCTGGGTCCATGCGTCTCTTACACCCTACTCTTACACCCCAAATTCATGAATTCTGCCACATGTGTTTTCCCTATCGCCTTCCTTCTGTTATCCTTTCGCGTGGCCTCTCCTCACCCTGTATCTGCATCCAGCGTGTCTATTTTTCCCCGCCCGGTCATCGTCCGTTCACCTCCTCTTAATCAAGACCTCCAGTCATCCCGAGAGCCTCCATGTCCTAAAGGAGCAGAATCCACCTGGGTTTTTCCCGATCCCAATGAAGCAGTTATTACAGTAGTTGATGGTGGTTGGACATCGTTTCCACCATAAATGGAAAACCAAGGAATGAATGCAATCTTGTCAATTCAGTCCCCGGTCCTTTGGGATGCGATGGCATCTGGCTGAAGTTCATGAACGCCCAGAGACTACATGCGCAGTGAATGTGAAGACGTAATGTCTTCAATGCGATGTCTCGATTTAGCTTCCAGTTTTTGTTCCAAGTATATGTAGGGAATTTCTGCCATTTTGTAATCTATCGATGGTTGAGCAGAGTTCCCTGGTTGTAAAATTTTAATGAAGCATTGTTGTTTTGGTTATGTACGAGCTTTGGAGACTTCTTGCCTTATGAATGCCAGTTTCTATCATATCTTTGTTTAAACTATATTAGAGCAGCTCGGAATTGGAGGATCCAGTCAAGCTGTAACTATTATAGGATGATGTTGTAATAGATCACTGTAATAGTTGCGGAGCCTCTAATCAGTCCCTGTAATTATCTTAGCACTGAATGACTTGGAATTGGAGGATCCAATCAAGTCCTCTTTCAGCTTCTTGAAGCCCTGAACCAGGAGGATCCTGTTTTCAAAGTTTTTCCTCTGCAAACTGTTGCAAGCCTGATGCCCAGAGATGTTTGTCCACTTTCTCCTAAGTCTTCCACCTGTTCATGTTTAAATCAACCCACTGGTTGAAGTTAGGATTCCATACCTCCTCTGTCCTTATGAACCAGACTCAGTTCCTGAGTTAGAGTGATACCTCCTAGAGCCGTTATCTCCATTTGATCACCCTTCATAAAAAAATCCTGAGATAAAATTGATTGGCGTTGGGCTCTGCTCCTGCAAGCAATCCAGGAGTGACTTCTAACGCTAACATTTATGGCACCGTTTCCAGGGAGGGAATTGAAGATTTTCCCTGGGTAGAATGACATTGAGTCTCTGAATCCGAGGGTGCATAGGATCATCAGTAATTTTGCACCTGGTGACTCCATTGTGACGACTTCGCTGGGGAGAACCTGTTCAATTAATTGTGGCTTTCAGAGGCAGGCATACGCGGTCTCACCCACAGCTGCCTCTAGCTACACCTGAAATGGATCCAGAGGCAGTGCTCAGAAAGGAAAAGGCCTCTGAAGAAGAAGTGTCCATCACCGAACCAGGTAATCCACCATACTCTTCCGTTGGAGCCCCTTTTTCTCCTCCTCAGATTTTTGACAGGCCTGTCTCTGCAGTTTCCCGTTTCTTAAATTTTGGGAGTGTTCCTGTTGAGTTTTCCTCTCCTGGTCTGGGACCAGAGGGACAAGACTTTTTCACTCCCCTCTCCTTCGAAGCTACACCTTGGCATTGGCCTCTGACCTCAGAAGAATTCCCCACTCCTGCACAGAGAGGAGAACCTGTCGACAGGAGATCGGTACCCTATTCTCTGAATCACCTCTTGTTTCCCACCCCACTTCGAGATTTATCCTCTATACCCCCTTTGCAAACTCCTTCTCCTCCAAGTTCTCCTACACCTAACATCCCTATGGCTGGTGCCAATCCCCCTCTCAACAGGATGGATGCTATAGTCGCYGCCAGATACRCTCCCTTGGTTCTTCCCCATCCTATGAATCCCCTCCCTGCTGGAGATTACCTGAAATACATGCCCAAGTTCACTGGGGAAGGAGACTTAACTGCTGAAGAGCACCTGGCTGCTTTTTACAGTTATGCAGACAACCTCAGTATTGAAAACGAGGATGTCTAGATGAGAGTTTTCGTCCAGAGCCTGGATGGTGAAGTGAGGAAATGGTTTAGAGGATTGGCCCTAGGGTCCATCGCTGGGATTGAAGCTCTAGATAGCGCTTTCCTGAGAATGTGGGGAGATAGGAAGGACTTCATGTATTACATGACAGAATTCGGGTCTTTGAAAAAGATGGAAGGAGAGTCGGTTTCTGACTTCTCCAAAAGATCTAACAAGATGTATAACAAGATCCCTGTAGAAATAAAGCCCTCAGAAGCCTCTGCTCAAATTTCCTATGCTGGTGCATTTGACCCTGACTTCTGCCTTTTGCTGAGAGAAAGAAGAGCCACCTCCTTGGCCCAAATGCAAGATGCGGCCATAGAAGTAGAATCCAATGTATTAGCAGCTGACAGACTGAGAAGCAAGGTCGACGCAGACAGAAGAAAAGGAAGGTCAGAAGCCTCAACTTCTGGATTATTGGCGCCTCTCCCTCAAGTGGATGAACTGACCAAGATGGTGAAGTCTCTGTCTGCAGAGATGGAGAGGATGAGGATGGAAGGGAGGCAGGCGTATAAAGGCCCTCAGATAGTTGAAAACAAGGGAGGTTTCAGGAGGCCAAATACTTTCACTCCCTCGAATGTGCAGAAAGAGAAGGGAAGAGACAAAGAAGATCAGAAAATTCAGGCCCCTTTTCAAAACAATTTTGTGACCAAGGAGGGAGAAAGAGAATCAGAGGAGCTTGATCCTGAAATCCACTGCATTGGGGACACTCCTCCTTTCCCTCATCTCACTCAATCTGCATACGAGGAGTCCCTCATGGACTACCAGCTGAATGAGCTAAGCAAGGGAGACAAGGCTAGTGGCGGCCGAGGTAGGTATAACCTAAGGTCGGATAAGAAGAGAACAGCACCTGATATTCCCCATCATTCCATTAGAGCAGAGAGACCTGCTAATGAAGAAGCAAATGATCACAGAGGTAAGAAAGCTCAAAACCCCTTCCCCATTGTCCATAATCATGTTCCTGAAATAAAAGAAATTTCGAAGCCTACATCTTCTTTTAATTTTGAGCATGAGATTCAAAGGATCAGAATCCCTGTGCCCCTCACTGAGCTGATTAAACATGGCGAATTTAAAAAACGCTTCTCTGAGCTGTTACAATCTGAAGCCTCATGCCTTCCTTCAGACTCCATAAACCTCTAAGACAAAAAACCAGCAGTTGTCCTAGGTCCTATGGTAGAAGATAGAGATGACTCATCCCCTCCTTTCTACACCTCCTTGAACATACATGACAAAGTGCTGCATAATTGTTTGATGGATTCAGGGGCCTCTCACAACCTCATGCCCAAAACTGTCATGGAAGAATTGGGACTAGAAGTTACCAGAGCTTATCATGACCTCTATTCTTTTGACTCCAGGAGAGTTCAGTGTCTTGGAGTTATTAAAGACCTGGTTGTAACTTTGTTTCAACTGCCTATGAAAAGTGTGGTCATGGACATTGTAGTAGTTGATGTCCCCCCCAAGTTCAGAATGTTGTTATCAAGATCTTGGATAAAAAGACTGGGGGGGACCTTGCAGATGGACCTCACGTATGCTACTATCCCAGTGTTCGGAGGAGAACATAGAAGACTGTACAGGGAAGCTCAATTGGCCTATATAATTAGTGATGAAGCTAATCCCACTAACCATCCTATCTTTGCCTTAGACACTGATTTAGGCTTCAATTTACTACAGCTCACCCATGCCCCAAAGCCACCTCTGAGACTTAGAAAACAGCCCACTGTTTCCCCTGAAGTTCCCCTCTCCATCACCCCAATCTGGAAAATGTTTTTTGATGGATCCTGTTCCCGAGAAGGCACTGGAGCTGGAGTAGTTTTTGTGTCGCCTGCTCAGGAAACCATATCTCTGTCATACAAATTAGAATTCGAAGCTACCAACAATGTGGCAGAGTATGAGGCTCTTGTTCTAAAAATAAGGGCCGCGAGGAAATTGGGAATTCAGGAGATAGCAGTGTCTGGTGATGCATATTTGGTGGTCCAGCAGGTCAAGAACGCTTATCAAGATAAGCATCCTCGACTCAGAAGTTACAGGAATGAGGTCTGGGACCTTGTGGACAGTTTCTTCTTGGCATTTAATATTTCCTTCATCCCCAGAGAGGAGAACACTTTGGCATATTCCTTGGCTGCATCGGCTAGCAATTTCAAGGTGCCTCTGCCGCCCAAATTCAGATATGATGTGGAGGTTAAATATAGACCCTCCATACCTGACAACGTCAAGCATTGGAAGGTGTTCGAGGATGATCTTGAGGTTAAGAGGTTCTTAGAGACTGTTGATGAATTTTCAGAAATATACATAGACCAAGAGGCCATCCCATAGGAAGAGCCCGATGGGGGTAATCTTCTAAATAAGATCGCAGGGCGTGATATCGTACAGCTGCCCAGCAACCATATTCCCAGGGGACTCGTTCCCTTGGAGAGGATTTTTGATAATAACGATGTGTTCGTAAAAGGAAAGGTCTCGGAGGAGGACGATGATACTATTCAGTGCAACATTGGAACCGAGAGTGAGCCCAAGTATGTCAAATAGTCAAGAAGTCTGACAGGGGAGCAGAGGTCTGAATATGTTGGACTCTTAAAAGGATTTGCTGATGTGTTTTCCTGGACCTACGAAGACCCTAAAACCTATGACACCTCTGTCATCGAACATAAAATTCCATTAAAAGAGGAGGCAAAGCCTTTCAGGCAGAAGCTGAGGCAGATCAATCCCATGTTGCTGCCTATCATGGAGAGAGAAGTGAAGAAGTTGTTTCAAGCTCAGATCATTGTTCCACTGAGATATTCAGAGTGGGTGGATAATTTGGTGCCAGTGAGGAAAAAGAATGGAGAGATTCGGCTCTGTGTAGACTTCAGGAACCTAAACAGAAGCTCGCGAAAAGATAACTACCCCCTGCCAAAGATGGAACATATACTGCAGAGGGTGATAGGATCTTCCAGGATGTCTATGATTGATGGTTTCTCTGGCTACAATCAGGTCTCTGTTCTGCCTGAAGACAGGGAAAAGACAGCGTTTACCACTCCATGGGGCATGTTCATGTATGCTAAGATGCCATTCGGACTAATGAATGCGGGGGCGACTTTCCAGCGTGCCATGGACATAGCTTTTGTTGGGAAAAAAGACAAATTTGTGGTCGTTTACCTGGATGACATCACAGTATTTTCAAGATCTGATGAAGAACATCGTCGCCACCTCGGGGAAGTTTTCTTGAAGTGTAGAAAGTTTGGCATTTCATTAAACCCCAAGAAATCTCTATTTTCCATGAAGGAAGGAAAATTACTAGGCCACATAGTATCAACAGAAGGAGTCAGAATTGATCCCCGTAGAGTTGAGGCAATACAAGCCTTATCAACCCCAAGATCTAGGAAAGAGGTCCAATCTTTTCTAGGTAAGATTAATTTTCTGAGAAGATTTGTGCCTAACTTTGCTGAGGAGGTAAAACTGATAACAGCCATGTTAAAGAAAGAGAATGAAGTAAGGTGGACCCCTCAATCGCGGCACTCCTTTGAACAAATCAAGAAGGCCCTGACTGAAGCTCCTGTGCTTATTAGCCCTGATTATTCGAAGGATTTCCTTATTTTCTCCTTTGCCTCACCCGACACAGTGGCTGTTGTTCTATTACAGACAAATGACAGTGGGCTAGAACAGCCTATTGCTTACTTTAGCCGAGCACTAAGGGATGTCGAGGTCGGGTATGATACTATGGAGAAGCAAGCTTATGCCCTGGTGAAAGCTCTCAAAGCTTTTAGAACCTACATTCTGCCATCAAGGATCATCGCCTATGTCCCCTCGGCTGCTGTTAAAGATATTCTTGTTCAGCCTGATATAGATGGGAGAAGGAGTAAATGGATAGCTAAAATACTGGAGTTCGACCTGGAAATAAGGCCCACCAAGTTGATCAAAGGGCAAGGCTTAGCTAAGCTGATGGCTGAAGCAAATTGCCAAGTTTTGGGGATAAGTTTCATCAATGAATGCTCGGGTATTCAGCAGAGTCGAGTGTCCGACATAGATCATCAAAGCGAGCCCCCATTGGCTCAATGTCCTTGGTATAAGGATGTCATATACTTTTTGCAGGAGCTGCGGCCTCCAGATGGCCTGCAAAAAACAAAAGCGAGAGCTCTAAAGCTCAAAGCAGTCAGGTACTACCTAATTGATCAAGCATTATATTGGAAAGACCCTCTGGGAGTGCTTTTAAAATTCCTTAGCCCACCAGAGGCCAAGAGGATCATGGCTGAATTTCACAGCGGTCTATGTGGAGGGCACCATTTCTGGAGAGCCACAGCCCACAAAATCCTCAGGGCTGGGTACTACTGGCCTACCGTATTTATTGATGTCTGCAAAGGGGTTAGAGCCTGCATCAAATGCCAAAAGTTTGCAGGAAAGTAGCAGCTCAGGTCTCTGCCATTAAAACCGGTGGTGGTTTCAGGGCCTTTCCAGAAGTGGGGCCTAGATTTTATTGGAGAAATTCACCCTCCCTCCAGTGGGCAGCATAGGTGGATCCTGACTGCTACATATTTCTTTACCAAGTGGATTGAAGCTATTCCCACCAGGAATGCTTCCCACAAGGTAATCATCAGATTCTTGGAGGACCTCATCACAAGGTTTGGTTGTCCAAATAAGATTGTCACCGATAATGCAGCAGCTTTCAGGTCTGAGCTATTGGCAAGGTTCTGTGAGCAGTTCGGAATTAAACTGATTCACTCCACCCCATATTACCCACAAGGCAATGGTTTAGCAGAGTCCTCCAACAAAAGTTTAATAAGAATCATCAAAAGGATGTTGGAAGACAATCAAAGGGCTTGGAACTCGAAGCTTAAATTCGCTCTATGGGCTGATCGAGTGTCTACAAAAAGAGCTACAGGCCTCTCCCCTTTCCAGTTAGTTTACAGAGCCGAAGTTGTTTTCCCTTCTCAGCTAGCCATCCCTGTAGTGAAATTCCTCCAGGACCATCAGGAGGAGCCTGATGACATGATCAGAAGGATTCATCAGCTAGTAGAGGTCCGGTAGACTAGGGAGCAAACATTGGATAGGATCCAAGACCATCAGCAGAAAATCAAGCAGGTTTTCGATAGGAAAGCCAAGAAGGAGCAGTTCCAGGTAGGAGACTTGGTGCTAAAATGGGATGCTCCTAAACAAGATAAGGGAAAGCACAACAAATTTGAAGCCCTGTGGATTGGGCCTTTCAGAATCTCCAAGGCTTTTTCAAACAACACATATAGGTTGTGATATTTAGAAGGTGAAGAGGTTTTCGGCAGCCCAGTGAATGGGCATTTCCTGAAAAAATACTTTGTTTGAGTCTCAGATGACTCTTTTGTTTGTAAATATTTTCCTTTTGATTCTCAGTTCATTTTCATTTTTATTCTGCGGCCTAACAATGACCCCATAGCCCAACAGAAAGGCGACTGGAACTGCAGGAGGAGTTCTTAGAGCATCGCAGGGACGACTCTATCCCCCATGGAGCCTAATGTTAGCAACAATTTTGGTATCGGGATTTTAAAGGGAGAGAGGGCCAAGACCTTTCGAGTCTCGAAAGACCGATGGATCCTAGCCGTTAATTTTGGCAGGACGCGTGTCAGACATCATAAGGAGAGTCAGGATTTCATCCCATCGGGGGATCAGAGTTTCTAAAAGCAGAGAACTCTTACATGGGTAAATCGCGATGCACGATTGCCCGACTAAATCAGAGCCGCCCGTCAGCTGTGGCACGTGGAAAAATATCCTGCAGAGTCGGGGATTGGGGATACGAAAGTCCCATGCACATGATATTAGGAATCCCGATACCCGATTTCTCGATATTGGGGGTAGCTTTTCATAGTGGAAGACAGGTGGCAGGCTATGCACCAAGGCGCTGATCGTCAACAAGTCAACGGCCATAAGCCAT
>JZKD02S1674524.1:259384-278693 GCA_000966675.3 Picea glauca | reverse complement strand
CCACATAAGTTTCAGGTGGGCGACAAAGTTTGGTTGCACTTGCAGAAAGAACACCTTACAGGACCCCATCGGAAGCTTCTCCCACTCCATTATGGGTCGTACACTATCACCAAGGCTGTGGGGGATAATTATTTTGAGCTCAACATTCCTCCTTTCCTTGGTCTTCACCCAGTATTCAATGTGGATCTCCTTCACCCTTATTTTCCACCATTATTGGACACCTCATAAGTAGCAGAACCACTGACACAAATAGAGCTCAACCCCAACTACATACAACATGCATCCAATGATAAGATTTTGTACACACAAATCAATACCACTTGATAGTAAAGGATCCAACTTTATCGAGTCGTCAAAGTAGGGCAGCTCCTACACCAGGGCAAGTGGCTCACACGGGGCCAAATTTAGCAGAAATTTCCTCATCTGATGGGGGACCTCAACGCAATGGAGACCATTGCTTCCTAAGGAGGGAGGATTGATCTAGGTGGATATTGATGGCCACCCACCTTTTCCAGCTGGCTCAAAACAACTTTCTAGCAATTTTGATAATTTACTATTTTTTGCAGTTTTCGGGTCCTGAACTTCCAGAGCCGTTTCGAGGCCCTAAACGACGTTTTTTTGGTATGTTGCGATTGCAAAATTTCATCATGAAATTTTGTGTAACTGTTGTTGTTGTCAGACAGATATTTCCAATGGGCTACCATACGCCTAAACTGGAGATTGTATGCAAAAGTTACGACCCTGGGAAGTTGATGTACTGACTTACCCAAACGCGACCCACATGACTTTTGGCGCTTTATCTCCTAGGGTTAGGTTTTTGGATGTTTAGGGTTTTTGAAACTCCTGTTTATTGTAAAAATGCCTGGAGAGCCTCATTGTAATCATCTTCTTTTGAATGAGTGCATCCATCACATCTCTTCTCAGAGATAAGCCGTCACCATTCCAGCAAGCTTGTTTCTGCTGCATTTTACAGTTTTCAGCTTATTTCGTAATTGAATAGAAAACTAGTTTTATTGTATCTCTGTTATTTTTTGTTAAGCATCTATTAATAATCTGTATTCATTTCATTTTGCTCATAAAATCCGTATCAGTGGTATTGGAGTGGTCTTCTCCTTGTCGTGTTAATGAATCTCCCCAACGAGGTCAGTGTACATAGACTTGGGTCTCGAGCTTGTTTCTCTTGAGGAAAAAAGCTCTCACATGCCCAAGCGACCTCTCATGGTAGGAGAAAAGAAAGATGATGGGATAGGAGATCCATTCAAATTGTTGATTGAGGAATCCCTCACACAACAGAGGAACGAGATGATGGATAGTTTCGCACAAATCCTTCGGCGTCTACCAACAGGCGACACATCTTCTTCGAAGGGAGGCACCGCCCCCTTCAAGGTACAAATAAACTTCAATATTTCTATATTTTAAGGTTAGATAGAAGCAAATATTGTATACAAGTGGTTGAATCTACTAGAAGGATATTTTTCTGTCCATAACTTTTCAAATAGAGAAAATATTACTTTTGCGCTCCTCAAAGTCGTTCCCTGTGTCAAAGACTGGTGGGAAAATTTCTGTGAGCAAAAGGAAATAGAAGAACCCTCATTATTTTCAGTCACAGCCACCTGAGAATCCTTTAGGGATGCTATTAAGGAACAATACTACCCTGTCAGAACTTATGATGACCTCTATACCAAATGGACCACACCGTGGCAAGAAAGAGACCAAGCAGTGTCAGATTTCACAAATAGCTTCCATACCTTGCACACCAAGATGGGTATCAAAGATTTAGAGTGACATCTAGTGCTCATGTATTACGGTGCTCTGCATAGATACATCCAGACCGAAATGGAATTTTTGGACATCTTATCCTTGGGCGCGGCCTACAGATATGCCATCAAAATCGAGCAGAAGCTCAAACAAAAGATGTGTCTATATGGGCCTAGGAACCCATCACAACAAAAGCCAAGAAAGGGTGGCCCCAACCCATAGAAAAAAGGATAGAGCAAAGATGGATAGTGTCAGGACAACTAGTCCAGGCTGCAAGCAAAGAAGGACATCGGAAAGACAAAGAAAGATACTGGGAAGTGGTGCAACTTCCATAAGATCCCTTGGCATAACACTGTTGACTGTCGCTCAAAGAAATCATTGGTGGCTGAAGTGAAAGCCTTTGAATCAGATGCAGATTCTGACTCTAAGCCAGAACCAGAAAGGGAAAGATAGATTATTGACGCAGAACCCAGTGCCATCGTTGCTACCACCAAGCTCCAGCATGGTGAACCAGATGAGACAAAAGAAGGAGAGTGCATCTTCCATTCACAGATGTGGTTAAAATGCACCCCACTGCACTTCATCTTTGATAGCGGTATCCAAAAGAACCTCATCTCAATAGAGGTCGTCAAGCGGCTGGCCCTACCAACAACGCCTCACCCACAACCCTACACCATTGGATGGCTCTGCCAAGGAAGCGATCTTCACGTCAGCTAAGAGTGTCGACTGTCGTATGGTATCAAGCCCTTCAAATATGAGGTATTGTGTGATGTTTCTCCTCTCGAAGTTTGTGATGTTTTTTTGGGCCAACCTTATTTATGGAAATGTCATGTTGTATATGAGTCTAACCCTCGTAGTGTTATTATTACTTTGAACAGGAAATTGTATAGGATACCTGAGGCAGTCCCACCTAGTGATATTTCCTTTATCTTTGTTAAGAAATGCAGGAAGTTCATCTCTCAGATGGTGAAGTTTTTCTTCTTCGTGATTCGCTCTCAGAATAAGAGAAAGATCACAGCCACATCCAGGGTTTCTGCGACTGACCTCTCCACACAGTAGAAGCAAGTAGATAAGGTCCTGGAAGAATACTCAGATATCTTCTCCTCACCTATAGGGGTACCTCTGCATTGCCAAGGGAAGCACCCCATCGATTTCACCGCCGACGCACCATTGCCCAATGGTCCAGTCTATCGCCACTCTTTGTTAGAGAATGAGGATATCAAGAGACAGATCTAAGAACTTCTCCACAAGGGGCACATTCATCCCATCTCATCACCTTGAAGGATCCCAATCGTGCTACTATAGAAGAAATATGGAAACTGGTGACTCTGTATTGATTACCGGGATCTGAATAAAATCATAGTCAGAAACCAGTACCTGATTCCCCGAATCGACAACCTCCTTGATCAACTCACAGGGGGGAAATACTTTAGTAAGATTGATCTAAAATCTGGCTACCACCAGGTCCTGATATGACAGACAAATGTATGGAAGACCGCCTTCAAGTCAAAGGAAGGCCTTTTTGAATGGTTGGTCATGCCCTTTGGTTTGAAAAATGCTCCAGCCACTTTCATGAGGATGATGGACGATATCCTATGATCATTCACCAATACTTTTGTAGTGGTGTATCTGGATGACATTCTAATTTATAGCAAGACTTGGGACGAACACTTGCAGTATATTCAGCAAGTTTTGCACACCCTGAGGCAGCACAAGCTATACGCTAACTTGGAAAAATGCTCCTTCGACATGGACGGGGTCCATTACCTGGGCTACATCATTGATCAGAATGGCATACATGTGGATCCAACCAAGATCCAAGTCATCCATGACTGGCTAGCCCCAACCACACTCACTGAGCTTTGGAGCTTCTTGGGCCTTACCAATTTTTAGCGCAGGTTCGTGTTGGGATTATCCCATATTGCATGGGCCCTCAGGCAAATAACCAGGGGTAGTTGTAAGGCAAAAGTTGCATGGGCCAGTCCCAAAAATAAGTGTTCGATGATTTGAAGCAGTGCTTGTGCTCAGACCTAGTACTTTCACTACAAGACCTGCAACATCCCTTTGAGATCGAGAAAGATGCTTCATACTATGTTGTGGGCGTCGTTCTCAGTCAGCACGGCCGCTTCATGCCTATCATAGTGAGACACTGTCAGATATTGTCCGTAAGTACCCTACTTACAACAAAGAAATGTACTCCATTGTGCAAGCATGTCTCTAGTGGAGACATTACATTATTGGGAAGGAGATAGTCATCACACTGATCATAAGCCACTGCAATTCATGCAGACACAGGGAAAATTGCAAAATGATCGCCATCAAAAGTGGTCCACATACTTGCAGCAATTCCACCTCAACATCAAGTATAAAACAGGAAGCACCAATCGTGTCATTGATTGCCTTAGCAGGCCTCCAGTTGCGGCACTCACTATGATGCTAGACTCTTGTGGCCACGAGACCTATGGATGGCCCCAACTCTATGAGACCAGACCCTGACTTCGCCAGTACCTAGAAAATGTTGGGTGCAAACGCAGTTATTGATAATTTCCATCTTCAAGATGGGTTTTTGTGTTGACTGGGCCATATCTATGTTCCATCAAGCGAGTGAGCGAAGTTGATCTAGGAAGCCCACTACAGTCAGGTGGCAGGACACTTCGGTGTCGAAACGACAGTGGCGATGCTAAAGAAACATTTCTACTGGCTGAAACTTAGACAGGAAGTCAGCAAGTATATCAAGTCCTGCACTATCTGCGCTATTGCCAAACCGACCACTAAGAAACAGGGCCTATACACCCCTCTTCCTACTCCTAACAGGCCATGGGAATCCATCTCAATGGACCACATGTCAGGCCTCTCGTCCACCAAGTGGCGAAATAACTGTGTTTTGTGGTTGTTGATCGCTTTTCTAAGATGGCAATTCTGGTTGTCTGCAAGAAGAGCATCACAACAGAGGCCACTACCAAGCTCTTCTTTGAATGAGTCTAGGTACATTTGGGAATCCCACAAACCATTGTCTCAAATCAGTGTAGTCGATTTCTCAGCACATTCTGGTTGAGCCTCCGATCACTCCTGGACACCAAGCTCACCAAATCCACGACCTTCCACCCCCAAACAGATGGCCAAACCGAGTTTGTAAATCGAATGATTGTGCATATCTTTCACATGTATAATTCAAATCACCCCCGCACATGGGATGAGAGCCACTACAACTGAGCCCTGCATAGATCAACTGGACACAACCCCTTTCAGGTGGGGTTGGGATTCCAACCATTGAGTCCCATAGATGTTGCACTTTCCCTTATGGTCACCTCGACCAACTCATCTCCTGCTCCAACTAAAGCTGACAAAGCCACCTATTTCATTGAGTGAATCCAACACATGCGCCAACAGGTTCAAGATATCCTACAGAAGTCCAATGACAAGTACAAACAGCGCCATGATCAACATCGGGTTCCACATAAGTTTCAGGTGGGCGACAAAGTTTAGCTGCACTTGCAGAAAGAACGCCTTACAGGACCCCATCGGAAGCTTCACCCACTCCATTATGGGTCGTACACTATCACCAAGGCTATGGGGGATAATTCTTTTGAGCTCAACATTCCTCCTTTCCTTGTCCTGCACCCAGTTTTCAATGTGGATCTCCTTCGCCCTTATTTTCCACCATTATTGGACACCTCAGATATAGCAGAACAACTGACACTAACAGAGCTCAACCCCGACTACAGACAACAGCCATCCAATGCTCATATTGTGGATACACAGATCAAGGGCACTCGATAGCAAAGGATCCATCTTTATCGAGTCAACAAAGCAAGGCATCTCTTGCACCAGGGCAAGTGGCTCACCCAGGGCCAAATTCAGCAGAAATTTCCTCATCTGATGGGGGACCTCAACGCAATGGAGACCATTACTTCCTAAGGAGGGAGGATTGATATAGGTGGATATTGGTGGCCACCCACCTTTTCCAGCTAGCTCAAAAAAACCTTTCTAGCAATTTTGATAATTTACTATTTTTAGCAGTTTTCGGGTCCTAAACTTCCAGAGCTGTTTTGAGGCCCTAAACGACGTTTTTTGGGCATGTTGTGATCGCAAAATTTTATCATGAAATTTTTTGTAACTTTTGTAGTCCTCGGATAGATATTTCCAATGGGCTATCATACACCTAAAACGGAGATCGTATGCAAAATTTACGACCCTGGGAAGTTGATGTACTGACTTACCCAAACGAGGCCCACATGACTTTTGGTGCTTCATCTCCTAGGGTTAGGTTTTTGGATGTTAGGGTTTTTGAAAATATTATTTATTGTAAAACGGGCTAGAGATCCTCATTGTAATCATATTCTTGTGAATGAGCGCAGCCGTCACATCTCTTCTCAGAGATAAGCCGCCACCATTCCAGCGAGCTTGTATTCGCTGCATTTTATAGTTTTCAGCTCATTTTGTAATTGAATAGAAAACCAGTTTTACTGTATCACTGTTATTTTGTGTTAAGCATCTGTAAATAATCTGTATTCATTTTGTTTTTCTCATAAAATCTGGATCAGTGGTATTAGAGAGGTCTTCTCCTTGTCATCTTAATGCATGTCCCCAACGAGGTCAGACTACAAAGAGTTGGGTCTCGAGCTTGTTTCTCTTGAGGACAAAATCTCTCGCACGCCCAATTGACCTCTCATGGTAGGAGAAAAGAAAGATGATGGGATAGGAGATGTTTTCAAATTGTTGATTGAGGAAGCCCTCATGCAACTGAGGAACGAGAAGATGGATATTTTCGTGCAAATCCTTTGGCGGCTACCAACAGGCGACACATCTTCTTCGAACAGAGGCGTCGTCGCCTTCAAGGTACAAATAAACTTTGATATTCCTATATTTGAAGGTAAAATATATGCAGATGATGTAGACAAGTGGTTGAATCTACTAGAAGGATATTTTTTTTTCCATAACTTTTTGAATAGAGAAAATATTACTTTTGCGCTCATCAAAGTCGTTCCCCATGTCAAAGATTGGTGGGAAACTTTCTGTAAGCAAAAGGAAACAAAGGAACCCTCATTATTTTTAGTCACGACCACCTGGGAATCCTTCAGGGATTCTATTAAGGAACAATACTACCCTGTTGGAATTTATGATGACCTATATACCAAATGGACCACACTGCGGCAAGAAAGAGACCAAGCAGTGTCAAATTTCACAAATATCTTCCATACCTTGCGCACCAAGTTGGCTATCAAAGATTCAGAGCGACATCTGGTGCTAAAGAATCATGGTGCTCTGCATAGATACATCCAAACCGAAATGGAATTTCTGCACATCTCATCCTTGGGCGCGGCCTATAGATATTCCGTCAAAATCGAGCAAAATCTCAAACAAAAGACGCAGCTATTTGGGCCTGGGAACCCCGCACAACAAAATCCAGGAAAGGGTTGCCCCAACCCACAGAAAAAAGGACAGAGAAAAGATGGATTGTATCAGGACAACCAGTCCAAGCCGCAAGCAAAGAAGGACACCGAAAAGACATAGAAAGATATCGGGAAGTGGTGCGACTTCCATAAGAGCCCTTGGAATAACACTGCTGACTGTCGCTCAAAGAAATCGTTGGTGGCCGAAGTAAAAGCCTCTAAATCAGATGCAGATTCTGACTCTGAGCCAGAACCATAAAGGTTAAGATGGATTATTGACGTAGAACCTAGTGCCACCGTTGCTACCACCAAGATCCATCCTGGTGAACGAGACGAGCCAGAAGAAGGAGAGTGCCTCTTCCATTCACAGATGTGGGTAAAATGCACCCCACTGCACTTCATCGTTGATAGCGGTAGCCAGAAGAACCTCATCTCAGCAGAGGTCATCAAGTGGTTGGCCCTGCCAACAATGTCGCACCCATAACCCTACACCATTGGATGGCTCCACCAAGGAAGTGATCTCTACATCATCCAACAGTGTCGACTGTCGTATAGCATCAATCCCTTCAAAGATGAGGTATTTTGTGATGTTTCTCCTCTTGAATTTTGTGATGTTCTTTTGGGCCAACCTTATTTATGGAAACGTCATGTTGTATATGAGTCTAGGCCTCATAGTGTTATTATTACTTTGAATAGGAAATTGTACAGGATACATGAGGCAGTCCCACCTAGTGTTATTTCCTTGATCTCTACTAAGCAATGCAAGAAGGTCATCTCTTAGATGGAGAAGTTTGTCTTATTCGTGATTCACTCTCAAAATAAGTGACAGATCACAACCACATCCAGAGTCTCTATGACCGACTTTTCCGCATAGCAGAAGTAAGTAGATAAGGTCGTGGAAGAATACTCGGATATCTTCTCCTCACCTACAGGGGTACCTATGCACTGCCAGGTGAAGCACCCCATCGATCTGACCCCCAGCGCACCGCTGCCCAATGGTCCAATCTATCGCCGCTCTTTGTTAGAGAATGAGGAGATCAAGTGATAGATACAAGAACTGCTCCACAAGGGGAACACCCGTCCCATCTCATCACCTTACAGAAGCCCAATCATGCTAGTACAGAAGAAAGATGAACATGGTGACTCTGTATTGATTATCGGGCTCTGAATAAAATCAAAGTCAGAAACCAGTACCCAATTCCTTGAATCGATGACCTCCTTGATCAAATCATGGGGTCCAAATACTTCAGTAAGATTGATCTAAAGTCTGGCTACCACCAGGTCCCGATAGAACAGACAGATGTATGGAAGACCGCCTTCAAGTCAAAGGAAGGCCTTTTTGAATGGTTGGTCATGCCCTTTGGTTTGAAAAATTCTCCAGCCACTTTCATGAGGATGATGGACGATATCCTGTGGCCATTCACCAATACTTTTGTAGTGGTGTATATGGATGACATTCTAATTTACAACAAGACTTGGGACGAACACTTGCAGCATATTCAGCAGATTTTGCACACCCTGCGGTAGCACAAGCTATACTCTAACTTGGAAAAATGCTCCTTCGGCATAGACAGGGTCCATTACCTAGGCTACATCATTGATCAACATGGCGTACATGTGGATCCAGCCAAGATCCAAGTCATCCCTAACTGGCCAGCCCCAACCACACTCACTGAGCTTTGGAGCTTCTTGGGCCTTGCCAATTTCTACCGCAGGTTCGTGTTGGGATTCTCCCATATTGCATGGGCCCTCAGCCAAATAAGGATAAAGGATAAATTTGTGTGGGGCCGGTCCCAACAACAAGCGTTCAATGATTTGAAGCAGCGCTTATGCTCAGCCCTAGTACTTTCACTACAAGACCTGCAGCATCCCTTTGAGATTGATACAGATGCTTCAGACTATGTTGTGGGCTTCGTTCTCAGTCAGCACAGCCGCTCCATGCCTATCATAGTGAGACACTGTCAAATATTGTTCGTAAGTACCCTACTTACAAAAAATAAATGTACTCCATTGTGCAAGCTTGTCGCCAGTGGAGACATTACATTATTGGGAAGGAGACATTCATCTACACTGATCATAAGCCACTGCAATTCATGCAGACACAGGGAAAATTGCAAAATGATCGCCATCAAAAGTGGTCCACATACTTGCAACAATTCCACCTCAACATCAAGTATAAAACAGGAAGCACCAATCGTGTCGTTGATTGCCTTAACAGGCCTCCAGTTGCGGCACTCACTATGATGCTAGACTCTTGTGGCCACGAGGCCTATGGATGGACCCAACTCTATGAGACCAGACCCTGACTTCGCCAGTACCTAGAAAATGCTGGGTGAAAATGCAATTATCGATAATTTCCATCTTCTGGATGGGTTTTTGTGTCGTCTGGGCCATATTTGTGTTCCATCAAGCGAGCTAGTGAATATGATCTAGGAATCCCACTACATTCACATGGCAGGACACTTCGGTCTCAAAAAGACAGTGGCGATGCTACAGAAACATTTCTACTGGTTGAAACTTTGACAGGAGGTCAGCAAGTATATCAAGTCTTGCATTGCCTATGCTATTGCCAAACCGACCACTAAGAAACAGGTCCTATACACCCCTCTTCCTACTCCTGAAAGGCCATGGGAATCCATCTCAATGGACTACATGTCAGGCCTCCCATCCACCAACCGGGGAAATGACTATGTTTTTGTGGTTGTTGATCGCTTTTCTAAGATGGTGATTCTGGTTGCCTGCAAGAAGAGCATCACAACAGAGGCTACTACCAAGATCTTCTTTGAATGAGTCTGGGTACATTTTGAAATCCCACTAACCATTGTCTCAGATCGGGATAGTCGATTTCTCAGCACATTGTGGCTGAGCCTCTAGTCATTGTTGGAAACCAATCTCACCAAATCCATGGCCTTCCAACCCCAGACAAATGGCCAAACTGAGGTTCTAAATCGAATGATTGTGCATATCCTTCACATGTATAATTCAAAGCACCCCCACACATGGGATTATATCCGCTACAACCAATCCCTATATATCTCAACCGGCCACATCCCCTTTCAGGTGGGGTTGGGATTCCAACCATTGAGTCCCATAGATGTTGCACTTCCCCTTGCGGTCACCTCGACCGACTCATCTCCTTCTCCAACTAAAGCTCACAAAGCCACTCAGTTCATTGAGCGGATCAAGCACATCCTCCAAAAGGTTCAGGATATCCTACATAAGTCCAATGACAAGTACAAATAGCATCATTATCAACATCGGGTAACACATAAGTTTTAGGTGGGCGACAAAGTTTGGTTGCACTTGCAGAAAGAACATCTTACAAGACCCCATCGGAAGCTTCACCCACTCCATTATGGTTCATACACTATCACCAAGGCTGTGGGGGATAATCATTTTGAGCTCAACATTCCTCCTTTCATTGGCTTGCACCCAGTGTTCAACGTGGATCTCCTTCGCCCTTATTTTCCACCATTATTGGACACCTCAGAAGTAGTTGAACAACTGACACCAGTAGAGCTCAACCCTGACTACATACAACATGCATCCAATGATCATATTGTGGACACACAGGTCAAGCGCACTCGACATCAAAGGATCTATCTTTATCGAGTCATCAAAGCAGGGCAGCTCCTACACCAGGGCAAGTGGCTCACTTGGGGCCAAATTCAGCAGAAATTTCCTCATCTGATGGGGGACCTCAATGCAATGGATACCATTGCTTCCCAAGGAGGGAGGATTGATCCAGGTGAATATCGGTGGCCACCCACCTTTTCCATCTGGCTCAAAACAACTTTCTAGCAATTTTGATAATTTACTATTTTTAGCAGTTTTCGGGTCCGGAACTTCTATAGCCGTTTTGAGGCCCTAAACGATGTTTTTTGGGTATGTTTTGGTTGCAATATTTCATCTTGAAATTTTGTGTAATTTTTGTAGTCCTCGGATACATCTTTCCAATGGGCTATCATACACCTAAAACAAAGATCGTATGCAAAAGTTACGACCCCAGGAAGTTGATGTATTGACTTACCAAAACGGGGCCGACATGACTTTTGGCACTTCATCTCCTAGGGTTAGGTTTTTGGATGTTTAGGGTTTTTGAAACTCATGTTTATTGTAAAAATGCCTGGAGAGCCTCATTGTAATCATCTTCTTTCGAATGAGCGCAGTCGTCACATCTCTTCTTAGAGATAAGCCGCCACCATTCCAATAAGCTTGTTTTCGCTGCATTTTACATTTTTTAGCTTATTTCGTTATTGAATAGAAAGCCAGTTTTACTGTATCTCTATTATTTTGTGTTAAGAATCTATTAATAATCTGTATTCATTTCATTCTACTCATAAAATCTGGTTCATCATGACCAAGTAGCCTTAAGAATGTTCCATGTACCCAGGGAAAGCATGACAAAAATGACCTATTGATTGGAGCATTTGGCATGACTGGCCAATGTTCTATGATGCAACTGGCCTATTTCAAAATGGGAATTTGAATCACATATATGTCCATAAGATGCATAGGAAATTTATTCATTATTGTTTTTAAGGGAAAGGAAGACAATGGATTAGACGACATGTCAAACAAAGTCACTCATTTTTTTGTTTGTTGAAGTTGGTCACTTATAGGACCCTTATCGGGATATAATTGAGAAGCTCTTGAGGGCCTACTACCAATCAAATGGTATTTTAAAATTAGGATCCATAAGTCGTTGCATGTGTAGCTCACAATAATAAATGTCCTCCACTTAGAACCATGTCCTCGAGCATAGCATGGAAAAAATGACCTAGTAATTAGAGCCTTTGTCATGACAACTCCATACAAGCACAAATTGAAAAAATTTCAATGTTTACCCCATTCACATGTCACTTATAAAAAGATTCAAGTACATGAGCAAGCGCGCCTTATTTTTGGGTTTTGATAGAATAACCAAAGAATATTTGATTGAGAATTCTTTGTTTGAATCATGTTTGATTCCAAAAACCCTCCCATACCATCAATGCATGTGTGTTGTCCTAACATGTCATGAAATTCCAGTCCATACAAGCACAAATTGAAAACAAAATCAACATTGTCCCCATTCACATTAGTTATTCTATAGGCTTCTTGTTTGATTGTCAAATTGCATGCGTGAGTCATGTTTGTTTGATTGTCAAATTGCATGCGTGAGTCATGTTTGTTTGATTGTCAAATTGCATGCGTGAGTCATGTTTGTTTGATTGTCAAATTGCATGCGTGAGTCATGTTTGAGTCCGGAAACCCTCCCATACCGTCAATACATGTGTCTAGTCTAACCATGTCAAATTTCAGTCCATACAAGCACAAATTGAAAATATTTCAATATTGGCCCCATTCACATGTCATTTATATGCGTCGGTTTCAAGTACATGAGAATTTTAGAGGGGGAAATTACATATTTGTTACCACAAAAGGGGAAAAGTTATCCAATTGTAAGAAATGGTTTAAAATTGATCCATGCACGAAAGATAGTGTGGTTAAATGATGTGTTGTAAGCAATTTCTGAAGTTGGAGGTAAGGAAATATCTAAAAGGTTTTCCCTAACATCATATTGGGAAATATTTTATCGTGTATTTATCTTTAGCAAACTCTTCACCATTGCACCCACCACCTTAGATCGCCTAGTTTTAATAATAGGTCCAACAATCGATTCTTGGGTATCTAAACACTTAGCACTTCATGATGGGATAGTAGGAAACATGCTTGGGTTGGCTATGATAGACACATTTCTCATAGACTCAACAAATATCTTAATTTTAGTTTTTTCCCTTGTATGCACAACTTCACTTATGGGGTTAGGAATAACTATAGGAGATATACTTCCATCAACATCTAGAAGTTTATCTTGAAAATAATTCTTCAACACTTACTTGACAAGAGATTTTTCGTGTTCCTTTTCATTTTGAACAACCACATGCAACCCTTATTTCAAAAAAATCACCCCAATCATTTGTAGGGCATCCCACCTCCTGCGACACCCTAGATGTGGATTGTTCTAGGAAATTGTGTTCATATAAATATCTCCCGTATCCACCACATGGAATATTGTTAAAAAGTGTCCCACATTGAAAAGGATGATTCCAATTATGCACTATTTGAGAGGCATGAGCCTACATATTAAGATTATAACTTGCAGTTAGACCAACTAGGATTGGGAATAGAACTTACACTTAAACTTAGACTAGCCCCAAGTCTCCATAGTTGGGGACCCCATTTCATTTTATCTTTCATTGTCCATGCCTAGGAATTTATGGCATCACACATTCCCTATGTTATATAACAATGGTAATTTCAAATACATTTGTAACATGAAGTATGGTTCTCATGGTTGTCCAAGGAATGCTCTAGGGTCAAACGACAAGGTACAAGTTCATGGAAATTTCCTTAGGCATGCATGGGCCATGGATGAAAGAGAGTGTGATTAAATGATGTGTTTTAAGCAAATTCTAAAGTTTGAGGTAAGGAAATATCTAAAAGTTCTTCCCTAACATCATATTGCGAAATATTTTAATGTGTATTTATCTTTAGCAAACTCTTCACTATTGCACCCACCACCTTAGATCGCCTAGTTTTAATAATAGGTCCAACAATTGATTCTTAGGTATATAAACACTTATCACTTCATGATGGGATATTATGAAACATTATTGGGTTAGCTATGATAGACACATTTCTCATAGGCTCAAGAAAAATCTTAAATTTAGTTTTTTCTCTTGTATGCCCAACTTCACTTATGGGGTTAGGAATAACTATAGGAGATATACTTCCATCAACATCTAGAAGTTTATATTGAAAATAATTCTTTAGAACTTACTCAACAAGAGATGTTTCTTATTCCATTTCATTGTGAACAACCACAAACAACCCTTATTTGAAAACAATCACCCAAATCATATGTAGGGAATCCCACCTCCTGCGACACCATAGATGTGGATTGTTCTAGGAAAATGTGTTCATATAAATATCTCCCATATGCACCACATGGAATATTGTTAAAAAGTGACCCACATTGAAAAGGATGATTTCAATTATGTACGATTTGATAGGCATGATCCTATAGATTAGGATTAGGAATTTTACTTGGACCAACTAGGACTAGGAATACAACTTAGACTTAAACTTGGACTAGCCCCAAGTCCCCATAGTTGGGGACCCCATTTCATTTTGATGGTCCATGCCTAGGGATTTATGGAATCACACATGCAATATGTGATATAACAATAGTCATTTCAAATTCATTTGTAACATGAAGTATGGTTCTCATGGTTGTCCAGGGAATTCTCTAGGGTCAAACGACAAGGTACAAGATCATAGAAACTTCCTTAGGAACGCATGGGCCATTCATCATAGTCATTTTTATAGTGTTGATTAAACAATGAATGAAAAGAGGGATTTTTCATCACAACTATGACACACATACATTGTATATACAATGTAGAACCTGAAAGAAAAATGAAGAAAGGTTGATGCAAACTTAAAACTTGTGTCAAGCTATTTGTGTACTTTGAAAGAAAAATAGGGTTTATGGTTTACATGATGAATTGATGATGGAAACAAGTGGGTGTGTGAGTCAAATTTTAGTCCAAAAACCCTCCCATATCATTAAGGCATGCAAATAGTCTATCCATGTAAAAATTTAGTGCATACAGAAACAGTTTGAAAAAATTTCAACATTGGCCCCATTCACAGGTCACCATTGCCCATGTCTAGACCTAGTACAATGTCTGTTCATTTTTCCTTTTAAAATCCATTGACAGCACACATTTTCCCACATCTAGTATTGTATATTTGAGTCTAGAAACCCTTCCATATCATTAAGGCATGCGAACAATCTATCCATGTCAAATTTTAGTGCATATAGAAACATTTTGAAAGAATTTCAACATTTACCCCATTCACAATGTTACTATTGAACTATATTACATATGAGAATGAATCTCCGTATGAAAAATCAAGATACATGGGCTCTTGGTGATAAATATTATTAGGATGGGTTCCAAATGGAAAAATGGTATTAATCTAGGGTAACCTGTCATAGGAAGGCTCCACCATTAGATGTTTTCAAAGTGAAGAAGATGGAATAATGTAGCAATGTTCAATAGGGATATTCCTAGGACAATTTTGAGGTGGAAAAAGGTTTAAATGAAACAATGTAGAGGTAAATGATCCTAATTCTATATGAAAGTTCAAGAATATACCTTATTCATCTAAACATGACTGAGAAAATGATCTATAGGTACCATATAATTCAATGCAAGGTCCTACACCCAAAACTAAAACTGGAAAGTCATATTAGATGCTTCATGTCAACACGAAATAGTTTGACAACATCTCGTTCAATGGAAACATCAATAATCTTAAGTATGGAAATTTAATCCAAAGTATCTTCTTCAAGTCAGAGGTGTTGTTGGTAGAGATGAATCAAAATGATCAATTTTCCAAAGGGATAGAGTATAAGGGAATGATAGTAGTGGAGTAGATAGACCTAGGGTGAAATTAAATAGGAGATCCATTATGGAGGTTATCCTAAGGACTATATAAAAAGGTCGTGGCCTCTAATAATTTATCATTGTTAGGGAATATCATGGTAGAAGAAGTAGGACCCGACACTTTTGCACATAGGGAGTGAAATTGGATTTGTTACCCTTATGGATAAATTTCAAGTTTTAATCTATCTCCCTAAGTCATGAAAATGAGTCAAAGGCTCATTATTTATGGGAGTTGATATTGAAAAAATGGTGGAAGTGGCCACATGATTCAATTATGAAGGAGGTTTTTCCAACTAACTAGTAGGGATATACTATATATGTATGATCCACTAAAGGTGATACATTATGTTCGGTCAAAGTTGGTTGTGGATCATAATATGAGCATCGATTGATGGTGACAATGAATCCTTCATGTGGAAATTGCATCACAAAAAGAGTAAGGAATTACGACTTTCACGGTGTACATACAATTGTGCCTAAGAAACAGGTTGGATTTTGTTGGCATTGTCACAACCACTACATCAATTAAAACAATATTGTTACCACCCAAGGTATATTTGAGTTTAGAAACCCCTCCATATCATTAAGGCATGCAAACAATCTATCCATGTCAAATTTTAGTGCATATAGAAACATTTTGAAAGAATTTCAACATTGTCCCCATTCACAGGTTATTGTTTCCCATCATGTACTCTATCCCTAATCCAATGTATTTTAGTTGTTTCCTTTAAAATACAATCAATACACATGACTTCCATGCATATAATACTGCAAGGGAATGCAATAATGTCGATAAAGAAGTACTTGATTAATCGTAGAAGCTTCAATATCAGTTATTTCTTACCTTTGTTTTTTTATCTCATCTAAGTACTCTTTTTCTCCATGAAGAATATTAGTAAAAAATCATTACTTAAATATGAAATCTCTAATATTTCCTTCTTCTCACCACGACCAAAATCATGGGCCTAATTGGCATGATGTTGTTTTGAATGACACGGAAGATGAATAAAGAGTGGGTGTGTGAGTGATGTTTGAGTCTGGAAACCCTCCCATATCATCAAGGCATACAAGCAGCCTATCCATGTCAAACTTCAGTGCATACAGAAACATTTTGAAAAAATTTCAACATTGGCCCCATTCACAGGTCATTATTGCCCATCATGTACTCTATCCCTAGTACAATGTCTTTTAATAGTTTTTTCCTTTAAAATTCGACCAAGAAAATTAAAAATAAATGAGGACGAGATGGGTCAATATATAGAGTGGGTGTGTGAGTAATATTGGAGTCTGGAATCCATTCCTGGTCAGCCTGATGGGGATGAAATGTGACCACATAGGCAGCCACATAGGTTGATGAAATCCCTCTACAACCCAAAATTTTATTAGAGTCATGTTGGAGAATATGTTTCATGAAGTGATACTTGAACTCACTGTCACCTAAACTCCCTTCCTGCTAAACTCACTTTCAACCTATAAGATAACTCTTTGCAGGCCTCTGAAACTTACCCCGGACATATTAATGCCTCCGATGAAATCTTTCCTCTTCTTCTTATGGTTTTTTGTGTAGGTAGATAGGATATTAATAGAGTGGAGATAGAAAGGCCTACGAGGTCCTATAGGAGAATCTGCACAGAGAAACAGGGGTGACAAGGTGCATACATTGTTATATTAAAATTCTTTGATTTCTCCTTTTTTGAAGCCATACTTCATTGTCCAATTATTAAGTAGGCCTCAAGTGTTCTAACTCAAATCCTAAGCCACTTACTATCATGCCTTAATGGGGTCAAGTAGTACATGATTAGGTGCAGTTGCGCAGAGCTCCTCTTGGTTTTGAGAATAGTTCATTCTCTATTAAATAGGGGAAACCACGTGAAGGTGGAAGCTCTAATTACCCCCCCCCCCCCAACCCCTCACATCGCTCTCAATTTCCCCATACCTAATTTGAAAATATAAAAAACATGTAACATATACTCTATTATACAAAATAAAAACATATAAAGATCATATAAAAGATATTAACACATACCTCTTCTTTTCAATAATTAAATAGCATTCATCTTCTTCTTCATCCAGCTCAACATCTGTATCAGGATCTGGTTTGGAATCGATATTGGTGAAAGGATCATTCATATCAACATCATCATCAACGACATTTTTTCTAATACAATAATCAATATCGTCAATGAGCTCGTCTTCTGCTACATTTGGATGATCAACTTATTCATCTTCTTTGTCTGACACATTGACTACAGCCACATGCTCCTGATATACATAATCATGATCTTCTTCCTCATTATTATATTCATCCCCGACTACATGATTATACTTTACTGGTCTTCCTCTTGGATCATATCTAACAATGTATGACCAACCTACTTTACCAAGTACCTCTAAGTAAAATACTTGCTCACATTGACTTGGAAGAACATATGGCTTTGTACCCAGTTCAAATTCCCTTGTATTAACCATGGTAAATCCATTATCATGCTCAATAAAAATTCTTTTAGGATCATGTTCATGCATTCGTATTCTGTACCATTTCACCTCAAACAAAACTATTTTAAAGGAATTAAAACCACACTCAATTATATCCTCCAAATGCACATAGTACCTATTCTCAATTTCTTCCAGATTTCTGTCACTTCTAGAGGAAACATTGGTGACCTTAAACACTGCAGTTATCCCACAATCTGAGGTTTTCATCTTATCATCCAACATTTTGATACAAAATTTACAACCATTATGCCACATAGCCTTCTGATGTTTCAACTGCAACATGGACAACAAGTAAAAAATACATTGCCAATTAATGAACCTTATATAGGACTTAGTAAATATATATATCAAAAATTAAACAAACCAAATACATTGAAAATTTGGGAAATAACTAGGAAAATTTGGGTAAACAATTTACTTGCATGTTTATCTTTTAAACCAAAGGCTAAATCAACTTCCCTTGACGTAAGATCAAGAAATTTAACTCGATGATGATGTGTTGTTTTAATCATCTTACTCACCCCTTCCCATGATAACCTATCATAGTATTCTTCAGTATATTCTATCCAATTCTCCATCCAATCAAGGTTGTTTGCAATGTATAAATGTAAATCATCCCACTCTTGAGCAACTATATGATAAATAACAATTTAATATCATTAATTAGTTATTGTTAATAAAGGAATAGTTTAATATAGTTCAATATGCAGGAATAAAAAATATTAAAAATCAATATGGTAAAATAAATTTGGAAAAATAAATGTGCAATATATTAAATCTACGTCAACATATAATAATTACCTTTCACGGTCCTCATTTTACCTTTCCCCAATAGTACCTCCCCTTCAAATGTGTTGATCGAGTCGAGATTCCAAATGTGAGGAACATTCATATTGTTTGCTAATTTAGGTATATATTGACTAATATACACCATGCATTGATATACCATATATCCCTCAACCATAGAACCCTCGAGACGTGCTCTTTTTTAAACAAACGCCTTCAATGACTTCAACTGCCTCTCCACCATCCACATAGACCTTGTCTGTACTGGTCCACATAATTCAATATCCTCAACTTGGTGTATGAGGTAGTGTTCTTGTGCATTGAAAAATGTTGGAGGTAGATATTGTTGCATTTGACACATTAGTCGGGGAATTT
>JZKD02S1674524.1:227795-244909 GCA_000966675.3 Picea glauca | reverse complement strand
ACATCAGACACAAACTAGAAAGAAACAGGCCAAGCGTGTCATATTAATGAGAATAACGACAGCGGTGCTTACAATCGTAGATGCAAATGCGACAGCTTCGTCAAGTCCTCTTCGTTTAACCCTTGCCTAAACGATCCACAACCTGGATGACAGCAACTTCGATGATTGCTCTTCTTTGGCTGGCTGCAAGTTTCCTCCAAGATCATAAGTTTCACCTATTCAATTCTTCCCCCCTCTTCATCACCATAGAGATTGCTTATATAGGCTAGGAAGGGCCTAACCACTTGAGTTATGTTTAGAACCAGTTAGGAACCTCCTCCTTGGATTAGAGATCTTTTGATAGAACCAAGAATTCGAGTCCAACCGCCTCCTAAACTCGAATGATTCTCCCCTTATTCTTCTCACCGGACTAACAATTTACCCAGAATGGAGAGCGCTCCCTCAGAAGGGGTATCAGAGCACTAGAACGCTCCAGAGAAGACCAAGGGAAGCGCCAGCGCTTCAAATCTGGGTAGCGCTTCTGCAAAGGGGTGGAGAAGCGCTACAACGCTTCTGAAGCATGGTAGAGGAGCGCCGGCGCCTTTCAAGCAGTTTTAAGGGAGCGTTCCCCTTCCAAATCCTTGATTTAGAAGCCCTCTTAGGTGTTGAGAGATATTTGACTCCAGTGAACCAGATTCTTCCTTCAAACCAAGCATGTAAGATGTTTCAAATGTCTCTTTAGCGTCGTCGTTGTGATAACATGATTTGACAACATTTACGACACTTCATATCCAACTTGCGACACTTGCGACAAGTTGTAAGGGAGTTGCGACACTTGCGACAAATGAGAGGCAATATGCGACACTCATCCAGTTGAGTGATTTTTATGTGTAACAAGGAGTATTGCCAGTATTTTATAGAGACAAAGTAATGGTCCCAAAGAGACATATGGACCAATTCTTGTCTATGTGTGAAATACATTTAATAGAACATGATGATGTAATGGTGAGAGTTTTTCTACAGACGTTGATAAGTCTTGCCTATCAATGGTACATGTCTCTTCCTTCCTGGTCAATTTCATCATTTGATGATTTGGAAACTATGTTCATGACTATGTATGCACCCCTTATTGCATATCATGCATTGCTCACCTAGTTTACCCAAATACATTTGAGAAAAGGAGAGAGAATCATAGATTTCAATTTGCGATTTTTCAAAATATTAAATCAAATTCCAATAAAACAAAGACCAAATAATCTAGTTATACTCGGATGTTATAAGAATGCCATGCCAGCCAATGTGAAATATGTTATCAGAGTTGCTCAAATAGAAGACTTAGATGGTGTTATAAGCAAAGAAACAAAAATGGAATAAAATATGATAGAAACCAATTCCAACCCTGAGATTATCCTAGGAAAATTTTAAAGGCATATGGATAACCTTAATATAACAAATCAAAGAGTATCAACCTCGAAGAATGTTGAAAAATGAGGAATTGGTGGAGAAGTTTTCCAAGGTATTTTCCCAAATGTAAGGAATAATCCAATTACAACCCAAGAAACAAACCAAATATTGGAAATAGCTCAAATGAATAAGACTATTTGACAAATGCAAAATGAGCTAACCAGATTAAGAAGACTTGAAAACTTATTTCCAGTTGATCAAAACCCAAGAGTTCTTTCTCAAGAAAAAATAAGGATTCCTAACCAAGAACAAAGGATAAGAATGATGGTAGAAATGAAGAACAAATACCAAGAGCACCCCAAGTGCCAAACCCAAATGCTCTTGTATTAGAAGAAATGTTTTAGGAATAAAATTTTGAAGATATTGAACAAGAATCAAATGTCATCCAAGATGAAAGTTTGGAATCAATACAAACTGATGAAGGGGAATCATCTGTCGACATTTTTTAATGAACAAGAAGAAGCTAATATTTTGCAAAAAAATGTTGTCCAGACAAGAAATCTAATATGTTTAAATAAAAAGAGATGTTAGAAAAGGAAAAGACCAAAGAAAATCAAGCAGAAACATCAAAGAGGCAAGTTGTGGTTGACCAAGATAAGACTCCACAAGTAATGACCTATAATGTGATAGATGGTTTATCTAAACTCAGAATCACTTTACCTTTTATGGAGGTGGTCAAGATACCACAACAAAGGGGAAATTTGTTAAGAATACTTGATGATTCAGATACAAGAATGTAAGTAGAATTTATAAATTATAAACAACAACAGAGCTATTCATCAGCTAAGTCAAGAGGAAAAGTCCCTCTATTCTATATCACCATATATATTCATGATGTTGTATTGCACAACTTTTTGATTGATAGTGGGGTTGTTGATAGTATGGTTGTCATTGATGTCAACCCTTGAAGAAGCCCCGACGGTGTGGTTTTGGTACCCGAAAGTGAATGAGGAATATGAACATGAGGGATAGAATAAAAGAAAGAAAGAACCTCATAGATGGAAAGTACTCGCCATATGTGGAATTCTGTAAGTTTTCAACCTGTGAAGTAAAGCAATGCATATAGATTATTAAGCAAAACAAAATTTAATCAATGGCTCATACACAGATATTTTATACCAGAAACCCTCAACCGGGAAAACCTTTCATATATTCATGATATCAAATTTCACCATTCACCATACAATATATACAATGTTTTTAGGTATTCCATAGATACCAAAACCCTAATCCCTTAATACGGGATTAATTTAGTAAACCACTAAAAATAGAAAAAATCACCCTACGGGATCGTTAGATGCAGTTGTCGAACCTGATGCGCCCACACACACACACTCAAAGAATATAACAGATACCCAACAAATTCCACGTAGTTCCTCGTGGTTAGGGAGATATGACTTTGTGAAGTTGTAATCCCTGAAGAAGTGGTCAAGAAGCCCCTAATTGGTTACAAGTCTTTAATGAAAGGGTAATTTTTTTATAACAAGAAAACTCTAGAAGCCCTAAATTAAGGAGAGGAGTTACCTAGCACAAGTATAAATATACCTCAAGGAATCATTCACAAGAACTCACATACTCATTCATTGATTATCTATCTTGAGAACTAGTGATCTTTTTGCTAAGGTCATGATGGCATTTTTTGTGGTAGCAAAGGAGGGTCGAAGGCGAAAGTCTCAGAGTTATAGAAAACCATATTTTATGAGGTATATGTGGGTTACATGTCAGAAGGGTGTGGATGAATGCAGGCTACAGTGGAGAAAATCATGTATATACGCAGGCAGTATAAGAGCAAGTCGTGTATCTGTAAAAAGGCCCATGAATGATTGAGTTAAATGTTGGTACCAGGTCCCTGAAGTTTGAAGGAAGTCTATAGGTCAGCATCTCATAGTTTCAGGTCAGATACAGAGGTATTGGTATGGTTGTATATGTGTTTTGATGGTTACTTTTGGTCATGATATGGTGTATGCTTGAGGCATACTTAGTACGGTTGTTTTGGTACTTGGATATGGTATATCTTGGTTGCTTGGATGAGTGAGGAGCACTCTTATATGTTGTTCATCATATGACATGGTTCTTATAATTCATATCCTTGAGTTGATTGTACATGGTTGAGGCATATTCATGTTGTATGGTGGCATATGCATGAGGGACATGTATTGCTTGTTTGAGATACTTCATTAATGATATGGTACAGGTATATACATGATTGATGCTATGGTATATGGTACAAGTTGTATTCATGGTTGTTGTTATGATTTATGATTGGTGCATGATGTAGTTCACATGTTGGTACACAGTTGATGCATGGTATGGTACATGCACACAAGTTGGATACAGTGACAGGTTGACAGGTTACAGGTTGATGTGGAAGTGGCAGTGAAAATGACAGTAATAGTGATAGTGGTAGTGGTAGTTATAGTGACAGTGATTGTGGTAGTGACAGTTGCTCTACACTTGTATTTCAGGGTGGCGGGATGGGGCAAGGATAGGTGGTTGTATCCACCTTCTGGTTGGATCTGTAGAACTCAAGGAGTTGTAGCCTCCTTCTAGTTGAAGCTAGAGAATTCAAGGATTTGTAGATTCCTTCAGGTAGTAGCCTGAGAATAGGGGGTTAGAGACTCCTTCCAGTTGTAGCTAGAGAAACAGGAAGTCGTTGCTTCCAATGAATGTATTCTTTTGATATATAAGAAAAACATTATGTGGTTTTCTCCCATTTGAGTCTCCACATAAATTCTAGTGTACTATGTATCTATAGTGATGTGATGTTGTTTATGATTATACTATTGATTATATTTTGAATGCTAATGATAAACTGTTGAATATTGTTGAAGAATATATTATGGTTAAAAGTAATAAAATTGCTCATTATTGATTCACCCCCCCTCTCAGTAATCCAACAAGGGATACCAACAACATCGTGTCTTTGTAAGTCATGCAAGCACTTGGGATGGAATGTACAATGCACTATGAGATTGGTGAAATAATTTATGCTATTGAATCAAGAAAAGTCTCAGTCTATGGGGAAATAAAAGATTTGTGTGCTTGGATAACTTCATCTCCTCATATCACAACAATATTTACTATTATAGTGGTATATATTCCTCCAACATATGGAGTGGTTCTTGGCAGAGATGTGTGCTTGATGATAGGAGGCTATATAATGAATGATGGAAGATGTATGATGTTTCCTCACAAGAATGGAACAATGGTGAGATTTCCTAGAGAAGTCAGGGAATCGGTTTCTTTCAAAAAATAAAAAAGGATAATGAGTTGATGATGAATTATATTGATGTTGGAATGGGAAACTATGTTGCTTTTTATTCAAAGCAACTCAACATTCCAAAACAAGAAAAGGAAAATTATTTTCAAGGCTATTGGAAGATGTCCTTTGATGGTGCATGTTCTAAATCTAGGAATGGAGCAAGAATCATTTTTAAAATTCCTAAAGATATTAGACACCCACATGAAATCATACTTGAATTTCCATGTGCAAATAATGAGTTAGAATATGAAACATTGATTCATAGTATGATTATTTCCCTTCAAATGAAATTTGAAAACTTAGTGATCATTGGTGATTCAGAGCTGGTTATTAATCACATTAGGAATAAATATAAAGTTAAAAAGGGAAAGTTAAAATATTATGCAAAAAAGGTGTTATATATTATGTATTCTTTAAACTCTTTCAATATATCTTTTATTACCATAATCAAAAGGTTCATGCACTAGCAGTATTTGCATCCCTGTTTAATACAAAGGATTGTCAAGGATAAGGTAATTATCATGTGAAGACTATTTTTCGATCATCAATTCCAAATAATCAAGAATATTTACAAGTTTTTGAAAATGATGAGCATGTGGTAAATTTTCTTACAGAAGATGATCCAATAACTAAATTTGATCCAATAGAAAGTCGCAATTTACAAGGAGAAGTGCATGAGCAGAGTCATAATTTACAAGGAGAAGTGCATGAGCAGAGTCATAAACATTCTCCAAAGAAGTATATCAATTTGGAATCTGTCTTTACGAGAGATGACCAAATCAAAACTTCAAAACCACTAGAAGAACCTTCTGCTAGAAAGGTCCAAGAAACACAGAAGATAAACATCGGTACTCCCAAATCACCAAAGTATATAAACTTGGGTACCAGCTGTACCAAAGAAGAGATTGATCAATATACCCATGCTTTTAAATATTTTCAAGATATATTTGCATGGAGTTATGATGATTTGAAAGAATATGATAAATCAATATTCCAACATACTATACCTCTGAAAGAAAGGTCCAAACCATTCAAACAAAAACGGAGAATAATAAATCCCAAGATAGAAACTGAGAAATTAAAGAAAATGGGTATAATTTCTCCCATTAGACATTCAGATTGGATTTCTAATCCAATGGTGGTAAGAAAGAAAATTGATGAGATTTGCTTGTGTGTTGACTTTAGGGATCTTAACCGAGTAAGCATAAAAGATAATTATCCACTACCTAATATAAAAATGCTTCTTCAGCAAGTTACATGGTATGCATTAATGTCTATGCTAGATGGGTTTTCGGGATACAACCGAGTCTTGGTGGAAGAATACGATAGACCAAAAACAACATTTGTAACACCCTATGGAACTTCTGCATATGGCAGAATGCCATTCAAATTTAAAAATGCAGGTGCCACATTCCAGAGAGCGATGGATCACGCTTTCAAAGACTTCATTGGAAAATCCATGGCCAATTACCAAGATGATCTAATAGTTTATTCAAAATCAAGAGAAATACATGTTCCACATCTCAAGAAGAGTTTTGAAACATGCAGAATGTATGGGGTATCATTGAATTTGGAAATGGAGATGATAGATGACACCCTATAATTATTGATGATGATGATTACTGTGAAACATGAACAATATTTAACTAGGGGCTAGTTTCATAGTCTTAAAAGAAATCAATTTGTAAAGATTTTAAATGAAAAAAATTAACATTGATAACTATACCGACAGAAAGATTGGAATTCAAAGAATTTGACCTAGACTCACAAGGAATGGAGGAAGACGTGTTGCTCCATGACAATTAGTTTATAGATTTATCATATGCCGTATTGGCCTGGATCTCTAACCACATTTTTACTTTAATGTGGATGTTGTATAGTTTTGGGATTAACCTAAATTTCCTTCCAATTAAGTTAAGCTAGCCAAATGCAAATTGTATTTTAAAAATATTCAATTTTTCTTTTTGAAAATAAACCTTTCAAATTTAATAATATATATTTTTATATAATATTTATTATATTACATAATAAATATAATCTAAATAGTATATTTCATAATAAATATAATAATAAATAATATATTAGACAATAAATATAATAATGCATAATAATAAATACATAGTACAACTTTTTATATTTAGATGTGGTGATTGGTGAAATTCATCGATTATGTAATTAATTCTATATATTGAAAGACGTGAAGGGAGAAATAACACTTCAATTCTATCAACCAATTAGAAATGAAAAACACAAATATTTTTATTATATCCAAAAATATATATTTGTTTTCTTATGTTAAACATTACATTGCATACACAAATTTATGGTAAAAAGCAAATTAATGTCACATCAAAAGCAAACTCATTGTTATAGTCTCATGACAGGGAATAAAAAGGCAAATTAAATTGAAAGCATAAATAAATATTTTATACCTTGTGGTTGGTATAATCCCCATCAAGAATAAATGAACGATACTTCAAAAACATCGAAGGGGGCGTTTATAAAGTGAAAAGGATTTATTATAATCGAGGTGTTATTGAAGTGTCGACCAAAAGAGGAGAATTTACAAAGAGATATAAGAGGTATTTGATTTTATAAAATAAAAAGGAAATGGTGATACACCGTTTTAAATTAATTAAAGGAAGTGATTTGTTTATATTAAGTTGGTGATCGTACAAGTCAATTAGTGAAGAATATATTAAAGTACTCTTCTTTCTATTAAAAAAAGATATTAGAGAAAAAAGAGGTTATATAGTGGAGATTACAAACTCCTTTAGTATTAAATGGCAAAGTGAAAAGTCTATTTTCAAATAGAGTAGTCTAAACGTTCTAACTTTTGGGGGTTTTCTAGCCAATTTTTCCATTTGATTTTGCCCGAAATCTGGTGATGAATGGTTGGATTTGTATATTTGAGTGGCTAAGTTTGTATGATCTGAGTGCCCCAGGGGTTTTTCAGCACGTTGAATCCATTTATGCATTTAGAAAGGCAATTTAAACAACAGAAAATAGAGATTTTGTCCAAATTTACATCATTGAATTCTGACCAATTCCTGCCAAAAAAACCCAAAAGGTAGAACGTTTAGCCAACTCCTTTTCAAGGTACTATTTAAATTCAGGAGTCGTAATAATAATAAAAAAATGTATTCGAGTATCACTCGAGATTATATAGTTTAACTATCTAACTTCATATTGTGGAAGCGAGTTTTTTGTATTTTGGTGCTCAACTATTATCAAAAGAAGATATAAGTTGCATAATCATGGAATCGGTTGAAGGAAGTTTTAACGAAAATAAAATGAAAGGTGGAGTCATGCTCATTTATGCACAAACCTAGCTTTGGTGGCATTCAACTCCCGCTCAATTTATTAGGCTCCAGAACCTATCATTCTTAAACAATATGGAACATTGTCATAGTTAACATAAATGTTGCATCTTGTGCGATATGAGGGGGGTTCAGAGAGGGTTACAAAGATATGAAAATAAGAGTGTGGAGGCCAATTATAGTGTTGTGAGCTCCACCTCCCACTGGAATAGATGGAGGGAGGATATGGAACAGAAAACTATTGTTGGGAACACTAGGATTACATATGACTATGCAATAAAAACTAGACACCTACAAATGCAACCAACTTTTTATGAATGCAAGAAGGAAGAAAAGTATGCTACAACCAAGACTTGTTCTTTTTCCTTTTTAGTTATGAAGAATACAAAAACTACATGAAGAAACTAATCTAAAAATAAACACTCTTCTTATATGATATCTTGCAAACAAAATAAAAGCAAAACTTGAAATTGAATGCAACATTTTTTTTATTTAATGATGGAAATGCAAAAGATAAAGTCAGAACAACTCTTAAACCAAGATTTTCAGATTATATAAAATATTGCAAAAGCAATCTAGAAACCAAAAGACTCTAAAGAACTCTTCACAACACTAAGCAAATCCAAAAGAAACTCAAAACCATAAAAGCATCCAAAAAAACTTGTTTTTTCTTTTAGTTTTATAATCAAATATCAACTTTTGAGACTGCTAAGGACAGTAACAAAAACCAAGAGAGACCAAGAGAACCCTCATACATCAAAACAAGACCCTAAACAAGAAAAAAGGGAAAAAAAACTCTTTACAAAACTTGTATGCATCTGTCACCAAGGCAGGGTGCGTATATATGCACTCTACCCTCTTTTAGGCCACATATGTATGCTTTTGTTTTTGAAAAACAAAGTGTAAAATACCCAAAATTTCAAGAAAATGTAAGAAATAAAATGGATTCAAGGATTGGAAAGAAAGGTCAGGTTTTTAAACAATTGAACTCAACAGTAAAAACAGAAAGCAATCAAGAAAACAAAAGAAAAGCAATACAAGCACCCTAAACTAACCCAATAGGAGACAATCCCCAATATGTTCGCCAATTTTTTTGATGGAGAAATTTCTCCTATGGTTTTGGGTTACAACCACAATAGAGCATTAATCGAAAGATCACACTCAATCCCACAAGAACAATCAAGTAATTTTATAACTAACCAACAAATGTTTTATCAAAAAGTAGGAGACAAACCTATTTCCAATCATTCAATGGTGATCCATCGATTGAAACTCTTTCTCCAACATTTTGCTTCAGTGGTTCCTTCATCTCCCTGAACACAATGAAGAAGACAACTGCAAAGAGTTAGTTACAAGATAACTAATTTTCACATAAGATGATTGAAAACAAATCCATTAGTGTTTTAGCTAAGAAATTGCCCAATTATAATAATCATAAACTAAAACATGAGATAGGATGGGAAAGAGAATTATTTATTAATAAACAACAAAATCAAGGGTAGTTACAACCTATAACCGTTGTGGCACTGCTTCAACACTGGACTCCAGGTCCCTCCACCCAAGCCAATGACGATCAACAAAACCTCCAACTCCTTTGCTCAAGAAAGTCCAAGAAAGATGAATGAACTCTTTCTGACAAGATAAGGGGAGCAAGGATGGTTGGAAACAAGTGTTTCCAGATCTGAAGGGGATAAATTAGAGACACGGGATAAGGGGCTTGTATACTAGGCAATATATGGTTGTCATAATGGTGCAAAATGGCATGATGATCTCTCCTCTATCCCTTGGCTCTTTTTCCTACTCCAATCAATTGGTTAGAGTAGTTATCCACAGACAATAGGGGGTTGGGAACTGGAGGAACCTGTAAACCCTGCACAAAAATTAGTAAAATTATATTTTTTTGAGCCAAATAAATGTGTGCACAGACTGATAAAGGGAAACTTGCCTATGTATGCATGTTGCAGAGCTGATAGGGCACACACATCTCAAAACATGAGTTTTTTTAGTAATTCATCATGAGGAATAAAGGGGGATTGAGTCTACAAGTAGGGAAAGGGTATATGAATCAGGCCAATAGGGCATCACTGCATGTGAGGTGGAAAATTATGTTATAACAACGAAGGCATGACATCTTTGGAGGAAGCTATGGAAGAACAAGCGGAGTTTAACATTGTTCCCCCTCTTGGGCAAAGTTTTTAGTTTAATTTCTCTGAATTTCTACGTATTGTCATGTAGTTTTTTATTAGTGACACTTGTAAGGTAGTACGCTTTCCAAGGCACTAGCTTATTGGATCCAGGCTAAGTCCCAGGGATCGGGTCCTTATATTAGGGATCAGGTCCTGACTGACCTTATCTCCGGAGTAGTATAGGCCAAGATTAAAAGAAAAAAAAAATGGAATTAGCTATACTTGTTTTTTCTTGAAAACTATGAGAAAATTTTAAAATGTATATATTACATCGTTGTTCAGTTTAGTTGTGACTCTTTCTAATATAAAATCTAACCAAATTACTATTAAAAAAAATAAAAATCACCCAATGCACATAATTAGTAAAATTTAGACCCACAATACTTGTGAACAAACTTTCACTTACTTCCACTTAATAAATTGATAGTAAAATAAATTCATGTGACAAAGAGTACCCTCACCACTAGTGATCTTTTGATATATAAAATAGAATAAATACATGTTATTTTTTTAACATTCTAGTAAAATGTGAATGATTTCTTTTCCGTTTTCATTCACATGTTAAAAGTTTAACTTTGGTTCTTTATTTAGACTTGTTTAAATTATTTAAACTTAAAAAAAGTATTCCATTGTCCCATGGAAACAGAAAAAGAGCACTTCAAAGTATTAAAATAATAATAATAATAATCATTTGTTTTTAAGGCTACGGTCAAGCCACCCAAACGAGTTGAATCCAATGGTGGAAAGCGAGGAGTTGTTCACCATTGGGCAAGTTTCAATTCTCATGAGGGCCTAACTTGAATCCATTGGGGCACCTTGAGGTAGTGGTCAAACGTGTGGTTGAACCCAGTGATATTATATTAAAAATGATATCGTGACCCGTGCACACATAAGTGGATCAAATCCCACCCCCATGTCCTTCAATTTTTATAACATAGTAGTAATTATTCTCTACATCCTATGAACCCTAATTCGTCATCGCAACCCTCGTTTCTCCCCACCTCCCTTCCTGCCTCAATGGATTCTCTGGATCCAGATCCTCTGTCGGATTTTGAAGATGATGTTGATGCTTTCAATTATTTAGTAGGATGCTTAGAAATCCCCCCCAACTCAGCCGACATATTTCCAGTTCGTGAAGAAACAGAATCAAATACTAGAAGTGGCCATTATGTGCGTCATTGCTCAAAGAAAGGCTATCTCCTTCGCTTCCAAAGTGTTTGTCGGCCAATTCATGGGGTTATGGTCGTCTTCTCGTCAAATATATATTTGGATTGAACGGAACTGGCATCCTCTGATTCAAGGGCATATGAATCACTTTTTTTGCAGTAAGGATTTCTATATTTTCTACTTTGAGTACAAAGAGGATAGAGATATCATGTTTAGGAATGGCCCTTACTTTTTCGTCACTAGAGGTTTATATTTAAACAAATGGACAATATACTTTGATCCAAATAATGATATCCACTCAGTCGTCCTAGTCTGGGTGTGGCTTCCGCATTTAACCTTTGATTGTTGGGTGAAGTTTTAAAAAGCATTGGGGATACATTGGGAAAATTCATTGATAGAGCTGAACCCAAGTCTAGTATGCACTCTTGTGCAAGGATCTATGTGGAGGTTGATCTGGAAAAAGGACTTCCAGAAGCAATAAAACTAACGCTGGATGATTGGACTTACATTCAAAAGCTAGATTATGAACAACTCTCATTCAAATGCAAGAGTTGTCATGAATATGGCCATTTTTTCTAGAAATTGTTTGAATAATAAACAATCTCAGCAAACAGATACTCCGCAACGGAAAGAAGGATGGCAACAAGTAAGGAAAAAAGATAATTCTGGAAAAGGGGTTGGATCCACCCCTGGTCCTTCAGGGTTTGCACCCAAAGCGGGAACCTCTCGTCAAAACCCTCTAGTAACTGAAAACATCCTCCAAAGAAACTTTCCCCCATTCCTTCCCCTATCATTCCCCCTTCACCTTCCATAAGCTATTTTGAAATTCTGGGCGAACCCTCTTCTAGGCAAGATCTGCTAGTCGGTCCAGTGGTGGAACATTTGGCCCATTCTACCTCTTCATCTCTAGAAATATTAAATAGAGATTCAGAAGAAGAGGAAAGTTTTCATGAAGTCAACCAAGACAAGGATCCTCAAGAGCTCGAGGAAAATCCAACCCAAGAGCTCTCCCCTTCGAAAAAACAGTCAAATCAAGAAATGGAAGAAGGGGAACTCCCATTGGAAAAACCCAGAAAGTCCAGGCGCAAATCTAACAAAGAATTAAGAGAAGAGGCGATGTCAAAGGAGAAATCCCAAGGCAAACAGTAATCCATAGAAATCTCATTGAACATCTCAAATTGCAGAGGATAAATAAAGGTTCAAATCTCCTGGCCCCTAGCAGTCGGGCCTCTTCCACTCCTCGTCAATGAATTTTCTCTCATGTAATTGTAGGGGATTTGGTAATAGATCCAAAGTTGAAGCCCTAAAATACCTTATTGCTATAGCCAAACCCTCTGTAATTCTCCTCCAAGAGACAAAAATGGAGGAAAAAGTCGTGCTAGAAACAACAACAAAAAGTCTTCAAAAACAACGATGGAGCAGTTGTAAGCTCACATGGTGCCTCTAGTGGAATTTCCACTCTCTAGGATGAACAGATATGGAAAATTGAGGTAACACAAACCACTCAACATTGGCTTCTCACAGTTCTTAAAAATAAAGAATCCAACAATCTTGTCTCAATCGTCAACATATATGTGCCTAATATCTGTGCTGAAAAAGTAACCTATTGGAACTCCCTATCTGCACTCAAAATTTCTATGGATCTCATTTCATTCATAATTGGGGATGACTTCAATACTCACCTTAACTCAGGAGCAAAAAAAGGAGGAAGTATAGTCAGAGACCCTTTCTCTGAAGAACTCTATGATCTCATTTTGAACTGGGACCTCCAAGACATTAAACACACTGAAGGGAAATACACCCGGAACAATAGGCGCTATGATCTTAGCCACGTAGCTTCCAGCTTGGATTGTTTCCTTATTAGTATCACTTTCCTCCTCTCCTCCTTCAACGTCTCCTCCTTTATTCTTCCTTCAATCATTTTCGATCATAAGCCTATCTCTTTGATTTTTAGTAATCCTCATAACTTTGGTCCCCTTCCCTTCTATTTTAACCCCCTTTGGATCGGCAAACCCTCTATTCTCTCTCTCTCTTTCAGCAAGCGTGGTCCTCCCCCTTTTCTGGGTCCCCTAATTACATCTGGGAAAGCAAGCTAAAATTAGTAAAACTAACTCTCAAAGATTGGGTGAAATCCTCCTTCACTCCTCTGCATCAAGAAAGAATAGAGAAGGTCGGTATCCTCTCAGGTATCCAGTAGAGAATAGAATAATAAGAAGTCATTGAAACTCTTTTGACACAAGAAAAAGAATCTTATCATCAAATTCACTCCTCAATGTGCAGGGGAGAAGAGCATTGGAGACTGAAGTCAATAATTCTATGGTTAAAAGCAGGGGACTCAAACACTTCCTTCTTCCACAAGCAAGCTCAAAATAGGAGGAAGAAAAATATAGTTACAAGTATCCTTTCAAGCTCTGGGAAGCAACTGGATACCTTTGAACAAGTCAAGGAAGGAGTGTCACAGCACTTTGAGTTAATTTATTAGCAACCTAATGAAGAAGGATTGGAGTAAGACACGCAAGCATTGCTCGATAATATCCCAGACCTCATCTATGAACATGACAATTCCCAACTAGTGAAGGAGATATAAGGAGAGGAAAATGTCAAAGTGGTGTGGAAAATGGACCCAGACAAAGCCTCGGGTCCTGACAGATTTCCAATTAGTTTTTATCGCCATTTCTGGGCCATTATAAAGAGAGATCTCAAAACAATGTTGAACTATACTCTACAAAAGCATAAATTGGGAGGCGCCACAAACTCAACCTTCTTAGCCCTCATTCCTAAAGAAACTAATCCTTCAAACTTCTCTCACTTTCAGCCAATTTCCCTCTGCAACTCTTCTTACAAAATCCTCACAAAAATCATAGGAAATCGCTTAAAACATTTTATGTCCATGCTTATTACAGAAAATCAGGGAGGCTTTCTCAAAAATAAACAGATTATAAACAATATAGTACTGGTACAGGAAGCAATTCATTCTAGAAGGAGGAACAAAGACTCGGGAATGGTTATCAAACTGGATATGGCAAATGCCTTTGACCATGTCAAACATTCTTTTCTTTTTTCAGTACTTAAAGCCTACGGATTCTCGGATGATTTTATCTATTGGATCAATGTTTGCATTAGTTCTCCCTGGATAACTCCCCTGGTAAATGGTCATCCCTCTCATTTCTTCAAAGCTAGCAGAGCCCTAAGATAAGCTTTCCATCTTTCCCCCTACCTATATATCCTTTTAGTTGATTCCCCCAGTAGTAAATTGGAAGAAGAAAGAAGGATTGGAAAACTTCCTGGTTTACTTATAGATCAGGGGGTCAAGGAATTAAATCACTCCCAATTTGATGATGATAATCTTCTCTTGGGGGTAGCTACTACAATCATCGCCAAACATTTTTAAAAAGTTATAGACTCCCTTCTCTCTACTTCTGAAGGTAAACTGAAAAATTCCACATGTAAGATCTATGGTTGGAATGTTCTAGGACACATTAGAGATCACATCTCCAGAATCTTTGGATTTCCCTTCATTATCACTTGGACTCATTTCAAATATCTAGGAATGCCTATTTTCCTAAATTCCTATGGTTATTTTTCCTGGCAGGATATCATTGAAAAAATCCTCTCATAGATCCAAAGTTGGGGGGGACATTGGCTTAACCCAGCTAGAAAAATGGTGCTCCTAAATTATGTCCTCTCCTCTCTATCCATCTTTTAGTGTTTCGGAATGTTCACTCCCAAAAGTATTTTCAAAAAAAATTCCAAAGCTCTTTGGAGTTTCCTTTGGGCTGGGGGGGAAACTAACACAAAGAAATTCCAGCTTCTCAAATGGAAACATGTTTTCCAACCTTTCAACAAAGGATGTCTATCCATTAGATACCCAACTCTAATGAATTCATCTTTAGGATAAAAAATTGACTGGCGTCTTATCTCAGGGCCTCCAAAATGGTGGTAAGTTGCTCTTGTCACTAAATATTTCAACACCCCAAGACTTCATTGCTTGGATGCTTCCCCTCCCCAACTTCCTGGCTCCCCAATTTGGCATCTCCTAAAACACTCGACTCATCTTATCAAATAAAAACTCTCTTGGGCCCCTGGAAATGGATCTCAAATAAATGTCTAGATCGATCGTATCTTGGATCTAGAACTTTTAGGAAGACAAGACTCTCTTTGCCCCCTAAAAAATTGGTGTTACTCCAAAGGTCTTCTCCTTTTTCAATACTTCTGCATTTGGGCCGCTAATGGTGACTGGATCAATTGGAAACCACTAGAAACCCATGCCCATGTTCGCCCTTTGGTCTCTCTTCTCTACAATATGTTGGCAGGTTGTGCTCCCCTTAATTCTCACAAAATTGACTCATGTAGTTGGGGCCTATTAATCTACTTAGTTAAAGCGGTTTACTCTTTCCTCCAATCTTCCTCTCAAGGTCCTCCATTCTCCAGAATCTAGAAAGGGATTTGATCAGGGCCTTCTCTTCCCAAGGTCAACATCTTATGTTGGTTGATGGTACATGGAAAAATCCTAATTGTAGAGAACTTGAAAAAACGTGGAATAATGGGTCCTTCACGATGCCCACTCTATCTTGTAGCCTCAGAGTTCATCCATCACCTTTTCTTGGATTGTTATTACTCTTCTCAACTTTGGAACCTTATTTTCCTTCCCCTCTCCCCCCAAATTTTTCCACCGGAGAATTGGAATTAAATGTTCATTTCTTGGAAACAAAGGTATGCTAGTAGCTTCAAAAATAAGAAACTATTCTCCCTATTATGGAAATAATCCCCAAATTTGTATGCTGGGAAATTTGGCTAGCAAGAAATCGGCCCATTTTCTGTGAGAAGCTCCCCCCTCGGGCAACACATATTTTCCAAAATTTGTGGTTTAATCTCTGAAGTCTTCTCCTCCAGATCAGTTCATCTTGATCCCCCAGGTTCCCTAGAACAAAGAGAAAAATATTGGATCTCTAAAATTTTGGGACCAAACTACCCAAGAAAGTTCCATTCCCTAATCAGGACTACTAAGAAGCAAAAATGGAAATTATGGCTCAAGGACCCTGGATTCCTCGACTGGAAACGACAACAAATGTCTCATATTCTCTTCTTCAATGGAGCTTCTATAGGTTACCCAAGGGTGGTAGGTGTGGGGGGAGTCATCATAGATTCCGGTGGACAAAAGATTTTGGACTACTCTTGGGGGTTGGCTAATACCTCAAATAATAAAGAAGAAATCCTAGCAATTTATATGGGGTTACGAATTGCACGATCCCAAAATATTCATGAGTTAATTGTCCTTGGAGATTTTGAGTTAATCATTAAATAACTTATTGGCTCTAGAAAATCCACAAATCAAGCTCCTTTTAGTCTTCAATCTCATATAAGGGCCCTAAAATCTCAATTCAGTAAGATCCAATTCTTCCATATCCTCCTGATCCGAAATCGAATTCAGAAGCCTATCAGGGCTTGAAAAATGCCCAAAAATGAAAGTGCTCAGAATCCAATGAAACCAACACCATTGCGTCCGGCTCGTCTTCCCGATTCCGGCAGTATATTTACTTTGTCAAACGGAGTCTGTATGAAGAAGATATCGCGTTCTGACCGAAAAGTCAAACAGGTAAAAAGTCAAAGGTCAACTGGTCAAAAGTCAACGCTGATGACATCAGCATGCTGACTGTGCAGGAGATGACGTGGCAGTTTTGGATTGGCTGACATCTGGGCAAATCAGTTTGTGACACGTGGCATATTATGGTCAAA